>VXAC01008728.1:1112097-1210987 GCA_013399225.1 Rhipidura dahli | reverse complement strand
TTTTTTTTTTTTTTTTCACTATGCAGAAGCTTCTGCTTATAGGAAAACGTGACATGAACTCCTTTTGGATATTTGACAGCTCAGTGTTATGCTAACTAACTGCTCAGCTCAGTATTGTGCTAACCATCTCCTAGGCAGATGTGATGGCAATATTGTATTTTCTCTCCCTTCAATAGCTGGGAATTAATGACCTGCAAAGATTTATGAATAGAATTGTACTAGCGAGTCACGTCAAGCTCTGAAGGAAGGTAAAGTTGGGAGAGGGTTGTGTTTGGATTTTGGGATCTTCTTTTGTATATTATTCCACCATTTTCCATAGTAGCAAAGTGTAAGGCAGATGCTCTCTACGGTGCCTTTTTTTATCATGATGTCATTTTCTGTTTGTGAGATCAGGAACCCAGAGCCCAGGAAAAATTAATGGAAAATCCCAACATAAAACCAAATTAAAGATGATTAATTTGAATGAATCTGCTCTGAAGCAAAATCTATCAGTCAAATTTCAATATTCATTAGTTTGCATCAGAGCAACACAACTGTTTTGGGAAGGGTGAAAGGGCTACAGCTGTTGCCAAGCAAGTGGCCTCCATGCTGAGACTCCCCAACAGATTCCTGACCTTCTACCAGGGTGTTGGTGCTGTTGGAAGGGGAAGGACACCGGCCCTGCTGTCTTAGATCAGCCCAGGATTAAACAAAAGGTGTTATGAGAAAATAATTGGATGCAACTTGGGTGACGGTAGGCAGTGTAACTTCCAGTATTTATTGAGTTTCCATAATGTGACCAATAAAGTTTTAGCAGACTAAAGCATGGCAGCAGGTTTTCTATTTGTATAGCACTTCTGTGTGCATACTATTTCATAGAAATGAGAGTGTAGAGCACCACATCTGTATTCCATCTGATCCCTCTAAGGCTGCAAAACGTTATGCCTGTGGGCAGTAACTAAAGGTGATGATGAAGCTAAGAATAGATATGGATGTAGCAAATGATAACAAATTAGACAGAATCCACATTCAATAACTTATTTCCCTCTTGGAGCATGTTGAAAGATGTGCAGATAAAATGTCAGGGTAAAATTAAGGCCTTAGTAATGGATATGGCTCAAAATCAAAAAATACATTTTGGGTGGGTGTCCAGAAAACCAGAATCTAACTGACTTAGCAACAGGTCTGAACATGATTTCATATTGAGACTGATCTGGAACTATTTCTCTTTTATCCCTTATACTCCCTGAACAGAACAAGGACCTTGCAAACAGTGTAATATGTTAACAAAGATAAATTGTATAGTACTAGTTGTAGGTTTCCATGGCAATACACACTGAAGCTCTGTGATTTATCAGCACTGAAGCTGATAATAATGAGACAAAGAAAAACCTGTCTTTCTCATTGCTCCTCCAAGGAAAAAAAAATTGAGAATTCCATGCTAACCATATGCAGTGCAAGTTTTTCTTTAGAGGTCACAATATGTTCTCTACAAAGGTTGTATGTTTCTGGATACCATGTAGGATGTCATATTTCCAATTTTCTTAGAATTCTTGGGAAGTGCTCATATTAATGTGAATGACTAAAATCTATAATCCATACCAGATTTTAAAGCATGTGATCATGATCTACTTAATGTTAATGTAAGGTTTCCTAGGGCAGGAATTCCAGTTTCCATTTGTGATCAGAGGTTTGTAAGGAACATATATATCTAAAAATTCATTATTTCTGTATTGATTAGGATTATGGTTGCATTGGTTTGTTTGCAGGTGGTTTATGAAGATAGAAAAGAAGACAGAAGAAAGAGGAAGAAGGTTCAATTTGGCTATCTAGGGTCTAGAAGAAGTTCAATGAAATTTTGGTGCTTTTTGGAGATATCTGTAAGCCAGGAAACACAGCTGATGTAGATCAGCAAAATAAGAGTTTTCTCACAGAGCTCTGAGTTGCAAGATGTGCAATTTGTCTTCCATAATTTTTACTACTTTGACCTTGAAGTGAAATTAAATGTCCTTGTGAGCTGTCTTGAAAATCCTGGATTTGGCAAAATCACAAAGCCATTCTTTCTTGCTGTGATTTCACATTGCTTGTTCCTCTCTTCAGCAGAAAATCAACTGAGCAAAACAGATTGAATATAAGAAAAGAATAAAACTACGTGATGCTTAACCAGACTCACTTAGCAATCACATTTTGAGTGAATATTCTGCTTGGTTGACTGGGTTTTAAGTTACCCATGTTTTATGTTTTCTGGTCTCCCTATTGCACAGCAGTGGCATTATTTATTTATATTATTTATGGATTAAATATTACAACCTGAATTCAGTTTTGTTGCCTTTAACCAAAAAGTCTGTTTCCACTGGTGCATTGCAAGGCTATTAGAGAACACAAAATGCCAGTATTCAAAATATTATTTTTTGCTATATAATAATTTGATTTCTACATATTAAAACTATATGAAGGGCTGCAAAATATCCAGATTTCTACAGATTAAAACTGTCTAAGAGAGGATATTATTATTGTTTTTGTAATTATTATTGTAATTATATTTTTTTTTCTAGGAAGGGATTTTTCAGCTCTGGTTGGTCTTAAAACCAACATAACCCACCAAGAACTTAACAGTTGATTAGCTCACCTGTAATGATGAGTTCTGTTATTAGAAGTATTTCATGTGGGCTATTCAGGTCTGTAGGCAAAAGTCTTAATGATCAGTCTCATTCCTGAATTTAGGAGGGAGAACAGCTCTCAGTCCAAAGGAAGAATCAATGGATGGTTGTGAGTGTTGGCAGGATGATATTTCATTCTGAAGTAAAAACTGTCAGCCTGTTGATCATGTTGATGACTTCTCTGTAGTGTCTGCTTAGTATTGAAATATCAGGTTTTAGCCACTTACTGATTTTAATGCAGTGATAGGACATATAATCTATTTAATCTTGCATGATATTTTGAGCTTCCTGTTTCAGAGGGGAGTGTAATATTGGGGCTGTAACATAATCTGTAACAACGGGGTATTAAGTTATTATGAGAACACAACACAGTTATTATTAATGGCTAATTTAATCTGCAACTAATCATAGAATATCCTGAGTTGGAAAGACCCACAAGGATCACCAAAATCCAACTCCTGTGCCTGCATAGGACAGTCCCAAGAGTCACACCATGTGCCTGAGAGTATTGTCCAAATGTTTCTTGAACTCTGGCAGGCTTGGTGCTGTGACCACCTCCCTGGGGAGCCTGTTCCAGTGCCCAACCAACCTCTGGGTGACAAACTTTTTCCTGATGTCCAACCTAAACCTCCCCGACTCAGTGTCATGCTCTGTCCTGGAGTCCTGGACTGGTCATGAGAGTGAAGAGACTGGTACTTGCCACTCTGCTTCCCCTTGTAAGGAAGCTGTAGACTGCAATGTCTCCCCTCAGTCTCCTCTTCTCCAGGCTGGACAAACCGAGTGACCTTAGTCATTCTTCAGCATCTTGTTCCCCAGTCTGTCTCTACATCCAGGGTTGTCCCAACACAGATGCAGATTCTGGCACTTGTCTTTGTTAAATTTCCTATGAGGAGGTTGAGGACCACTGGCCCTAGAATGGTTCCCTGAAGAATCCCACTGATGACTGGTCACCAGCCTGATATAAAGCCATTTATTATAACCCTTTGCACCCAGCCCATGAGCCAATTGCTCACCCATTGCATGATGAATCTATCTAATTTTTTCTAATGTTTACTTAACATTTAGAACGCCACTGTTATCTTTTCCTGTCTCTCATATGAACAAAATTACAACCATTCTTCTGCATCCTGCACAAGTTTACTAGGGACAACCAGAGAACTCTGTTTGAAACATTCATGCTTTTTATGAAATGTGGTCATACATATTTCTAGGTTTGGACTGTTAAAGTAGAATCCTTCCCAAATCATTCTTTTACTAAAAAATATGAACATGAGGATACAATATTCAGATTCAGGCTGACAGGCACAAAACGTTTTATATAAGTTTTTACGCCTGAAAATTTGTCTGATTGTGGTAGAAAATTGCAGGTTTAGAAAATAGTATTTTCTAGAAAGAAAAACATTCTGCTAAATATTCCACCACCTGCCTCATGATGGCTAACTTACAGGCAACAGATTATTTTTTTTAATAGACAGCATTATTAGGAGCTACTGTGTAAAATGAGCATTTTTTCATATTGAATAGAATAGGTTTTCACTGATATAGTTTTGTGAAGCAGGGGCATTTCTACAATACTCTTTTTTAGTCAGAAAGGCAAAAAAAAGAGGAAGAAGTCTGCCTGGCTTGCACCAGATTGTTTACGTTCTTCAGTGACAAAGTAAAATGACATCTGGCAGGAATTTCAGAAAACTGGGCAAATCCTGTACCTCAGAAATGTGTGATTTATGTGGAGAAACAGAGTGAGGGGTCTGTGTGCAGTATGAGCTTGCACAGGAAAAATACAATGAAAAACCAGGCTGCCTGCATTCATTAAAGAGCTCATACTGCTTTTCACAGGATAAAAATTCTTTTTCCAAACAGTATTGTTCATCAAACACTGTATCCTAATTATCAAACTACTGGAAGATGATCTTATCACCATCTGCTAATGAGCATGCCCTCCTACACTGACGCAGCAGGCACCTGTAAAATGTGCTTCTGTGATAAGTTATTGGTAAATATTTTTAAACAGTCATCGTTTCACTCCTATAAATACACATTTTGTAAATTGTTTAAATTCTAGTGGCATTCCATGAGAGAGAAAACCTATTTCATTATTCTGATGGGAAGAAAGCAGTAAATAGTTTGTCAGTGGGCTAAAAATTATCTACAATTAAAATACAGATGGGGGAATATCTATGGCTGCATTCAATTGAATAAAAAAGTTAAATGCTATCCACATTCCTTTGCACTCCAACACATAAATACCTGTTTGGGTCATGAAGAAAACTGCTTCAGAGGCATCTTATTTCAAAATTGTCCAACAGTTAAGAACAAGGCTTCTTACATTTTCTCTGCTATGAGTTTTTCAGATTTATATTCTTTCCTGTCTCCACTATAAAATTTTTCTTGCCTCATGCAAATATGCCTATGTGATAGCACACAGTAGCTTGAGGGAGGTGCTAAGAGTTATTGATACAAAGACGTTTTGTTGTTTTTAATACTATTATTCTGATGGGAACAAAGTAAAATATTTGTTAGTAGGCCAACTATTTTGTATTACTAAAACATGGCTTATAAGAAAAAATGGCTAATAAAGCCATTGAAAAGATTTCTTTAAGCATCTGAAGACTGAATATGGTACTGAACACACATTCTCAGCAAAACAGCTTTCACTGTGGTCTGCTTTATACTGACTTATGCATACTTGTATTTTGGATGAAAGGACTTTAAAATCCTTAATGTTCTGTTCCTGTATCCATGAAAGTCAGTAATAAATTTCCTTTAGCTTCAGTTGCATAGAAACAGGATCAGACAGGTTAAACTTGTAATTTCTCATCAAAATACAGGCAGGTTGTCATCATTAAGGCTGTTTTTCACAGTGGGACAAGCTTGAACAACAAAATGTCAAGAAAAGAGAGGGGACACAGACGTAAACAAATCCAAAGATTCTTAGCTCTTTCCCTCTATTTTAATATTAGGCTGCACAGTCTGTAAGATTTTTTTACTTGTAGACTCCAAGCATTTTGGAACTGTCTCAAACACAGGTGTGCCCAGGGTGCTTAGGCTGAGAATGTTCCAGATAACACCTGGCTTCATTGGAACACATTTTTTCTATGTGAAATAGCTAAATTTGTTTTCTCAACAAGCAGATTTACCAGAAAATAGATTAGACATGGCTTTCACTCCTAATCAGTGACATGACAGCTTCTTAAGCAGACTCCTGTTCACCTATTTGCCATTCTGTTTGAAGGAACTTGCCATTCACTATTAAGGTTTCTTAATGAGTTTAACTTGAAAAATCAACTGCTGTGCTGCAGATGTCCATCCATCAATTTGCTCCTGCTCTTTCCATCAGAAACATTTGACTGTATGGTTATTTATCTGCTAGGATAGTAAAACTGTCTCAACTTCTCATATATTCTGATGGGCGTTTAAGAGACCATAATTTAGAATTATAGAGCTATAAAGCCATCTTCCTTCATTATTTAATAAGCAGACCCTAAATTAATGTTATATATTCTTCCTTGTTTGTAGATCTCATGTCCTTTCTGTTATATCCATCTAACCATGTTGTTCTGGCCAATGATAATAAAACTTTGCCATAGAGAGAGACTTGATTCAGAAAAATAATTTATTTCAATGGCTAAAGACAAAGTAATATTATAGCTTGTATTTAACACTGGACAATCTAGATAGACATGGAGTAAAGTCAAAATGTAATGAATCAGAAAAAAAAAGAAATGTAAAATATGTGAATAATGTTTCAACTGGAAGGAGCTCTTAAGTAGACACCAGGGGATTCACTACTCAAACAAGATTTTTTTCTGTTTAAGTCATTTATAACATCCTTCCCTGGTGTTCACTGAAGACTAGTTTTACCCACTCAAATGGCACTAATAAGGTGCCTCACTAATTATTGTCATGAAACTTAGCAAAATCTAAATCTTGGATAATTCTACTTGTCTCTTAACTATATTGAAATGGCGAAAAAACCCACACAGAGCAAAGTTGTACAGTGTCATTAGAAAGCAGTCTAAAAAGAAGTCAAAATGATACACAGAAGTTCATTATTTTAACCTGCATTCCCTATGGTTAATTTGTAAAGATGTCAATTATTTTCCATAATTTCTGTATTTCTGTCAATTAATTTCAGTTAAATACATCATATGTATGATTCTGGTCTAAGTGACTCCTAAGTCAGTTGAGACTTTTGTAAACATGCCACTGTGCATCCATAAGGCAGCTCTCCCTCCTGTAAAGAATACATAAGTGAAGGAAGAGTGCAGTTGTGCTGTGGAATTACGTTGTTGGGGAGACATGACCCTAGAGTAAAGAAATTCATAATCACCTGAAAGATGGACTCTGCTTCTCAACACCCAAATGCATATAAAAAGGGTCAAGAAAAGAGCATTAAAAAAATATTAGAAACACAAAAATTTCCTCTGTGAGGAGTCATGGTGTCTATTCAACAGCTGCAGAAAACAAAAGAAACAAGGTAATAGAAAATGAAATCAGAGTCAGTCAGATAATCCTCCCTGAAACCTTTTCAGGGAGAAAAACAAATGAAAACTAGTAAAATTACTATGCAAATAGATGTGAAGAAGTGCTTTTTAAGATGAATAATAATTATTGGTGCCATTAGAGACGATTGAGATGAAGCTTAAAGGAGGTTTCAGAAATGAGTTACACATTTATATGAATAATAAACACACAAAATGAAATTACAATAACCAGGTCTTGTTAGGTTCTTCTAATTCAATATCATGCATCTACTACATATGCTAGAATTAAACTTAGATCTGTATCACACTAAAATGCAGTAACGAAAACATGAATTATACTCCTTCACTTAGTGGACCCAAGAAGGCCTAAAAAGAATTTTATAAATGATAGACATGCATAAAAATTTGTTATATGCAACAAGACCATATGGGACAAACAGCCTGTGCCGGTATCAAAGCCAAGTAAAAATTCTTAGAGTTCTGTTTCTTGTCCTGAGCAGAACAAAGATTGAACAGACTGAAGAAAATCACATTACAAATAATTGAACAGCTTCTTCTCAGAAAAGAATACCTTCCTAGAGAGACAATTTTCTTGCTAATTAACAGAATATTTTGCTATAAAATAGAAAGTTTATGCTGTAGGTTGTTACTTCCTAGGGACAATTTTACCCTGGATGCTGACTGAAATGGTAGCATTTTCTGAAGGAGACCATCTCAAGACTGCCAAATTCTTTCACTGCAATACATGAAGCCAGTGCAGCACCTCTACTTGCATATCTCATCAACAAGATATTGAACCTATCTATAGGAACCTATTGGAAAGTGTGGGTGGAAGAGGAAAGGGGAGAGAGTGTGTGTGTGTGCGTGCGTGCAGGCGTGTGTGCTCACTCATGCCACGGGGTAAGGCTCTTTGAAATTGTGAAGAGCTACTAGCAGGTCACATGGGCTAGAAGAAGGGGTACAATTTTTCTTAGAAGAAGGAGATAAAAAAGCAAAAAGACTAGACTGCTGGTTCCTACTTAATTTTTTGACCGGGCATAGTTTTCCTTTGTGTCACTACAATTATCTGCTGGCTTAGATAGAAGGGCATCAGCAAAGGTTTGCTTTTTCTGGCTCAGGGAGGTAGTTACCATTCATAATTAGAGATGACAAGCTAGACTATATGGACTCCATGATTTGTTTGCTCCTATGTGCAAATAATACTTGAGATGCTTCTAAAATGGCCAGCTGAATTAATTTTCCCCAACCCAAAACCATCCTAAGGGAATTCAACTGTCATATATCTACTCTCACCTCTGTGCCTCAATCAGCACCACGGAGGTGTTGTGTCTCTTACTGCCTTGCAATGGCAGTGATGTAGTTATTGCCAATTTCACTCTACATGTGATGGATGGGAATCAATTAAAATACTGTATTAGAGACAGCAGGATGTTTACTTGGAATAATTTTTTTGATTTAGTAAATGGTAGAACTAATAAAAGATATTGCTCCTATCAGCTTTCACAATAGTTTAAAACTTATTGAGCACAACCAGACAAGTGTTTAGTTATCTGGAGGAGAAAGCTTGAGCAATGGGCTGGAAAAGCAAGATCTTTTAAAATATGCCCATTTTTAAGATTTAGTTTCAGTCTCTTCTTTCCCTCCTCCCTGTCAAGTAATTAAAGTTCTTGACTTGTTTCAAAATGGCTCAGATTAAATTTCATTTTGTTAAGCACCTCAATTTTTCAGCTGGAAAAAAAAAAAGACCATTAGGAATTTGCATTATCCATTACAGCCTCCTTCATGATCTGAAATTTATATGGGAAATGCTAATTGGACATTCATCATAATAAAGATAATGATTTCTGTAGTCTCCGCAGTGATAATTAAGATGAAAGATGAAAATGATGCGGAGTGAACATTGTATTCTCTATTTGCTGTGAATGGAGAATGGAAAATTAATTCTGTCCTTGTCTGCAGGGTAGGGGTGCCAGGCAGGGATAGAGGGGAACATGTACAAGAAGTTGTTTTGTCTAAGACATCTGACTTTGCTTGGGGGAAAGATGGTCCTGCTGATTTTACTCCAGTACTCAGATGAAGAAGGTTGATACTGAGTATAACGTCCTCCTACTATTGGGAGTTGTCCTGAAGACAGATGTGACTAATGAGGTTTTGTTCATTATGCTTCAGTGCACTGTGCTTGCCTTCTTTTGCTTTCCAAACAATGTGTGTTCCCAGTTCCTTGAGGGGAAGAAGCAACTTCCATGGTATGGAGTTTTAAGTGCATGCAGTGCCAGAAGCAGGCTTTGTGAATTAACTGGTCAGAATACTCACTGCCATGTCTATGTGCATCTGTTTTGAGACTAAAAACAAGCCAATAAAACAGACCTTTGCGAAATAGAAAGAATTTTACACAAAAATCTTTCTTTTACATTTGTTTTACTTCTCCCACAAAAGAGATTTGGTGAATTAAATCCAAGATTGAGATTGTTGACACAACTATTTTTTCTGAAACTGGAATGAACTTAAACTGTCAGCCTGAAGGCTTTGATGAACCCACACAGGACCCAAGAAAAGCCAATATGACTAATTATCCATTCAGAAGACCAGTGTGACTATGGAGAGGCATAATTCTTCAGGGGCTTGCCAGATACATATTTGTCAGGAAGGATTTATGGCTTCTAGGTGCCTCTATGGGCTTCTGCTCCTGAATAGAGTGTTGGAGAGCAATCAGGGTCTATTCAGAGACTCAGAGGATCTACAGATTGGCTCAGGCTGGTGGGCATTGTGTACTCTTGGGCTGAGAGCACTGCTGCAGGCCCCTGGGAAAGAGCAGTCTGGAAGTAGGTGGACAAAGCTGGACTGATCAGGCACCTTCACAAATCATCTAGTCCTGTTGTCACTGAGGACTAATGCAAATGAGCCCCAGAAAGAGCTGGAATGACAATGCCTGGACAGACAAGGGTTGCTCGAGCTGGTGGCTTCCCATTGCAGTAGGATGAATAATATTTGGTGAATAGTAAACTGTTATTCACTCCTAGTTTTGGAGAGTAATATCTGTGGATACTGATATTGTTCAATAGTCCATAAAAATCTTTTACACCTGCCCATAAACATGGAATGCAAGACAAACAATTGCACGTACAGAAAGACAGACCATGGAATTTGGCTAAAAGCTCATTGTGTATACACTGGCACACAGTTAAAAGTAGGAGACTGTAACTTTTACCTTTCCAAATGGAAAAAGTCAGAGTATTCAATTAATACTCCAACTTGTTTTGGTAGCTGCTGGTTTTAAGCCATTTCAGTAGCATCCTACAGGCTTATGAGGCCATAATCTGGTCGCTGGAAGGAAGAACTTTGATGATAAGTAAGACAGTGAAACACAAGCACTATGCCTGGTGTGAGCAACTTCACATGGGGATGTGCACATAATTGATTTTTTAATTTGCTTACTGAATTGTGAGGGAGGGGGGAAAGGTGGGTCAGCAGCGGTGAGAACAGAAAACCAATTTACTTACTTGTTGATCCAATTGGATCAATGCAAAATGAGTGAACAGGAGAATAGAATTTCTTAGGTGATTGTCCTCAAACAGTGCTTAAAAAAACAAACAAAAAATCCTCCTTTTGGAGGTACTCCACACTATAGAAAAGATTTGACCAGACACCGAAGGGCATGGCATGGGTGGTTAGGACATGCACTTCAGATGGAGCCATTTGAGCAGCTGCCTCTCTGCTGATGGTCTGTTATCAAAAGCACAATGGAACAACTTCAGAAAAAAAAGTTCTGAGCTTCAAACCACTGGTCAGAATGAATACCTTACCATCTTCTGGATTTTGCAAAGCTGCCACTGAAAATGTTTCCATGTTTGGAGAATGATCTCTGTGTGGGGCTTTAGTCAGTGACACTGCTTTTTGCTGAAGAAATCAGCATATTTTCTGTACATAAGATAGGGGAGAAAATTGCAGAGAATTAATTTTACTCCTGAATTGAAGTATTTCCTAGATGTAGTTGTATTTAGAGGGAAAGGGAAATTGAGGTCCCAAGAGATAACATTTTTCAGAAAGTCCTTAGATGGTTTGAATGTTTTAGTTCAGAGGTCTTGTCTGGAAATACTCTGATTTGGCCATAACAAGATACCTATCTTGAACTTTTTAAATGAGGCTCCAATGAATTCCTGCATCAACCTGAACTTTCTTTTTCATCTTCTTTATGCTCAAAGTTGAACTATCTTGAACTTTCATATACAGTTGAATCTCAAGCATGACTTCTTATAAATCATGGATGTTGAAAGCATTCTAAAAATTCTCATGCTTCCTTTTTTCCTGCTCAAATTCTACGTCTGTTGCTGGACCCTCAGAGTGTCCAGGCAAAGGAAGCAAGTGCCAGACATTTCACAAACCCTTTCTTCCAAGAGGTTTCTTGACCCATTGCAATAGGCTTAAGTGAATAAAATTACTGGGATGAACTAGAATAAGAACTCAGATCCAAATCCTGCTTTTCATGGTGCTTGAGCCACTAAGTTGAATAATTGTTTTTCTGACAGTTTAATGCTTTATGGAAGACATGGCAATTATCCACAATTTTTACAGACATTCAGAGTATCCTTCATTAAATAAAGATACTTTAGCTTTTCATACACATTTTAAAGCACTGTTCATTCTGTTTAAAACAGGGCACAGAAGTTTAAAACTGACAAGAAGTATGTATAATGACTTGCTCACGAAAAGGAAAAGCCTGCATGATCATGTCTAGGGATGGCTGCTCTTTGCCATCCCATGCCATTTTCATGGAAAGCTCTAAAGCAGTCACACTGGAAATAAGTAATTATCCAATGAGTGGTGCACAGAGGGGTTCACAGGTGAAGTTTACCTTCTCAGGGAAACTGATTCTTCCTTTCTTTCCTTTTCTTCTCCCTCTGATCTACATAGCAATGCACACACTGTGTACAAAGGGTTGATCCTTTCTAGGGGAGTATTTTTCAAACATTAAAGGAATGGAAAATGATCACATGAATATTCAATTTTCATGAGTCTGATTTTTCAGTGCAGTAGAGATCTAGAAAAGCAGACATTGTTTCCAAGCCTCTGCCCATGTAATCTCAGCCTTTGATTTCCTCAATTCTAACAGATTCAGTAAACTTAGATTTAGTTTGCACTGGAATGAAAAATTCTGAATTTCATGATCAGGTACACCAGGGAGCAAGTCTTAAACCATCACATAATTATCCATCCTCCCATGTGCGTGCACAGACACACGCACACAAAATAGCTTTTTAAAATTTATATAAATGCAATTCTGGGACTATGCACTGGTCAATTCCTATTGATGCAATAATTTTCTGCTATTTTAAGACTATGTAGATTAATCTTGAAATAACCAACAAATCCAAGATTATTTGTTTGGGACCCAAGAAGGTGAGAAGTCTTGTTTGCAGATAACAAGTAGTTTATCCTGCTAGGTGTTTCCTTAAAGATAATATACAATGTCACTGGAATGAAGAATTATATCATTTCGAAAGGAACTATATGATTCATTGGTGCTGCTATTTTAAGTGGTATGGAACAGCACTCTGCAAGTCCTAAGATAGAGTTTACAAAAGGTTTGTTCCCAGCCTACTCTTGACATATATCACAAGATTTCATAAAATTCAGTATTACTTTTCTTTTTCCAGAATAAGATGTAGTTAAAGATGCTTGATTGAATTAGCATGGTGTGTGAAGAGAAATTAGCATGCATCTTTGATCTTAACGTTCCTGCTCTACATAAATGAGAATTCTTGTTTATCAAGGTAGTGTTTGTGAAGACCCATATCACAGCCAGATGTGTACATAGGTTAATACCCACCTCCTTCACAGTAGGGTTACCAGCAGCCTTAAGGAGAAGGGCAGAAGGGGAAGAGAGAGTGCTTTCATGGAGCTGGCTGCAAAATATATTGCAAGAAGGCAAGCAGGGAATTTTAAAGAGATTGAAAGATACTGTGGAATAAATAGGATATGAAAACCTTAACATGTGTCAGGATTTTTTTACAATAGTTACTGTAAAGACAGTTTCTCTATTGGGAATACTCAAAACTGTGGAAGCATTGTTACAGTATCAAGAACGTTTTTTCTTAAGCAGTACTGTCTTGCAGCCTACGTTGATAAGTTCTTGTTAGATAACCGGGCTCAGACAGGCAGAATTTGACTGAGGAGACTCAGAAAGAACCTTTACAGCTGAATGGGTGTTAGAAATCTGTAGGTGGCATTTTCCTTCTGACACAGAATCAGTTGTGTGGTAGAAAAGTTGTTGTACCTTAGCAAAGTCTACAAGTCATTACAGATAGTGCACTCAGTTTGTGGGTGGATAATTGTACCATGCTAAAATTTCACTTCAGGTAATTCAGTCAAATATATTCAGCTTTATTTGGTGTTTTCAATATTCTCCTTTGCTTCCTTTGCTATTAAGCTTTCCAGCTTTCCTTTCTGTTCCCATGAGCATCCTCCAGTAGTGGGTTTGCCATGGCAAACAAAATAATAATTATATATTGTATTAAGTTTGTAAACATAGCCTAGGCGCTATGTAGACAATGGTGGTATAAACCTAGCTTTGGAACAAGTGCTTAAATATAAATGGTGAGGTAGACAACCTTCAACTGATAAGAAAGGTGACAAAAGCCTTGTGTTTTTCCAATAGTGGCCATTAAAGGGCATTGCTCTCCTGAGGTTACAGGCACATGCACATTGTATTCACTGCTGCATATATATGCATACAAAATACTAACACCAGATGATTAACATGCAATTAGAAGAAACATTGGGTACCTGTTTGATTCACGCCAAATCTGTTTCCACTCTTTGATTCAGACAGAATTAGCCGAGCTTCCTCCTGAGGATAAATAACAAAATTCATGTTTCAGGAACCAGTACTTCATATGACTAAGACATGATTTTGAAAGAGACTGAATGAGGAGTTGATGGCTGGAAAATAGAAATCCAGTTGACAAAACCCATTAGTGTGTATAAGCTAGATTCTGCTGCCTTCCACTAAAGTATTAGTGTTCAGTCTTTGTTAAAAACCAGATTGCTTATTCCTAAGACAGAAGATTTTACCATTCTCCTCTCAATGACACTTGAGTTTAGCACTTCCAGCTAAACAGCTAATTGCTTTTCTCAAAATAATAAAACATACATTGGCCAAAGACAGGCTTTACTGACAAAGAAGGTAGGAAGAATGGGTTGTTATTAAAATTTCATATGAAAGTATTATAAACAATATATATAGTTTTATAATTCATTTATGTGCTTACTTCCAAGTTAAAGTATTGCAAATAACCTTTACTTGGATTTGTACTGAGAAAAAATTTATTTATATATTTTCTTTTTGAAAATATTTTCAGTCTTGTGACAAGTGTTTTTCTCCTTTTCTACATTCTTTCATTTTTTCTCAAAATCAGAAGGTGCTTCCTTCAGTTCTCAAATAAAGTTTGAGCATTTCTTTTAACAAAACTTCACTCAATAGGACTTTCACTTCAAATACTGTAAATTCTGCGGTGACTCACTCTGTTCAACTTTGCTAAATGTAACTAACACAGTAACCTTGTGGCTGGAAACCATGTCCTAAGGCAGGGAGCCAACTTTGATGCCCCTGAATTTCTCCAGCCCAGTCATCTTGATTAGACAATTCCCTACGTAATTAGGCTGCACCTTAAGCTCAGTGACCTAGAAACCAGGACTGATGGAAGCACATATACTGCCAAATCTCCATGCCTAAACAGGTGATGGCTACTGGAGTACCAATAAAAAAAGTTAGTCCTCAGTGCAAGGAGAACCATGTTACTGTCTGCAAACAATTTAAAGTGGAAATTCCTATTCTTTTTAGCCACTATCTTATATTTCACTGAACACACAGTAGAATTCACTGTGGCTCAGAAACCTGAAACATGATCTATGCCCCCTCTTGAAGTCATTGGAACTGACTTCAAGGTAATGTATTTGTCAGTCCTTAAGTGACTGAATCTGGCACTATGACATTAATGAAATTCCTGTGGTTAAGGAAATACTCAGAATACATTCCTAAAGCAACAAGGCAACTTCCAAGCTCAGCTTTGATTAAATATATCATACTATTCAGTTTTCATACTCCTGTGAGCTAGCATTCCCTCTATATTTGCAGATTACTTTTATGGCCTTCATCAATCCTCCATTTTGGTGCTATGAGATATGCATACTATAATATGCATAACTTTAACAAGTAACTTCTTGTCTAGAGAACTCATGGGAATTCCAGACAGGTGAGATTAATAGTTTTTACAGGCTGAGTGGCTCAAGTGACTCTAAACAGGGTGTAGAGCCAGCTGCTCATTCAAATTCAGCCTGGGTGAGTGGTTTCCAAAGTTCTTCCTTTGACAAATGAGGAACAGGGCTGGCTGCTGTGAAAGCAACAGGGATGAAAAGTCAAAAAGTCACTGGGAGTTGGCATGAAGGAGCTGAGCTTTAGCAAAAGAGGCTGCAGGGAGTTTCAGAAGAGAGTGAGAATTATGGTGTGGATGGCAGCCACTGGTGACCTTTTGGGCTGGAGTAGCAAGGTGTTGTATACGCCCCTTCTGAGCCAAAAGGTCTGGGCAGGGGGGAGCTGGAATGGATATAGCAAGGCACTGTGCAGGGCAATTTGAGGTGCACCAGCAGAGTGGTATGTTGGGAGTTAATATAAAACCTTCCTAACATGCTGCTGGCTTACTGCCGGCAATATTAAATCCTTGACTTTCTGCTCACGATATACACTCAGGATAAAATTTATGAACACATTGCTGAGAAAAGAGTCCCTGATCTCCACAGAAGCTGTACATTTCTTTTGGCATCTTAGTTTTTTTAGTGCTTAATCCCTCTTCACTTCACTTCCCCCTGTCTATCTGCAAAGGCTTTTCAGCAGCTGAAAGAATATGGTTTCTAATAGTTTAAATTAAGTAGCACATTTACATCTTGGTGTAAATTTAGTTTTGTTTGGTTCCATACCCCCCCCTTTTTTTTTTTTGGTTGGCTTTTTTTTTCAGCAAGATGTCATCACCTCTTGGATTTTAGATTATAAAATGCAAGGAGGTTTTTGCATGAATTGAGGAACGATGAAATGTATGTTGACAAAACTGTACTGTGAAATTGTGGATTGCAAGGCTTCATTTAACATTTATACTCACATATTTTTCATGGCTGTTTTTATATTCAGTTCCAGATATATATATAGCTTTCAAACTTGTCATCATGCACAGTTTGACACTGTCAGTTTTGAAAACATATTTATCTTTTTTAAAAAAATTCAAATTGTGAAATTGTGCACAGTAAACGTACATTTACACAATGAAGTGTTTTACCTGTACTTGTAAAAAATTGTTAGAATTTTATTGATTTCAATGCTGCCTTCAGGATTAAAAAGAAGTTAAAAATGATATGCAGAAGCAAGCAGACCTATCTTCTCAGAAATCACTGAAGTCCAGGGGAGACAATAAGGGCTTAGCTGCAGCCACTTGATGCTGGGACATGGCTTCCCTCGGGCACTCAGAGCAGTGGATGGAGACTACCATCAGCTGGCCATGGGAATTGTTCCCATACAAATAGAATCATAGGATCAGAGTATGTTTTTCTTCCAACCTAGTTGTGAGGGAAGCCTGATACATAGTATATGTTTTGGTAAATGCAAAGAGGAATGCAGGAATGACAGATGAAACACTATGCATGTGTATAGGTGGGCTTGCAAAAGTTGACAGGTGGAAAATCAGCATTACAGCTGGCTACTTACACCTTTGATAACAAGCAAAGATGGAATGGAGTTGACTTCTGAAGGATTTAATTTTTCTAATTTCACATGGACAATTACAGGAATTTGAGCTTGCTGATAACCACAACTTTCTAATGAAAATCTGCATACAGAAAAGATGATACAATATTATTCTGAGCTTGTTAAATGTTTGCCCAACCAACGAGCAGATCTTTGAGTCAGCTTGGTATCCCAGAGATGTCATGAAGGTTCTTTACAGGTATCAGGTCCTTTTTCTATAGATGAGAAGATAAAACTGGAACCTAAACCACTTTCTTTCAAAATATTCACCCAGCTCTAAATGAGGGCAGGCTGTGTAAGGAAGGTTTGCTCTACTTTCATTCTGTAAGAAGTAGTCTTCATCTTCACCCAGAACTGTCAGCCCTTATTATCCATGAATGCTACATGAGCTTAAAAAAAGACATTTTAAAGTATTTGTTTATTATTTATTTACACATACATATACTTTCCATTCCACGAGAATGACCTTCAAATAATAGATCAAAATACGAGAGCATGTTGGAGCATGTTTGAGCTGAAGCTATGGGTATGCTTCAGAGAGATGACAAAGTTTCTCATTTATATAGCTCCTTTCATAACATAAAATTAACTATTTAGATGGTTGATATTGATTTATACAAAGCAATGGGCTTTAAGCTTATTGTGATCATGCAAGATTAAGATGTTTCACTCTGAATAAGAAATTTTGGGAAAACTATGGCAGTGCTGAGTAACAGTCTTAAAAACAATCTAGTCATTAGGGCCAAGTGGGTGAATGAAATAGGGAGCATCATGATACCATTCTAAAAATCCATGCTGCAGTTTTGTGGTAGCACAATAGCAGCCCTATTCTAATCATCTTGAAAAGGATATAGTAGAGTTAAGCTGATTCAGAAAATGATCAAGATTTGTTTTCACATGATGAGTGACCATGAGTCCAGGGATTCTTTGAGCCTGGAAAAGAGATGACTTGAGGTATTTAAACCCATGAGTGTCACAGAGATGGTGAACATAGGTCAGTTTGCCTTGTCTTCCAAGAGATGATCTAAGACTTGTCTTAATGATGTACCAGCTGGCAGGCTCCAAATTCTCCAACCAAAGTGATTCTTCATGTGATGGAGATGTAAACTTTGCAAATAAAACTCTATTCAGATGTGAGAAAAAAATATTCCTTATTTTTTCTGCCTTTATCTTCTCTGTAACTTTGGAACTTATGAAAAAGACTAGGCAGTGAGATGATAGCTCCCAGCTGGCTTGCTGGACTGATTTCTCTGGAGCAGCAAGGACTCAGGAGTAAAAATTCCAAAACTAACCCATATAAAATCTGTCAGGCCACACCTCCCTTTAAGACAGACTGAAAGCAACCAAAGTGAATTGACTAGCCAGTGCAACTCACATTGCTGCTAAGTTCAAGAATGCGGCTCAGATGCAATTGATCTCATATTTGTTGGTCCAGGAAGACAGGAATGGGATGAATTCTTTGTAGCTGTTGTTTCATACACCACTCCTTAGGCAATGAGAGCTTTATTGCTGAGACTACTGACACTAGATCAGGACTTTGGGAAAAAACCCAAAACCAACAAACATTTTATTTTGTGAATTATTGCAGTTGTGGAATGAATCCCTGCTGCTGTCTTGAGTAAGCTGAGGCTGACTAATGTCTGCAGCCACAAGGAAGGAAGGTTTTGTAATCTATAGTCTCTCTCAGAAGATACAATTCCATCCACCATACTAAATCACAGGAAACGTTGCCTCTTGTCAAAAGTCTGAAATTAAGGCAACAACAATTTCCTTTTCTTAACTCTGTTTCTTGTTCTTTGTTCATCTGTCTTTAAACAAACAAACAAGCAAAACCAAATAAAACTGAAACAAAATAAAAATAACCCAAACAAAACCTTTCCAGGATGATCTTCTCCAGACCAATATTGCATTTTAGAAATGTCTTTTTCTAGGATATTGAATGCAGTGAAACTTTATGCAAGAAATCCGTGTCCAATTAATGGTCGTAGTTTACAGCCCATTTTAAGACAAGGCTGAAGAGACTGACATTTTACTGTTCAAAAACCAGGAGCACTGTTTTTATCAGTTGTATAAGAGCATCATTAGTTGCACAAAGCTGTAAAGTGCTGATGAGAGCTGTTCCTACCCAGTGGACAGTGACAGCAAGGGGCCCTGCCCTCCCAAGGCTCCTGTCACCTCAGCCAGCTTCAGCTGAGGTTTTTCTCCATGAATTTCTGCCATCTTTCTTCAGGCATGAGGAGCTGTCTATTGCTTAGGCTTCTATGGTGCACATACAATCAGGAATAAATCAAGCTTTCCACAGCAAATAAAACTCAATTGTTTCTCGCTGAAGAGCAAAACCAATGCATTTTTTTGAGTTATCATTTTTGATAACATAAAGTTGGCTTTCTGGCTGGTTTTCTTTTAGTTGTGCACAGCAAACTGCCATGCTACTCTGTAGTAGTGCTTGTCCTTGACCACACTGTAACCCCTTTCCTTGAATTCTCCCAGCCCCTGTGATTACTGGTGCAAGCCTTCTTGTCAAAAGAACAAGGGAAAAACTAGATCAGACTTACAGTCAGAATGTTAACTACAGCACTCCCTAAACCAAACACTTCTCAGTTACATGAAGCCCATTTGTGTTGCAGGTGATGTTAGCAATGGTGGAGTTGAAACAATGACAGCAATGGTAGAACAAGTTAAGGCAACTTGCCCAGACAGGCACCTTTTCAGAGCTCTTCTACTTTGCTTTCACAGACCTACACCCAAACTCAGAAACTGGTCACACCTTGAAATGTATGGGGGATGGTTCTAAAGGGACCTAATAAAATTCCCTTTGTTCTTGAAGGCCTCTGTATTTCTCAGGTTATGAACATTTTTGCAGTACTGTAGGACATGAAGGTCTTACAGAAGCTGAGATCACGTTTTGCTGAGTGGTTTAAGAAACATACATGTACAGACTTAAACATGTGGGTTTGTGGTTTATGATTATAAAAAAAGACTGTTATTAGAGAGAGACTGTATTTTTTTAGAATCTCCTGATAACAAGAAAAATGGACAAGTGTGCACTACACAAACCCTTTTGCTCATTAGAACAAAAGCAACAAACTTCACAGTGCAAGCTGGGATCAGCGACTCTAACGTAATTTAATTATGTTAATCAGATTGAGAATTGGAGGGAAAAGGTGACTGGTATCCATGGAAGGAAAGGTCCTAGCAAAGAGAGATGTAAGAATGTTGTTAACCCTGTGGGGAAGAGAGAGGAAGATAATTATCACCTCTGGAGATAGGTCATGGGGTAAATTGTAATGTGCACTACACAGCCATGTATTTAAAGCCAATATCTACAGAAAATATTTATAGTCAAACCAAGTGAAGGGAGGCAAAGGTGCAAAGAGGGGAAGTAACTCCCTCTTTTTCTCTATCTTCTTCTGTTATAACTTTGTGTAGCAAATTGCCTCTCTCATACCTCCTGATACACATGAATCTTTCAGAGAGAAAGTATGGCCTAATGAGGTGAGGTAGCTTAACTCCAGCTGCCCTGTGAACAAACCAGCAACAGAGTTAGAAGCCATGACCTTTCTCATCCTGGTGAAACCCCCTGACATAACTCCTCACTCCTGCTGGGGGCTGAAGTTGGATCTCAGCTGAATGGGGGTTTTTCTTACCTGTTATTAGGTGTGTCTGAAAATGTTATTAGGCAGCTTTGCTTCTAGGAGAGAATAAAAAGCTGAAACAAAGGCTGATGAGTAAAATCCACCTCTGAACTTTGGAACAGCATGAAAATGAAAGCTGTTGGGAAAAATGTCTGCCTTTTAAACTACTCACGCATCACTCAACTTGGACAAAAAGCAAACAGCTGGGTCTGGTGGAACAGGTTCACTCTCTGGAGGAAAATGGTTTACATAGGGTGCGAGTTTATATTTCCCCTTTATTGTCAGACTGAATGTGTAATAAAAGACTGTCCAAGTGAGAGAGAGATCATTAGCATCTGTTAATATGGGAGGATTTAATAATTTGACATATCCTGGCCAAAAGATGGGATGGAAAATTGGAGAGAAAGTAAAAAAGATAAATTAAAAATGACGTCTACCTTAACTTTCATTACATTATTAAAGCTCTTTCCATCTGATCTCAAATGCCATGTGGATGGGTCAATTTGCAGATTGCCGTGGACATCCTAATGTTCATGTAGGCACTTCAAGACAAGCTGTCATAAATAGTTAAGTTGCCCTGGGAGCAGCGCCAAAATGCATTTCAGTGATGACTGCAGAGATGCCTGCTAAAAAGCAAACAGCACATTAGCAGCCCTCAGAGTTATTGTGCAAATGGAGTGTGAAATTCCGGTCCATTGCTCTGCACTATAACTTTTTGTCTCCCTGATAATGATTAAGAGAAGCTTTGCTTGATTTGATGGTGGGTGGAAAGAAGGGTGTGAAAAATGAAAAAAATCTCCTTTGGACGTTTCACTTGACCTTCAGGAAACTCCAGGGGAGGGTTTGTTGTCTGATCTACACAGAGAGGAATTAACTGGCTTTGTTTGTTCTAAAATCTGGTGCTGAATTAAGAAGCCCAGGGATGCATGATGTGGAATCACCATAAAATAAAATGTCCCAAGCAGTTATTAAATATTTAAAAAGCAATCTGAACCTAACTGTTGGTTGAAATAAATGAAGGGGGAAAGATCGTACTGTAGCCCTTGGGAGAAATGCTCCACTTAAAGCCCACAAGATTGGAACTGATCTGTGATTCTGTGTTAATTTACTGGAAATTTTTTTTTTTGCAGTTTTTTTATTATTATTAATGATAACTCTTCCTACTTTCAGACCATCTTACATCTCAAAGTATTTCAAATAATTGAGCCTCCTAGTCATAGAATGATTACTGCTGCAGGAGCACAAAGTGCAGTGCCTTCAAAGGTGGGTAAGTATCAGAATTTTTTACCACTGAGAGGGAGAGGGATGTAGCGATTTGTCAGGGCTCACATCAGTGGCAGATGCAGGGTCAGAACATAAATTTTCTGACCTGTAGCTCCACTTAACTGTGCTGCCTGTCCCAAGCATTTGTTTCATCTGTCTTCTGCTACCAACTGATAGGCACAAAAGTAACGGCCTGAGAAACTGACCCAAAGAAAATCAGCTGAAATCAGTGGCAGTGCTTTGAAGGAGCTTTAGAGCAGCCTTAAAATTTGATCTTTAACTTCATGTGCATTTTATATTCTGCTTTCCAAACACAGGGGCCTTTTACATTGTAAACAATGAATGCCTCCAAAATTGTAAATTACCTATAAAACCTCAGTGGTGGAGCCAAAACCAGAGAAAGCAGGGGTCTACTCTTCTGTTTAAAACACTAGGCTAAACTTCTTCCTGTAATTGTTTTTAGTGCCAAGCAGTGGGTAAAATATATTACGGTGTTCAAGCACATACACTGGGCCAAGCTGTAGTTCTTCCAAAGAACAGATTCAGTCAAAGCATTTGTGGATTTGTCACTACCCCACTTTTTACAGAAAACAGGATGAATGCTTTTGATTTGCAGTGAAAAGCTTTCATCAGTCACCATTTGTTGCTGAAAAAGAAAAACAAATAGAAAACAAGGCTTAATCAGTAACTGAAAACTAGCAGGGAAAAGTTTGCTTGTGGATCTTACAAAATTTTGTGTAGTTTTTCAATAGTTGCTGCAAGTTTTATTAGATTTAGAGGCTAGATTAGCTGCCTCTACAGAAGCTAAGACAGAGAGAAGATAAGACTTTCTTTCTGCCAGTTGAACAGTTATGCTAAGTACTATGTAAGAAGTCCATGAAAGCTTTAGTGAGGCCTTGAGAGTATGCTATGATCAATGAACTAGATCAGTCTAATACCCAAATTAAAGACATTATCCAGGCATCACAGAAGGCAAGGAAACTGCCCCAAATTAGAGACACATCCTATGAGAAGAAACAAAGTAAATAAAAGAAGAGATAGATTATATACTCATTGCTAAAGTTGGAGCAATACATTTCAAACTTAAAATTGCAGCTCTGTTAGAGAGTTCCATAGCTGTAAATAATAAAAATATTAGTTTTCCCACTGCCTGTCAAGCATGAGCAAAAGAAAAAAATAAACAAGAATACTGAGTGTCATATATTTTGTTTCAGTCACTTTAGGGATGAATTTAAAGGATGCTTGTGGTCTGTGTCTCTCCTCAGCTGACAGATGGGTATATGCTGATGGATACTTGCTTTCCATCATAAGACAGTACCTGGAGAAGCCAACTGAAATATGGGTGAGTTTCATTGCACACTTGCACACATGTGGGACATAGCAGCACATATTGGGATATTGAGAGGGTCTGCTTGGCTTGGCTGACTGGCCTTTGGGTCTGAGGGTCAGATATAAGGGAATAGTCCTCGGCTCACTGAGCCACAAGGTCTGAGACCTCTTTGTTTCAGAGTAACTTTCCGTTGTTCAAGTTAAACTGTTCCTGTTGTATAAATAAAGGTGATAAACTACAGAAGCAACAGCATTTTACCAGAGTCAAATCCATGTATACAAGCAGAGAAGCTTGGAGTAAGCTTCTTTGCTCTGAAGTTCATAGCACCTCAATTATTCCCAGTATGGATTTTTTTCCTATGGTGAGTACATAAAGAACATCAGCTGAGACTACTGGGCATTTGGAACAAGGGAGTAGCTTTGGGCAAACACTGTAGAGTTAAGAATTTGTTTGACAAATTTAGCCTCCTTCTGTATTTGCAGAGTAATCATGAACAGACTTCGATTTGTTCGAATCTGCAGAGTTGGTCAAACAGCCAAATCCTAGGTTTTCTCAGCAGTGTCCTTGACCTGGTTTGGGGAATGTATTTGTGCCTGAAAATATCCAGCTAACATCATAAGGGAATATAAAGGAGCATAATGAAATAAGATGGCTTTCCAGTGAATTTTCAATTCTGAGCCTGACTTGTCATCAAATACTTTAGCTGCTGTTCACCTGACTGGGTGAACAAGGTCCCTGTCTCACAGCAGGCTGAAATAAGTGTTTTGACTTTGCTACCTACATTTCCTGCAAAGCTTTATGAATATGAAAACATATGAACATAGGTGAATTTAACCAGAATTCTAGTTGTTTTCAATATAAATTCAGCTCTGGAAGGACTTTCTGCTTACCTATGTCTTGAAACAAATCCAGTGGTTTATTTGAACACAGTTTAGCCCCTTGACTATTCAAAAGTATCAGTCACAGATGTTGGCTGTTTTTTTCCACAAACCCACAAAGTGTTTTCAAGCCAGTTGCATAAATGTGATATAAATGTGTTCATGTGTATATCTATGACCCCTTCTTTCTACATTTGGTTTTTGTGAGCATAAAAAAGCTATGCAAGTAGTTAATAATTCCTATACAAGTAGTCTGCAGATCTTATAAAAAAAGAATCATAGATTTTATTCAAACAGTGCATCCAAACACTTTTAAAGTGTCTGCCTTGTTCTCTCTGTTCAGTGTATTTGTTTCATATATGCACTGCAAATCATAAGAGAGATTTGAGCTTAAAATATCAACCTTTTAAATTATTAACACTTATGCTATGTGATTAGTATAAATAATAACGAAGTTCTATTGAACTTTTACCAACTGGTGTGCAAAGACCCTGGGGATGATAAAACTGCTACAAAGCACATTCAAATCCCAGCAAGGTCATATGTTTCAACTTTCTGAGGCTCTGTACTTAAAATGAACACAGTACTTTTATCCTGCAGGCTGTGTGCAGTTTCAGCAGGATAAGGTCTGGAAAAGTGTTTTAAGAGTGGGTTTCTGGCAGGTGTATATGACATTTAAAGAGATATTTTCTATATTAGAAATTTACTGCATGGCTCTCCAGGCAAACCTTTCTAATAGAGTTTCCTTCAGTCATGAACTTTGTCTATTCTAAACAATTCATCAAATTTCCTAAAATAGTTTCACAAGGTCCCTTTAAATCAATGTTATTGTTTCACACATGCAAATTCCTCAGCCTCCTTTAACCCTTCCCCACCCAATTGAATATAATGCTATAAACGCTATTGGAGGCTCAGGATTTCATAAATGTTCTGGATATAAGTAGAAAATATGAAGAAATTGTATCACTCTGGGTATTAGTAGCAGATGAATTTACATGCATTTCATTATTACTACTTCTGTAAGCACTGTTTAATTAGAAAGTAAATCAGATGTGAATTGCAAGTGGTGTCTTTTAATACATCCCAACAATATTTATTTAGGAGCTAATCATTTTTGGCAGAAGCCTGAGAAATTTTTTAAGTCCAAGTGTTCAACATTATAATGGCCCATTTTGCTTTTTACTTGATGCTTATAAATGCCTTAGCACTGTTGTTTTGGTAGCTTTCTGTAGCTTCTTTTAAATATTTTTTTATTTTTGTACCGTTTCAAATAAATTGTGCAGGACAGTCCTGAGTGGCGGAAAATCTCAGATAATAAACCAGAGCTGAAAATGTTTTTTGTTATATATAAACTGGTTAGGTTATCCCCCGTACAGCTGGATAGACAATGGCCAAGGGTTTCTATTTTT
The DNA here is from genome assembly GCA_013399225.1 of Rhipidura dahli. Classification (NCBI taxonomy): domain Eukaryota; kingdom Metazoa; phylum Chordata; class Aves; order Passeriformes; family Rhipiduridae; genus Rhipidura; species Rhipidura dahli. The sequence goes on along the minus strand of VXAC01008728.1, from coordinate 1,185,559 downwards.
ACCATTATTATGTATAATATGATGACTATCATATATTCCACAACAGTAGATGAGTATGTTTGTGGTCTAGAAATCTGAAGATACTCGAGGAAAATGCTCCCAAGCATACTCTAACATACAAACAGCCTGAACCACTCAACATTTGGCAGTGGGTTGCTACAGCGTGAGGAGAAAACAGGAAGAATAGACCAGGGTTTTATCTCCTTGGTTTTGGGACACAAGCAGACATATTAAGGAAAACGTTAGATATGTAAGGTCACACCTTTTTTAAGAGCTGTAGGATTTATAGATAAGCCAGGTAGGAGCATAGATCTTTCCTTAGTCTAGAGTTTTATCCATTAATTGAATAAAAATCTTTCCAGCAGTCAATTTGTTATCCCATAAGAGCAAGCAACTCTACAAGTCTTACCGTAAAGAAGGAGAAAATAGAAAATAGTAAAACAAAACTCAAAGTGATTCTGACATCAAACGAAACATAATTCTGGGCTTCTCCAGCACCCCTAACCATGATCTTTCTGACATGATACCTCAAAGCTGGAATTTTCAATATCTTGCATTCTCCTATTAGACCGGGAGGGCTCATGGTCTCTGTGGTTTGCTCTTTTACCTTACCAAGTTTTGTGCCTGAAATGTTCTCTCTTTCTCTTGAATGGGAGAATTACTTTGAGAGGAAAGTCAGGCACAGCTCGCCGACTTGTCCTCTGGTCAGGTGACCCACTGAGGCACAGTGGGCTCATCTGTAACATGCATGGGCCAGAATTCTCTTCTGGTCTCTCAGGTCATGGTTTTGGTCCCAGGAACAGTATATGAATGTCAGGGCACAAAACTTCTCCCATTGTTCTGGGACTGTATAATCTCTCCTCTGTATAATTTTGGCTCTTCCTCTGTGTGTGAAGAAGAGAGGAAAAGAGGAACACACTTGGCAGAACAACTACACTGCATGCAGGAGGCTGATAGTCTTCCTCCAGTGGCTCTGATACTGACAGGAAAACAGATGATGACATGAAAACATGTCCCCTGTCTGGTCCCTGACTTAAGAATAACGGGGGCTCCTTTCCACAACTTCTCAAAGAGCATTTTCAGAACACTCGTTCTGAGTTCCCCTTGCAAGAGTTTTAAGTATCAATTTGTTTCTGATGAGAGGTTCTGTCTTTACTCCCTGCATGGTTTTCCGTAAGATCTATAGCTGGTTGATGTCAAGAACTATTACAATCACACATTCTCAAAGGGGCATAATGAGATTTTCTTCCTTTATCTGCAGTGTTCTTCCTCAACATTTTCCATAAAGACACTGTTTGTGGTGAATTCATTCCTCTGATTGTGATGTAAATTGCATTTATATTATGAGTTAGAATTTTGAAATAATGGATTCTAGCTTTGTTTAAAACTTTGTGACTTAGAAAATCTCATAAGTACAGATAAAAAAAAATTGAAGCAGCCTTTTGTTTAACTAAGCAGGATCCTTTCCTGTGCAGGTAAGCCCTTGGGTATTGTAAAAATTCTTATCTACATCTAATGTTTAGGTCACTTTTTAATACACAACTTGCTTGAAAGCTTAAAATAGACAAAAATTCATTTAAATAGTTGAGGATATTTGCTGTCTGGGAATCTTGAATATAAATGACTAAAAGCATCTATGTGTTAAGAAGTAAGCAATATATTGGACTTTGTTATTTTAATTTTCTTTTCCCAAGTTCATTCATCATGCACCTGTCAGTGAAATCCATCTACTTTCCAGTCCATCAAATAAACTTGTAATAGCATTTGGTTTTGACTGGTTTTGAATAACAACTTTCAGAACAAGATGGAAATTCAGTACACATGAATTGTTAATCTGGTCCAAAACAGATGTTTCTTAACTCAAAGAAGCTGTTTTCATTTTTTTCTGCCCTTACCCAGTTATTCTTGCACTGTGGCATCAATGTCTTGCTTTTCCACCCCTCATTCTAATAGTAAAACTGTTATTTTGGGTTGCTCCATAAATCTGATTTCTAAAATGTTCTGAATTAAAAAAAAGTCGGTCAGCAAAATATTGTTTTAAACCCTTGAGTCATTTTGCAAACAATGCTAGTATACCATGGAGCCATGTTCTTAATATCCTGGTTTGTAAATCAAGGGAGTAGACGTCTTCATACTTAGAAGAAAGCCTAAACTGATTATTAAATGACAGGATGAAGATTATGGCTGGGTGCTGAAAGTTAGACTCGGTGTTGCATGGTATTGGCTTAACATTAGCCTTGAAAGTCTACAGGATGAAAGAGGATTTAATTCTTGTACTCATAACAATTTCAGTGTCTTTCCTACTGAATAACTGACAAAATAGCTTTGGAGTGGTGGACATTAGCCTTGTAATATCATGGACTAAATCCCTACAGTTCCTGCTGAAAAGCAAAAATTAGGCAACCAGTAGGTGACCATCAGACAGAAAAATTAATCTGATATGATTTTATATCTATGATCTTCCATAGGTATAATTTGTTCATTTAGGGCTGGAAGACTCATTGCCCTGTTTCAAATGAAGTAGCCTTATAAAGGTACTTGAAAGGAAAGCTCAGCCTGTAGCCAGGTAACAGATCAAACCTTCCACATAGTTGTTCAGCCTAACAATTCTCAAAACAATCTAGTAGGAAGGTGTTAAAACTTGATTAGATAATGTCTTAATTCCATGTCCTGTGTTTGACATGGCCCGCATAGCTAGAATATTTCCTGCTTTGCGTATCTTTTTACTTATCCTTTTACTTATCCTTTTAATTTTCCTTGTATTTTACACAGATTCAAGTAGTCCTTTGTGAGGCAACAAAAATTTTGAAAAAGTGCTTTAATATTTGAAAAACTGCATGTCGGGTAATTGAGATGGGAGTGCTGTAGGAAGACTGTGTTCAAGGGAACCTGACTTTCACCCCTGAGTAGGAGAACTTAGATTATTCTTGCAAGATTTGCTCTCTAGGATCACAGGCAATTTAGCAGCATAGCTGCATTTAGCAGAAGCCATAATGGTCTTTCCTTTTAAGGCTTTGACATTGCTGGCCTGTGTACATTTTTATGCATAAAAACCATGCACTTTCAAGTTCAACCAGTCAGTTATGAAAGCTATTTTTCCTGTATGCTTATTATTCATCTGTCAGGAAAAAATGCATATTTTGTAGGTGAACTGAAAGGCCCACTTTAAAACTGAGAAGCACTAGACTGTTTAAGATCAGATTTAATAAGTTAGCAGTATGAGTGCTGACATTTTAAAATGACCTACTAACAGAACACACTACAAGGCTGAAACTCATCCTCAGTTTAACTCCTGAAGTCCTAACTTCAGGCAGAGATAAGAAGGTGGCCCAGAAAATGACCTGTAAACACTGTGCTCAATGCATTATTTTTATGGGCATAAATAAATGTTTTCAGGTTTCCTGTCTTGTTTGTGCTTCTGTTTGGCAAAAATGTAGGGTAAGGTTAGTATCTCCTGAGCTGTCACAGAAACAAACTTGTCTGGGTGTGTTTGGATAGTCCTTCTCTTTGGGCTTTAGAGCTGAAAGATAAGGAGGGAAGTCTGGAAGAGAAGCAGGACAGACAGGAGCAACAATTTCTTTGTGCACACCCTGCTCAGCAGGTGATGGATGAAAACACAGCCTAAGGCTGGGGGCACAGCAGCGCCTTCCAGGTGAGTCCAGAGCATGGGCACACAGAGAGAACCCAAAATATCAGAGATGCCCCAGATCTGGGGAGAAGCATTGGCATGTGGCAGCATGTAGAAGAAGAACCTGTAGGCTGCATCTGATGTCTTCATCTGAAAAATCAAATCTGTCTCTTATCAGGAGGCAGCTGTGGGCTTCAAAGGAGAGAATGATGGTTGATGGCAGCAGGGTCTGAGAATTAAAGACAAAGACATTCAATAAATGCAGTAATTACACATTGGGCATCCTGCACAGAGGATCCCACACTCCACGCCAAACCCAATAATTAAAACTAATTGGCAAATGTGAAGGGTAAGGAGCTATTCTACAGATTAGCACAAACCTGCAGTTATGCACTGGATAATGGAATTATTTTGTGAAAATAAAATGAAATGGTGCGTGAATAATCATACCTATAGGTACAACATGTCAGACTGAAATTCTTATTCATAAATAGGTGGCTGCTTTTCTAAGAATATTCTCTTAAGAAATAAAAGAACTATTACCCCCATGTAAGTCCTTCTAGAGAAGACTGGTTTTGAAAAACATTCCTGTTGAATGTTTTCATTCACAACTAGAAAAAAACCCTTGTATTTATCTTACTATCCCTAAGTCCAGGAAGACTACTTGTGAAAATACAAGAGGCCTTTCTTTCAGTTATTTTAATCTAGTGGTGGACTCTCTGTCACATTTAATTTCATTTCTCTTTTTATTGAACTATAGCAAATAAACAGGTATAGGAAGACACGTTTATCATTCAGCTGAGGCATTCTAATGCATTTAGACCTGGCGTAACAAATAGCTCATGAGCAAGGTGACAGGTAACATGGTATGGGAGTAGGGGGTGGAAAAGGTTACAAGGGATGCCTTGTATATTTGCTTTTTATTTTCTTTTTAGAAAAAATTCAAAAAATGTTACTCTACATTCCCCAGATTTTAAATCAGTTGAGGTCTTGGCTTGAGAAATGCAGAAGACACCACTGGAAAGTTCTGCAAGAAGGCAGGTGATGTCTTTTCCATATCTGTGGGTTGAAACTGTTCAACCACTGGGTTCATGTGAGTAAAACTCAGACTGTGCCTTTTCATCAGGTCGTCTGAAAGGAAGAAGAAAGGTCCTCTGAAAAGAAGAAAGTCAATAGGGTGGGCTTTGGCTTTGAATGTTCTTCATCTTTTCTACAACTATCATCAAAAGAAGTTTAACAGTAAGAGGATGGAAAAAGGAATAGAGCTAATTTCTTGCAAACTGTTTATTTATGAGCTCATGATAATTCTCTGAAGAACAGAAAAGGAAAGGCAGGCCAAAGAAATAGTTAAAGGGCATCTTTTAAGTTTCTGAATGTTCCTCTCCTTAAATGGAACAATCCAGGATTTTGATTCCTAATACAAAAAGCCCTGGAAGTAATTATACTTGAGTTCTATAACTTGAGTTAATTTCCAATTAATATAACAAGTAAAATGCTAGACATGCTTAATTCAAGAGCAAACAAGCATTTAACATCAATATGTGTTTTTCATCTACTATAACTGACAGCCAGCTATACCACCCAGCACCTTAAATACCCTTGTCTTGTGAAGCATAACAGTGACATCTTACTTAGATTAGAAAATAAATGATTTCACTTGTCATTATAAAATTTTAGATCACTACCAGACAGTGGAGCTAAAGAGCCACATGCAGCCCAGAAATGAATGCAAGGTTTCTTTTCTTTATACTGTGTGGAGCATGTGAATTTACAAAAAAGTCAAGCAGGTATAATTCATTTCTATATGCAAGTGTTAAGTCATAATACATCTGATTGAATACAAAGTAAGAAGAAAGTATGTTTTGGGCTAAATTGAGTCCTGTCACAAGGGAAATAACTTTGGTGAATTCAGAAGTGCATTTTGTCCGTTGAAAGAAACACTATTCTTTCTGGTTCCTTTGGAAAAGAAAAAGAAAATGCAGCTAGAAAGTCATCCCATTCAATTTCTTTCATGTTGCATACAAATTACTTAAGGCCAGTTCCAGTGAAATTGTGGGAGACTTGGTCCTGCCGTGCTTGTGGAGATGGGGAGAGGCAGAGTGGGGCAGGCTCACACAGGACAGGGGAGAAGCAGCTGTCTATACCATCACATTTCTGAAAGGTTGAACAATTTCACAGAACAGCTCCAGACTGTTATTTTAAAGGAAGTGACAGAGGGCTGCTGAGAAGAAATTGCGCATGGACATGCTGTGCTGAGATGCAGGAAAAAGCCTATAATTTAAGACCCACTCTTATTGCTCTGAAAGCCTTTTCTGGCATGAGGAACACAGGTTTTTTGCCTTATTAGTCGTAAAATGTAAGTTTTTGAGGGTTTTTTCCCTGTCCCAAAAGATGTTTGGCACCTTTAGGAAGACTTGAAGATCTTCCTGCTCTGATGTACAGCTTTAATACTATCATGCTTTTTACACAGATCTCATATATCAGTTCATCAAAACAGACAACCTGTCCTTTCCTGATGCTAAACTGCAGTATTTGTCCACCGTGTGAATTCAGATATGATGAGGGTGAGTTTAGGATGCACAGACAGAGAAGTCTACACAAAACCAGGATCAGATCTGCATTATTAGAACTGATATCCTCTTTGTAGGGATTCAGCCACTATAGAGACAGAGTCACAAGCATGTGAGTAGTTTTGATTCACTACCCTGCAGCTATTGTTGGATTGCAGCACATTCATTTTAAAAATCAATTGGTATCTATTTCATGTTTGCAATAGTGAAATAGGATTGAGTGGATGTTAAAACCCAGGGATATTGTACAGTCGATGATTGAAAATGAAGAGATAATTGTCTTCTCTTTGACTGTCTTATGCTGATATTATTCATATAAGTACAGCAATAAAAATGGTTGCTTCAGCCCCTCATTTCATTCACTGGACAAAATAGAAGCTTACTTCCTTTTCTCAACTGATAATAGTTAATTGGCAGGCACTGCAGTCTGGAACAATATCTTGAGGAATAGTTGTTAACTTCACCTCTGAGCTAAATCCTTAGGCTCCTGAGCTTGCTTAAGCAGAGATCACTGAGAAGAATGTGCCCTGAAATTATTTTCAAAATGATTGCTGCGTACAGAAATCCCTTCCATCCTCTGCTCCGTTATTTCTGTCTGTCACTGGAAAACATTCCTGGTATTATTACAGAGCTTTCGGGGCTATGCCTCCTTCTATTCTGTAAGAAATTTGCAATGTGTTTGTGAATGAGGTTTATCTGGAAATGATATGGTGTTGGGACAACCTCAGTGGCATAAAGCTTTGCTTAATTATAGGTGGGCAGGGTACAGATGGCAGTGTGCAGGATTGCCTTTCACTTCAGTAGGTTTCAAGCCTAGCTGAGGAGAGATTTGGGGGGTTGTTGATATCTGAGCATCCATGTTGTGCTTGGCTTGTCTGCTGTAACATCAAAATAGCACAGGTGAGTACAAGTCTAACAGTGTTTCACTCAACGCATGTTCCTCTTACAGGAGCAGGACAAATATGGGAACCACATAAGCTTAACAGCATAACAAATTGATCAGACTTTGCATTCACAGCTCCCTTCTGCCTAGCTGAGTCAAAGATCTCCACTTCTCCTGTGGGTCTTCCACAGCTTCGAGATAAAGTGATTTTCCTGATTGTCCTCTCAGTTAAGCTGGTTAGTGACAACGCTGAAATCCTTGGTGGACAATAATTTATTTCAGACTTCATTTAATACTCAAAAAAGGTATATTGATTTCAATGAATATTGTAAGGATGAACATGCAGGACATTAAAGTTTAAATGATACTGCTGTATCATTTAAACCTCTAAGAGTTTTTTCTGTTTTATCCAGTGAAGCACTTCGAAAATTTGTAGCATGACTATACAAGAGCTTGAATAGTAAGTGCACTCTGCCACATTGGTGATGGGATGGTTTGCCATTAAATTCTGAAAGATTTTTCTGGTGCCACAAAATACAGAGGAAAATGCCACTGTTCCAAGCAGTGCAAAAGGTCAGGGATTTATTTCCTAAGAACTAAAAAGCAGTATAGTTTGGTCACAACATGTGAACACAGATCAGGAGGATTTGCACTTGTGTTCTGGTTTATGTGTGCTGAGTGCTGCTGCAGGTCTCACTGGTAGGGAGACAACATGGGCACCACCAGGGCATAATTGTTTGCTCTTCCCCTTCCTGCTCTCTTGTATCTGGAGAAGAGGAAAAAAGGAGAGAAAAAGAGTCTCCTCAGCTGCTGGCCACAAAAGATTAATTTTGTCAAGGTTACCTTAAAGATTAGTTTCTTCATGTTATAAATTAATAAAAGCTATTTATTACTACCCCTCTAAGTGAGCATTCCATTTTCCACACTCCCTAGCTGTACTACTCTTATCAAACGGTTTGCACATGAAGTGACAGGAACTGTGCTGGAATGCAGGGCTGTGCAAAGCTGCAGGCTTTTGTGCCTTCAATGAAGCTGGCTGCAGTGGTGCAACAAGCTGGGAGTGAGCTGCAGGCTGGTGGCTTTGCAGTCTTTGCCAATTCTCAACTTCCCTGAGAGCACGTCAGGCCACCAGTGCTTTCTGATCACTAAAACCTTTTGGCTCCGATTTGCAGAGGACTCGAAAAAGGAACCAAGGGCCAAGCTCAAAGCCATGTGCTGAGGCAGCAACCAGATGAGGAGAAGAACCTGACCCTAACCCTGATCTAGCCACTGCCCTGCCCTGCACCCACTCAAGCCACTGAGAGGCACTGCCTGCCACAACAGATGAATCATCAGATACTCTGATGTTGGATTGTATAGATCAAACTGCCTGCTAATATTTCACCCTGTGGAATACATGACAAAAAAATAAAGATTTTGGGGGGCATTCAGCTTTCTGACAGAGAAAACAGTACAGCCTGGGACTGAAATACCATGTTGGTTTCAGTTTTCTGTATGAGCTTAATAGCTCCTCTCTTCAGTAGTGGGATAAGAATTGGCCATGATGATACACTACCTCTGCACAGCTCCCACAAACAACTCACAGAGATTAGGAGGCTGCTATAAAGATGTGTAGGAATTGCTGTCAGGCCTGATAGTCTCTGACTAGCTCACCTTGATAGCTCCTTTGTACTCTAGATTTATGGATTTTTAAAATATAAAAAGAGTTTTATTTTCTGTGTTTATCCCCCTGATAAATTGAGATATTTCTGTAGGGGAATTGTATTGCAGAAATTAGACAGCTATTGTTTCATGTGTTATTAATTTTGCAGCTGGAATTCTTTCTCTCCTCCCCTTTCTCTAGAGAGACTGATGCCCAGTTTTTTCTTCTAGAGGAATAATGGCATGGATAAAGTCAGGTAACCGGTTAATACCAGATGCCTTCCAGGAAGAATGTAATAAAATGTAACATACCAGACCTAGATCAGAAGTCCAAGATTACTTAAAACCCCTTGAAAGAAAGACTTTTTTAGTTTATTTCTTTTATTATTTAAATCCACAGTCACTCCATTGTAGCTGAGGCAGAGTCGAGTGCAGATCTGTCCCAGGCTGCCAGACACAGGACATGGATGGTTTTGTCCCGCTGCAGGAGGGTGGTGGCAGACTGTCCCCCACACTGGCAACAGGTAGAAGTACTCTGTACTGCACAACACTTTCTAGATTAGGGATTCTTTGACTACAGAACTGGTTTGGACTTGTGCTTGAGCTCAGAATTTCACTGGACTGTCTTTGATTCACTGAACTGTGTTCAGAAGAGATTTTCAAGAGACATGATGGGAACCTGCTTTGTGAAGTCAGCAGACACTCTGCAACCTTTCAGCCTAGCTAAAGTAACTTCACTTTTAGATAATACTACTGCCCATTTAAAACCAAGCACAGTGCTTGTCAGATAATTACTATTTGTATAGACAAGCAGAGGGTTGTCTTTCTCTTTTATTTCTTCTTTTCCTAGTCAAGAATAAATAAATATTGCTTCTGTTAATGCTGCAGGAGCCAAGTAGTGGTTGGTGATTTTGGAATGAAGTAAACCATTTTCCCAGTGTATTAGTAGCATAAATGGGGAAGAAGCAATTCTTTGAGCATAGAGCAATTATAGAAAAATTGGCTTAGAGAATACCTTGTTGCATCACTTTCTATGCTCCTGACATGGGACAATACTCTTAAACTTCTGATGAAGGAGAAGCTGCAGTGTCCCTGAGCTATCTATTTAGGTACTTGCCTTTTGTTAGGATTGGGAGGTTTTTCTGATCATATAACCATAATCTTCCTTGCTGTAGTGTAGGTCTGTGACATCACTGCTTCCAACAAGAAGGAAAGGGAGTGGGGTCTTCCTTTCCTTTAGAGAACAGATATTTCTATCTCTGAAGACTATTAGCAGGTCATGTTCACTTTTCTCCTCAGGCTAAAGGACTCCAGCTCATTCAGTCTTTGCTCGTAGATATTTTTTTTTAATATATTCATAGAATGTTTTGGGTTGGAAGGAACTTTAAAGATTATCTTCTTTCAAACCTCCAATAGACCAGGTTTCTCAAAGCCACATCCAACCTGGCCTTGAACATTTCCAGGGTATATGATATTCACAGCTTCTCTAGGCAATCTGTGCCAGTGCCTCACCACTCTCACAGAGGAGAATTTTTTTCTTAATACCTAATCTAAGCCTGCTCTCTTTCAGTTTTCCACTCCTGTTTTCACAGTTTTCCTCTGGTTTGTCTCCAATAGCCTACACTCTGCCAGGAGTACCAAGAGCTTGTAGATATCTCAATACTGTGACAGGACAGAAATGAAATTCCAACGACACAGAAGTATGCACTGAGTACCTAGGGACAGAGCAGGGATGCAAGGTAACAGCCCCATGATGAAGCATGTCTGCATTTCTGAGGGTGACTAAGGAAGACAATGCATGTCCACTCCCTCAGAGTGTCCCTAACCAGATCATCACAATGCTAAGCACTATCTTTAGCACTAGAAACAATAGTGGGGAGAGATCATCTAGGTAATAGATTGTTTCTGATCTCTTACCCTATGGCTCCACAAACTTTTTGAAGTCATCCTTCATGGACAGAAGAGTATGTGAAAGAGAGGTAAGACCAAAGCTCCAAGTAGGATAAAAGAAAAGAAAATTTTCCTATTCCTAGGCCTTGTCTACAAAAGCATGTGGGCCAATTTTAAGTCAGGTTATTTTTTAATTTATGTAGTTTAAAGTAATACAAATCCTTTACGGAACCAGTTAATTCAATACCTGAACTGAGACAAATTCATATAAGTCAGTTGTAAACCAAACCTATTCATATAGGATAGGGAGCAATTTACCTAAATCCATACCCATGCCTATGTTGTAACCAAAGCAGTGTAACTCTTCTGTGTCAGCAAGGCTGCAATAACCCATTATCCTCTCATATTTTTACAAACAAGCTGGAAGATATTTTTGAAGCAAATCAGTATTACTGAGACAACTTTTTAAACTTAGAACTTCTATTATTTATGATGTACTTACAGTATACATGGATAAAGTAAGTATATAATTGAGATCTTTCACAATGACATCTCTAAAAATGCAGCAGTTTATTTGCGATCACAAATCCTTATAAGCTTCATGTTATGGACAATATTTTATCCATGTTACCAAGAGGGTATACAGATACAGAAAATTTACTGTCAAATATTTCTAAAAGTACTTTTTTCTCAAGCCCTGAAACAGATGTGTCATAGCAGGAGGCAGACTGAGAGCACAGAGCCTTACATGCCCTGAAATCTTCAGGAGAAACATCAACAGACCTGCATGGCAGCAGCAGCAGGAGGCACTGCTATGACATGGAAAGGAACTGTGCTGCCAAGTGAATTAAGAGGGATAAGAGCTTTCTTTTGACCCTGCTCCTCAAGTATGAATTTCTGAGCTATTGCCTGTAAATTACAAAGCTTTGATTTTTCAGTGCACAATTTAATACATGCTTTGACCTTTCAACATGCCATATGAAGCTTTGATCCTTACCAGCCGACTGTCAGGGTGAACTTTGCATAAGACGAAAACAATACATTTCAAAATCATATTCCCCCTCACTTTTAGAAAACCCATAAAATATTTCTGAGGTGGAGAAAACTCATCTATATACACTGACTCGGGGTAACTGCTACAGAAGTGCTACATCTAAATGGGTATGGTCAGAAGCCTTGATTATCAAGACCTTTATGCAAGGCTGATAAGAAGTGCAGATTGTCTAGGAAGAAGGTAAACCCCTAAGAAGAATACAAATCAAGAAAGAGTATACTTACTTCAGACTTACCTTGGAAAGGATGGGGAAATCACTAATAGGGCAGTCCATGGCTCAAAATGTCTTTGGAACTAGGAGGTAGTTGTACCATTTCATGCACAAATATAGGGGAGTTCAAAAGGTCTAGCTCAGTTCATTTTAAGAAGAGTTGAGAGATATCTGAACTGCTCACCTGAGAGCAATGAACATTTCATAATAACAAAATCCAGTGGTATTTCTAGTCTTGTTAATGCTATGAAAACAAAGCAAAAAAACCCAACAACAACAAAAAAGAGACCCCCACGATGAAAAAACTAACTCAAAAACCCAAACAGAAAGAAAAACAGCATACAAAGAAGGTGAAAATAAATGTTTGCGGCAGAAAGAACTTTTATTTATTTTTGTTTGTATTGGACTTTTTCTGTCTGGAAGCCCTATAAAATCGATTGCAATGTTTTAAAGACTAGGTAATATATTATGCAATTTCCCCCATGCATGGTAACCCTATATAATTTTATATCACACACTGTAGCCTATTTTCATCAGTTTGAAAGATAAAGAAATTTGCAAATTTTTCCTCAGTAAAAAAGCTATTCATGTTTAACATAGATGCATCCTAGTTCCTTTTTTTTAACTGAAGATACTATAAAACTTCCCTCTTTCAGAAGGAAATAGGATCATATATCCCATTCTATGTGTGAGCTGCAACACAACCACAGAGTTGCTGTACTACTGGTATTTAACTCATTGTTTTACAGTGCACAGTGAAAATCTGCAATATTAGTTCACAGTCTGCTCGAGACAATTTTTCAGACTGCAAGCTTTGGATGTCAGTTTAAAGGCAGGCTTTGTCAGTTTTAAATGTCAGTTTTTTGCTAATCTGGAAAGTAAGTCTAGAGGCAGCATCCCTGGTACCACATCCCTCCTTCATCAGTGCTTTCTCTCAGAATCATTCCATTGCCAAGCCAAAAGATTTCCTGGCTTTTTTTTCTGACTGCTAGTAGGCATATATTCTCCACAGTCACAGAAAACCCACCAGCATAAATCTTTCTGACTTCCCTCCCTTGTCATCATGTGATCAATGGGACTGGAAAAATGTGCACAGATGAATGCAGTGACAGGACTCCACAGACCAGCAGATGATCCCTGCTGTGCTTGTGCTCAGTGCAGACCCTGAAGTAGGGGACACCATGCTCCTCTGACTCTGGGCAGCTTAGGGTGCACCTTCTAAAATTTGAGCCTGCTTGGCATGTACAAACTCCCAAGTCATGCTAACTCCCGACTGTCACACTGTACAAAGGACTTCCAGGGAGGGGTGTTTTAGAGTTATACAGATCCCACATCAGTCAGGATTGGCTTTTTGCCTCAGTGCATTTAGCCTACTTTGCTGCCAGTTTATGCCAGCACTGCTAGCTGACCCCCTCAGCTCCTGGCATAAATTGCTGCAACACACCCCTAAATTTCCTCCACAGGGAGCAGATTTGTTGAATTAGAAGGTGCAATCTTTAGATAGCTGCTTTTCTGGATAACATGCAGAGGCCAGGAAAGACAAAGAGTGCATCAACTTGATCTGTGCTCAGTGAGGAACCAAGTGTCACAGGAGTCAGCCCTGGCTGCTGCACTATGGTGGCTGAGAGGACAGCAGGACTGATTCATAATAAGGGGAGACAGACATGGAAAGGGAACAGAGCCGTGATTACAGAAGAGAAATGAAGAGTTGCTTGGCAGTGTCACACTGGGAAAGAAAAATGCTGGGAGGATTATGGATGGGATCAGAAGATATGTCTCACTTCTCTGTGACTCCAGCATCACCCTGCTGGCAAGCCAAGGGAGTGGGGATGAGGTGAAAAAGTCCTGTCTAGGAAAGCAATGATGAGTGCCTGTGAATCACTGATGATGATTCCTACTTTTATTTTGATTGCATTAGTGGTCTGTGGTGTTTCAGGACCTATTTTCAGTAAGGCATTTCCTTGGTAACAGGAATAGATATAGTTTAAAATGCTTTTCATTTAAGACTTGGAAATGCTAGAAACAGAAGTCTGATATGTAAGCCCAGGATGGGGCCAGATCGAATGAAGGTGAGGCAAATTTCCCTTAAGTCCTCTGTGCTATTATTGAAAGGCCACTAATTAGAGATAGAGGATAATGCTCCTAGACTTTAGCCAGCCTCACCACAGCTGCAGTGGTGTTATTTGGGAATGAGAGGGAGAAAGGATGAGATTATAAATGAGAGGGATCGTAACACAGACTTTCAGCACCACCAATTAAAATGTGCCTCAAGGACTATCTTCACATTTTCAGTCATTTGGAGACCTCACGATAATTTATAGGAATAAATCACATGGCAAATCATGTGATAACTCCCTTGTAACCTTAAATAATTGAGACTCATTGGGGTCAGCTAAAGTCAGCTGAAGTAATTTTCACTTGGTTTCTAAACATGCATTAAAAATCAGCTTTGACTAAGCCGGAGAAGACAAAGGAAAAAACCACAAAGCAAAACAAACACGCATATGTTCTCTCTGAGGTCTGCATTTGCCTGACCCAGTGTAGCCTGACTTTCAGTGCCTTCTCCAGGTCCTCTTGCAATGATATTTGATAACTTTCCCTACGTAATAATCATAATATTGTCTTAAAAGATGTAATTTTTTTGGGTAACAGAATTGGATATGATATATATACTTGCAATTCCAGCAAATGTGAAAACATGGTAAATGAGCACCTGACACATCGGACAGGTGACATTTGAGACATCCATGTTTAAGCATTGGAAGAACTTGGAATATTTGATCCAGGACTTGTGATACTAGGTTGATGAGAGACGTCAGCTAGGCAGACTTCATGCAGATGTTTACACTTTCAAACTAGTTTCCTATTAAAAAACCAGTTTGGAACAAATTTTGAAAACTTAATACATTACCCCATATAGTTGACTTTGCAGAGATGATCCATCTTTTCTATTAGTACTATCCCCCTACTGCATCAGTGCACTGAACCTATCTGTATTTAAACAGCTTCCTAGTGTGGATCACTATAGGCTGCTGTCTTCTAATTGCTGAATCAAGTATGCATAAGTAATTTACTGAAATTGCATTGTTGCACTTAGACAATTTTTGAAATTACCTCATGTAACTTCATTAAAATCCAAATCTGGAACATTAATTTGAGGGAAGAAAAATAACTACCTCTGTATTATTAGATCATTCAGGTGATAAACACGTTCTCAAAAATGTCACCTGATGAGTTTCAGTCATCAGATTCAAACTGTAAATGGAATCATTGTCTATGTATTAGAAAAGCACATGCCATGTTTTGTTAACATAATCAGAAGAATGGAGCTGCCACAAAACCTTTCCCCATCTGCCAGTCATTGCATTAAATGTTTCTGCAATTTTATTAGAATTCTCTGTCGCTGCAGATCCTGCTCAACTGTGAAATTGGAACTGCAAACAGAAATACTACATTTCTACATACAGTAGTGGATAAAAAGTCCAATTTTTGCATGTAGGGAGAGAGGGGAAATGCTTTTTTAAGACAGAAAAACACCAGAGGGAATATCCTCTTTTTCTCCATGTATGAGGCAGAAGGTAAAAGTGTCTGTTTTCTTTGTGACATTTTTCTATGACAGCAGGTAGAAACTGTGAGGTGCAGGAGCATCTTTCTGTCAGTATCTTTAACACAGAAAGGAAAAAAGACTGCCTATACTTCTGGTCCTTGGAGGGGGACACCAGCTCAAGGTTAATGAGCCTGGGTTGCACTGCCTGCTTGCAGCTCAAACTGCAGGAATGGATGAGTCAAGGTTGGAGAAGGAGTAGGCAAGTCCTGCTGCCTAAACCCTTCCTTGTAGCCCCATTCCTACCACAAATTTGTTACAAGTCTTTTAATAATGCAAAAAGCATTTCAGAGGATTTATCTAATTCTGATAATATCACCTGTATTGGGTATTCCTGAGGCATTACTTCCAAAGCTGATAAAACACAGTGGTCAAAAAGACTTTGGTGAGTCTGATGATTGAAGCATCTTGTCTACAGGGAAAGTGTTTTCACACCTCTCTTAATAAAATCTCAATATAAGATGTTTCTCCACTTCCTCACTCTCCCTTCTCCCATTTCCCAGTCTCATGGTATTTGTTAGCATTTTTAAAGGGTTTTTTTCAAGAGTCAAATACAAACACTTTTGCATTTTCAGTTTGCTTGCACAGCACATTTGTGTCCCTTCTGGAAAAGGAGGAATATTAAAATGGAAAGACGGACATGAGAAGACTCTGCTTGTTCAGCCCCTTGTGTAAGCATCCCACCTTCACCATTCGAAACACAGGAGAGATAAAAAGAATGACCTCTGGGAAAAAAAAAAAATAGCAATTCTTCTGTAGAATTGCTTTCTTTTTTCTGTTGACTGCAAAGATCTCAGTCATGAAGTTTAATCAGTCCTGCATCAGCAATGCTTCATTTTTCAGCTCTTTGCATTGACTGACATTTACCTGCAAACAAAAGGTAGAAGCTACACACACTTAGTCCAGCATCTCTAAAGGACTGCTACTATCTCCTTCCACAAGAATTAATGTCTTTGTTTTTTTTTTTTCTCTTAAGTTAATAGAGTATTCGAGAGCTGTTCAAAGATTTCCATATTTTTCCACAATTTTTTCTTTGGCAGTCTCCACCTTGGATCAAAGTCTTGGTCTACTTCTCTTTCACATCATATCAGGACTCTGGTATTAGCCATGGCTTCTTAGTATTTCTATCTAGTCTAACCTTCTATAATGATCCATGGAAAATGACACTCTGAGGAGCAACTTTGTCATGCTCCCTGGCTGAGGACATGGAATCTGCAGCTGCCTTCACTCTCTGATGCCATTATGAGCACTTCATAAATACTGCAAATCAGCCTGCTGCATTTACCTTTCTCTCCCTAATCACATTTATCTGTAACCATTTTTAAAGAAATCTAGCTACAGCTGTGTCCCCTTCTACTTCTGGCATGGGGCACAGCCCACAGGGTGCCTCTGTGCTCCCTGGTGCTATCACACAGACTTCTCACTCAGGACAGGAGCAACAGGCAGACTCCCCCCCTCCCTGGCCTATGAGTATCAGCACCTTTCCCTTTGTTGCAGCCTGGGCTGACCGGATGCCTCTAGATAAAACCTGTTACAGAGCAGTGTCACAGCTGGTTACAGGATTCCCCTGGCAACATCCAGCAGTCCTCACCCCAGGTACTCTCTTCTGAAGCTGTTTCTTTTTCTGTTTGCAGTTTAAAGTGTGTAGGCAGATGTTTGTGTGCCCACACATAGAGAGATGCTCTCACAGCTAAACCTTTGAAATTAACTCTCCCTCCTTCATCTTGATTATATAACTATAGGTACATCACTTTGCTGTGGCACCTTAAAGAACATCAAACTTGGTTCTTAATTATTTACACCAGATTTTGTCTAGCCTTGGTAAGGTGCAATAACAATGATGCAAAACCCATATAAGCAGATGAGAAAATGAGACCCTATTACTGTCTTTGTAATTTGCCTTGAATCAGCCTTCTCACAGGCTACTTAAAAAGATTTCTTCTTTCCCTCCCGCCATCTGTAGGTTCTACAAGCTGTGCTTTTGTAACAAGTCTTGTTTAATTAGGATTTTATTTTAGAACAAAGACCATGGGAGGTCAGGGATGCCTAGATTTTACTCTCAGACAATTTCCTCAAATCAGATTCATCCAAGGATAAACAATGAATTCAGAATATCTGTGTAACATCCTTCTAAATGTCCCTGCATATAGGCAGGGGGCAACATGTAAAGAGCTTCAACATTTTGCAGTCACAATATAACACATAATTTAACAATTTTACAGAAGAGAGATTTTCATACCTCTGAAAACTTGTCTGGAATAATTTTAAAACTTGAACTTTCTTGACAGGACCTACTCCACATTTTCTGAGTTTCATTTACTGATTTTCATTTTCCATGTAAAAAGTAACTGGCACTTTCAGTCTAAATAATTTTGTTTTACATCAAAGAAAACTAGTGAAAAATAAAAAGCAAACACAAGTTTGTAATGAGGGTGTATGATACAGAGATTTCTTTTTCAAGCTGCCATATTGAATCTTTTCACTGTAGCTATCAAGCAGAACTGCTTGCATTTAAAAGTGTTGCATAGAGAAAATAATAATGAAAAATAACATCTTTGTAACTCTGTAATGAAGAATGAGATTCTGCTTTCACCCACATTTCATTTCCGTCTGTGATGACCTTCTTTTACTTGACAACATGGTAGCAGGAAATGAAGCTTACCATAATGTAAATTTACTGTTATGACCTTGATGCATAACTAAATCATAAAAATGGACAAAGCTAGGGTTGTATAACAACAAGAACAAATGAGCAAAATCTTGAAGAGAAATTGAACTGGTTTTCTGGAAATGTGGCTTCTTTCGTAGGATGTGGAACTGTATGCAACAAAGCCAAGTCAAAGGGCCACAAGCCACAAGTTGGCAAATTTTTCTGGAGTTGCTTTACTGACATTAAGGGAGGATGAAGATGTAGATATGTCTGAACACAAACTGAACAAGATATCCCAGTTCAGTTTATCCTAACTATATCCATCTAAGTGTAGATCTAGATCTTCATCTTTATCATTATAGACAGAGAGAAAATATTTTGGCTTGCAATCTCAAATCAGTATTCCCAAACTTTTTGTTTAAGCTTAACCACTTAGAGATTTTGCCTGTATCTGGAATAGTTACAACTTTATAACAGTTCTTTCCACCTTCTTAAGAGATATGATCAATTAATTATCACCCTACAAACTGCTTTAGTCATTGTCATCTGGCTTGTCTCAAGCTGGTTTCCCAGTGGAGCACAAATACATGTGACACTGCTGACTTACTCCAAAACAGGCCCTGACCAATTTACTCTAGGACCTCAAGGTGACATAAGAGTTTTTTCGCATCAGATCTCATTCCTTGCAAGACAACCTGTTAGAGACCTATTTAATACTGATTTTTCTGACATGATCTATAGATTTGTATAAATGCAATGAGATCTGTGGGAAGATGATTGAGGGCAAAATTAGAGAAAACTGGGAAGTTAAATTCACATTAAAAAAAATTATAAGAGCACAGAAATTATAGTAAAATGCAACCGCTACTTCCTGTATGGAATGTGGTTGACATGCAGAAAATCTCTTCAACAATTATTCCCCCTCACACATGGTCTGCAACCTTAAGTTCATGCTAAGAAGAATGAAATGAAGGGTGGAGTGGAATGGAGACACTGTGGCCAGGCTCTGTTGCAATCTTTCCAGTGATGGGAACCTGATGGTACCAGGTAGCCATTAAATCACATAGCATCTGCCAGCCAAGGGACATGGGACTTATCTTGTTGAACCAGCAACTTGGCAAAATCACTGTCCTTGGATTAACTTGCTTCATTGTAATCTCATTGCAATACCAAAGCAGGCCTGAATCCCTGGAGATAAAGCCAAAGGAAGCTGCGTCCAAGGTACAACAATCCCTCACTGAGTTTGCACTCTGTATTTTATTGACTATATCTTTAAGAGTGAAATCAGGGAATTTGACACCTGTCAGTAACAAAGGTATGTATGACTAGAGTCACTCAAACCCCATCCAGAGGTAAAGAAATAGTGTAAAATTGAGGTAAGGATGGGGAGAAATTAGGGAAGACTCATGAAAACTTCAGGAATCAGTCAACAGGCTGAACATATATTCTCCCCTGTAGAGATGCCTATTTGTTAAGAACCTTACTCTGTGTACACTAAATTATTATCTCAAGATAGCACAATTTTGTATTGTCAGTGTATTTATTAATAAAGTGTGTTATTCCATCCTTTAAGGGTGCTAGCAGTTGCTGGCAGTGGGTAACACACTCAGCTAGGAGTGAGGAGATCCAGGAAGGGGGTGTCTCTTCCTAAATTGTGATAAAGGATTTGTCTCTGATGCTCTGTCTGCGTGTGTCTCTGAGCAAGTCAGTGGAACTGCCCCCGATACAGTGAACTGCCCAGGGGAGTCCCCGTAATGGGACACTGGCAGACTGATCAGTCACAAGGGTCTCATCATCTCTGGGGTGCTGGCACACTGATAAAACATAGGAAGGTTCAAGAAAACCTGCTTTTCACTTGACAAGATTACTAGTTGATCACTGATTTTCTGCAGTCTCTAAATAATTTATCAAAAGGCAAGAACTGACATACCTCAGTGCTGCTCTAGTAACATAACTATGAGATGAAAGGCTTACAGTATTTTCCCCATGGCCTGAGCTACCTTTTCTCCAAGCACAAAAAAAAAAAAATCAAAAAAAAATCAATGTTTGTGCACTGGAATTATTACTTACAGTGGTAACACAGTTATAATATTACATGACTTTAATTTGGATATATTTGTTTCCATCAAATGTAGCTATTGAAAAAATGGGAATATCAACTGGGTAGCAAATATGCTTTTCTTAGCTGATGGCAGGATCATATGCCACCTGGCTGAGCATATAACACCATCCAGGAATGCCATACATTTGTGCTCTCAGGGTTTTGTTACTATTTCACAGATGGCATCTGGATTGAGAGATAGTAGGCTGACTCAACCTATTCTGGCTTTTTACTCCAGTCTCACTGTGAGATTGAATGCTTCTTTGGTATGAATAGGGGATGACTTTTTTGAAGTCAACAGAATGGTACCCACTAGTGCCAAACGAGAATCTGTCCCATATTGCTGTTTTAATTACAGTCATGTCAGAGCTGCTGTTTCATACATATTGATTAATCAAAATGTTACATGAAACATATGGCACCAACAGGAGTAGGGTAAAGGACATCATCTTCCAGTAGTCTTATCACATGAATATTAAGTCCTCATCACTATCAGATAATACTTAATGCAAGCATATTTCAGTCAGGTGTAGAAAACCCCAGGAATATAGTCATCACTATTAGGTTGATGCAAACAGCTGTCCACATGGGATAAGTTTAATGACATACTCCAGATGCTGTTGAAAACTGGCTCCAGAAATTCAGCAACATGCCACTACTCATCCTTCCAGATCCAAGCTCCCAGCTTCCAAACTGAGCTTTTCATCTTTTAACAGTGCTTAATGATAGCTGATCCTGTAATTCCATAAACAAATCAAGATATATGGCTCAGGACCAAAATCTTCTTTCCCTGAAGACAAGTATAGACACATCACAGCATTTTTATTTTGCTGGCTATTTCTTTTAACACTGATTAATCCACCTAGGCTGCATTTTGAAGCATCATCAGAGGCAATTTGCATAAGCTCTTTTGTGTGCATGGTTTCTCTCCATCTTTTCAATGTCTTTGTATCACAGGAATCACTCTGATCTATCTTAACTCAGTGTTGTGGCACCAAGCAGCTGCTGCTCTGTCAGAGTTACAGATTTCGAGAAATACAGACCAAAGGTCCCAACCTTTTGTGGTCATTAAAGTTACTCTTGCAATTTACCATATGGATCAAGTTGTTGTGTGGCTATGCCCTTGATGGAATCCTGTCTCTGATAATTGCTCTGCCTTTATAAATTACTCTCTGCTTTTCAGCTTTACACTGGTTTTATGCTGATTCCATTGAAGCCCTTGGGTGGTTTTGGCACTTCACTACTTAGCTCAGTGAAATTGCTTTTTTAAACAACTAAGTTGCCACTTCTGTTGTTGAATGCGACAGCAACTTCAACACCATTCAAAGATACTCAGTCTTTTAGACAAATAATGATGAAAAATGCTGAAATTCCAGTGCAGATTGCTCAATTAAAAATTATTGTGTATGTTGGATTTTGGCCAGATAGTTTTACATCTCTATTCTTTTAAGGAGTGACATGAATGCCACACTACTGAAGGCTGGACTTAACATCAGGAGGTGTAATGTGCAGGGAAGGATACTGATGTACTGCCATAAAACTGCAATCTCTCTTGCAGGTCTGCATGCAAAGACAACTGCTTCCATCTTTGATCCTGATTCTTCTGCAAAATTACAAAGGAGGCAGCTTAAACCTTGTTCTTCCCGAAGTAAATGTTCTACCTGGGAAATGATCTTCTGAGTTTCATTTGTGGCTTCATAAAGCATGAGCATGGTATGTGGGGCCAGATGTAAGATGGAATCAGATACTATGCTCTTAGTTTTGTGGGTATTTCCTCAATTATAATTTATAAGATAGACATGACTTAAACAAATGTAATGAGCGCATTTTTTTTTCTGCATACACATAGGAAGAAAAAACTGTTCATTTAACATTTCAGATATCATTATCCCTAAATGTCTCTGCTTTCATTAAGTAAGCACTCTGAAAAAGATTCTCAGGTTACAAAAAATAAAATCAACACTATGAGCCTGCATCTCAGGAGCATTTGGATCCAGAAACACAACGTCTGTGTGATAAATGCCAAATTAAATTATTTATGCTAGAGGAAGGAAATAACTGGCCTTAATAGACTGCACAGTGTCATCTATATCCAGAGTTATTTGTCCCATCATTTCAGAATGATCCAGTGACAACAAAATTTCCATTAAAAAACACAGGTCCTTTGCACCTGAAGTGAATTTGCTAATGCAACAATGTAGAAAACTAGGCCCTAAAGAGGAATTGTTAATGAACACCACTATTACACTTCATCTGAAATGCTCATGGTTCTTTTATTGAGATGTAAGCTACTTATCTTAGAATAAACTGAGAGGTGTTTGTGTCATCATGCTTATTTTCCTTTTCCATCTCAAAAGGAAATTAAGTAATTTTCTGACTTTTCAAAAGAACCTCCAATCTTGGGCACCTTTTCCAAGACACTACAGACATTGATTTCATGGGCAGTTGCAAATGTGCAGCTGCTTAGGAAAATCCGGTGCCAAACCTGACCCTGCAGACAATGCACTTGGAAAATATGGAACCAGGTGATTTTGTTATATAGTCTTGAGAAGAGGCCAGACAATGGATTTCTCAGTCACGTTTTCTCTTCAGCTGAGCACAGAACAGAGGGAAAATCTTATTAAAATTATTCCCTCTAGGTACCTACAGCCCTTTACTATTAATATACTGAAGTGCATCTTTCTGTGAACTATCTATATCTATCCTTCAATGTAGAAACAATTTGCAAACAGTGAAAATAATAACTGGACATTTTATCACAGTACTGACACCTTTCAACAGCAATCTCCAGAAGTCAGTGTCAAGTTTGATGAAGAAAACTGAGGGGCAGAAAACCCTGCTCTGTCCCAGAAATATTCCCAAACACCTACTAGAAAAGGACAGCTACCGAGGCTCTGGGAGTTTAGCTAAAATTTGTGAGCTTCAGTCACAACAGCCAAGTCTGAATTGTTTGAATTTTCACATCCCAGGAGAAAGGCTACTCAATACATTACTGAATTCATATGCATTAATGCAAAACTTTTGTGCATTTCCCTCAAATCCTCCTTGAAGAGATGTCTTAACACAGTGATATCAAAACCTTTCACAATGTGATTTCAGAGTAGAGTTGCAGTTTGCAGACTAAACTGTATTAAGGTAGGGCAGGAAAGGGAATAAGAGAAAACAAGATACAACTGTTAAACTATGCATTTTCTAATTTTTAATCATTATCTTGGGACTGGGGGCAGGTGGCACTGACCAGTTTGACACAGACTGTGTGTTCGTTTGCACTCTTATACAGGGCAGGCTGAAATCTTGGAAACGTGTCAAGGTTGCTACTGTCTTTTAGAAGCAGCTTTATTACTTGGGGATAAAACAAAGTGCTCACAAAAGCATTTCGAAAGTATAGAAGACTAATTGACATTTTACTTAAGATCACGATGCATTCAAGAAACTTTAGAAAGCAATTTCTAAAGTACAAGCTACAGTATGCACATACACAAATTCAAGGTCATCTATGCATTATATCTTTCTTGCATGGAAAGCACGTTGGTGCTTTCATTCTGAACAAGATCTTGGTTTAGCCATGGGGACAATGAAATCCAGAAGAGAAAACAAGAAGTCAGCATACATTTCTTCCCTCTGCGATCATCTGCTCTGCACAGCTCAGTGCATAATGAGAGCTGTAACAGGCTCCCAGCCACTTATTGTTATTCCTCTGTTCCAGTGCAAAGTCAGCTGGCACAGCATAGACACCCTTCACTGGTGTTTTCAGCTAAAATGTTTTCCTTGTCCTGCAGTAGATGAGGATCACTAACAAAACAGGTTCCTTCCCTTCTTCTGGCCTTGTTGTGGAGTGGGCAACCCATAACAGAGGTGTGGAAACCAAGCTAGATGAGGTTTATTAGTGTCTTACACCTCTGCAGCTGAAACGGAGGGGAATATCTGAAAATGGGCTAAATTGTTACATTAAATCTCCCACAGGACAGTGGCTGCTCCCGCGGCTAGGATCACATGGGAAAAACTAAAGCTATGGTACAGGTAACAGTAAAACACTGCAGGGCACAATTAAAACAAATAAGGAAAGTTTGGAAATTTGCACTCAAAGCAAACATGTGGACCTTTAGTTTGACCAGGTATAGCTTCTTGAGAAGGGATGCTTATAGTCTGTGAGCTGTTCTTTGTTTTCTGCTAATAGAAAATTATGTTAAAATGAATCTTGTTACTTTTTTTTCTTTTTGAAATGATTAAGTCTGCAAAATTCTTTAAGACATACTTGAGCAACTGAAAGATCAATTTGTATTGATGTAGCAATTGTATCGTTAAATAATGACTATTACAGTTGACGAGGGATGAGCTCTAAAGCAGGTTAGAAATGATTAATTATTAGGTCTTAAAGATGGTTGCACATATATTTGAGTCATTTTATGTTTGTTTCATTTTATCTTTGCACCAGTGAAATTGTGTTGAAAATTGGTGGCCAGAGAAGTAGTTTTGTTGCCATTTGATGATAGAAGAAAAATATATTGACTGTGTCCATGTAAGCACAGGAGAAGTGCCTTTCATTCCTCATCACAAATTGTTATTCTCTCTAGTTAGCAGTTACTTGCATGGGACTTTACTGTCTCTGCAGTAAAGTTCATCTGCTGTGAAAGGAAGGACTAGAAAGAAAGAGTTTGACCTGAAAAGTCAGGCATTCCCAGGGAGAGAACTCACACTCTGAGCTTTGCCTCGGTTAGCTGTAAATTCTTAACCATGAACTGCACATGCCACTTCTTTTATTCTCATTGCTTTTAGGTTTCAATTAAAATGCAAACACAGGAAAACAGTTTATTTCTTTGAGCTATGTGCAAGCTTCTTCATGGGGACTTCGTGATCCTCACTTGTTTAAAGAATGGAGATTCATATGCAAAAATAGAAAGACAGATCCTGTTCCTCCTTGTAGTGGTAACAGTCAGAGGTCATTAGAAAGGCTGTAATCCAAACTGAAGGAAAAATGGACAGCAAATCATAGTAGACTGATAGATATGGCCTTATATTCAAGGTATTGGGATCAAGGGGTAGGACATCTGAATCCAGTCAAAATTTGGCAGAGTTCTTCCCTAGGCTTCCAAAGATAATTTTCAAATCACTTACATTTAATCTCTAAAATCCCTCTCTTGTTGCAGGTTTTGTTTACTTGATTGAAAGTTGTTTTGCATGAGCACTGTTTCTTAATATGCTGTTCCTAGATGTACTTCCTAAATGTACTATTCCTAGCCCTCAAGGCATTTGGGATAACTTAGGGTGTCTCATATCTTTTGAAATGCAAATAATACTCATAAAGAGAACCTGGATCACTCAGGAAAGGAAGGTATAGTGAACACTTGGCATTTAGCTGTTTCTCTGGCCACTGGTCAGTAGGGTCACAGAGAAGAAAGACAAGAAAAACGACATGAGAAAGAATGGTATATATCTAGAAGGAAGGTTATACTGAAAAAGAGATGGGAATGGGGACTTGGGGGACTGAGGTTACAGTAGGGTAGAACTGAGTACAGAACAAAAAAGTTTTAAAAGAAGAGATAGAACAGAAAGAAAAAAAAGAAAAAATATGAAGGTGAGAAAGGACCTGGAGAAGAAAGAAGAATAAATGGGAAGACTAGAAAAGCAATGAAATTTGGGAGAAAATATTTTGGAGAAACAAAAACACTGCTTTGAAAGGAAGAGGATAAAAGGAGTAAAAAAATGCATGGGGAAAACAAAGAAACTCAGATCACTGCAATACATTTGTTCCCAGAGCACATGCATCCAGTGGTCATAGGAGATACAGAAAGTCATTCTGGTCCATAATGAACACTTTGACTTTGTAGGATGATCATTAAAGACCTATATACACATTTGTGTGACTGTCTCAGGCTAGAAACTACCTTATCTCATCACTGAAATAACAGTTTTCTCGGAAGTATTTGCCCTGGGTGTTTTCTAAATAAGAGTATTTTAGCACTAAAAGAAAGATGCACTAGATGAAGTAT
Organism: Rhipidura dahli; assembly: GCA_013399225.1. Taxonomy (NCBI): domain Eukaryota; kingdom Metazoa; phylum Chordata; class Aves; order Passeriformes; family Rhipiduridae; genus Rhipidura; species Rhipidura dahli. The sequence goes on along the minus strand of VXAC01008728.1, from coordinate 1,159,337 downwards.
GGCAAAATTGGAGAAGAAAGAGCAAGAGAAAAAAACTTAAAGAAAACCCACGTTTAAAACAAGAGTTGTCACCTTAGGTAATTTTATTGGCAGGATCATTCAGTCTCTGCTGTATTTCATTAGGCTGCCCTACCTCCTAGCTTTTCCAGGGTGTGTTCACAATGTTTACTGTGTTGTGTTCTTCAGCAAAAATTACTGACCAGTATTGTTATGATCAAGATAAATAAAGAAATAGACCAATTTGTCTTGTATATTGTTTATAATAATTCAGATGCTCACTCTACTTCTTGCACTGGCATAAAGAATTGCAATCACTGTAGTGTTAGAAATTGCTTATATCTTTCCTTCTAAAACTAAGTATGCTGTCCTTTGTTTTAATCTACTAAACGACATTAAAATAGTCATTTGGAAAATGTCCTGTGAGGCGGCTTTGTTCAGTTGACTGTTCTTGATTAGACTTGTATTAGTAGCACTGAAACCCCTCTTTGTCATCTGGAAGCTGTACTAAGACTTGTTCCAGTTTTATGTCATATTTTATATTTAACCATACTTAACATTATCATGAGTTCTAGAAAAGCTGTCCATATTATTTATTGAGAATTTGCACTGACTCTGGAGGTTTACCAGTGCTCTGTGTTGAGCAATAAAGCTGTAGGTTCATATTCTTTATGTAGGCCTGTCTTCAGATAGGTAATCTAGACATTTAAGGTGTTTAGATAGATATTGGACTGATTATATTGCTCATTCATTTGACAACAAGCAGGCCAGAGAACATGTCCTGAATGGAATCAGAAATTAGTAGTAGCAAGGTTCTAAATTGCCACTAGTTAAGGACATTCTTAAAATGGCAAAGGTTGATAACCCTTCTAACCCAAATTATTTTTTGATTCTATGATAAAAGTGGTGATGTTACATGGCAGAGACTCTTTGCACATTTCCATCTGTTACATGAGACAAGGATGTATTTCTGAGGTCACAGATGCAAAAGGGACAGAGAACGAAACATATCTGTAACTGTTCATGAGAAAAGTGACTCCAGTCAGCTTCTGTTGTCCACGATGATACACCTGTCTTTCCCCCCACATCAGTGATTTTCTAATTAGACCAAAACAGGTCAAAAGAATTGACTGGGCCTGTCTTAAATTGACTTCTAGACGTCTGCCATTTAAAATATGACTTAAGATAAAGCACATCTACTGTTTTTGAAGAATAAAGTATAGGAAATCCTATTGTGTAGTGCCAGTGACTTGCATAGGATTTTCCTTCTTTTGTTGTGCATTTTTAGAAGTTGCTTTTTTAAGAGGCAGGAATTTTAAGAAGATAAAGTCTCACAGTTAAAATAGACATATGCTGAACTCAAAAATTAGGTCTTATCTATTCTGATGAATTCTGATGTGCTGCTTGGCAAGTGACTTCAAATCCAAGTGGGGTTCATTAACAGTTTGTTCCTTGTTCCCAGGCTGCCCAGCATGAGACTCTTTGTCCTGATTGGCAAGAGTGTGAAATCCTCACAACTACAGCTGCAGTCAATCAGGGATGTGCTCTCAGCATACAAAATCAGATCAACTGCTAAATACTCTGAAAACTGAGGTACTACATATCTCAGATAGTGTGCTTGGTGTCAGTGAGTGTGTTTGACTTGAACTCCTCTGTGGCTCAGTTTTAGGTCTACAATAAGAGGATAATGACAGCCTTCACCTCACCTGGGTTCGAGAAGATAAATTCATTACTGTTTGCAAAGCACTTAAATATTAGTCATCAGCACCACAGAAAAGTCCATGAGGAAATGAACAGTTGTGTATTCAGAGCAGGGTTTGAATGTAATGCAGTAAATAAGAACTAAGAGCACACAGCGAACAATAAGAAGAAAATCAAATATTAAAGAACTGTTCATTAAGTACATCCTGTCAATTCTGAGCACTGAGTGAGACAACAATTCTCTGTAAATAAAAGCAAGTGATCATGGAACTAAGAGATGTATCATGATGCATAGCCACCGGAGGCTAAACTAACTTTGCAAGAACTCCCTTAGTCCTGTCATTTCCTAATTGTCAATTCTTACCCTTGAAACTTTGATAAAATTTTAAAATTGTGCACACAAAAATATTTTTTCATGTACACATATTAATATATAGACACATCCTCTCATAAACACATACAATCACAGAGCACAATCTATTTTACATCTTTCTATACCTTTCTTTTTGTTTTTCCACTTTCTTATGCCATTTCAACCTCCAACCTGTTTCATAACTGTAAATGTAGATGTTGTGTCAAATGACTTACATCTCAGTGTAAATCTGAAGGCTAAATAGAAAAAACATCAATAGACAAAAGACTGACTTCTTGTAAGTAACCAAACACGTTTTTCCAGACACATTTTCATCCCAATATTCCAGATTATTAACCTGGCAGTTTCCCATATTGCTCTCTGATATATTTTCATTGCTTTTTATGATAGAGCCAGGTTCACATTTGCAAATGAAAAGTGTTAGTTTTTTTAGGATTCTAATAACTTTTAGTGCTGGACTCTAAAAGCATCTTTGATATAGGTAACAAAGCCATTTTAAAGATACAGAGCTAATAATACTGCAAGTTAGAAGTGATGGATATTGTAAAACTGTGTTGCCATCATTCAAAATACAATGTTGAGGGTCAATCACTTTCATAAAGAAGAGAGTGCTTATTTTGCCTATACAAATGAGATACAGATATATGATGTGATTTTTATTTAAAATAGATCTGGATACTCCATACTCTGCACAATATCTTGAAAAAGTCATTGACTTATGACCGTTTATAAGATGAGCAACAAAAATTACCTAACTGCTGTTGTGATCTATTCTGATTCCTGTTAAAGGGCAGCTTTTCAGGGTGTCTTATGGAATGTTCTCTTCAGGTTTTCATCAGAACCAGAAAGCGCAACTTAGCTGTGAAATTTACACTGATGCGCCTAACTTTTGACAAATGGGGGTTATCCATTAAATGCAGATCTGAACAAATACGTAGAAAGGTGTGGAAAATATATAAGTAAGAAACAGGGATTTCACAGACACAGCATCTATTTGCTATTGTCTTTATCCAGAACCTTGTATGGCTCACAGGCAGGATGTAGCATCTGTACAGAATCTGATGATGGGAGCACAGGTTGAGGGATGGACAGTTTGGAGATGATATGGAGTGACCAGTCTTTATATACAGAATTAAAATGATAGGTGATGTTCCAACAGCACTGAATATAAGTTTACTTAGCAAACAGTAGAAATGTGAATCCTCTCACTATGCTGTGCAACAGAATTTATTCCATTTATAGGTTTACTGAAGAAACCTGGGACCAGGAAAATCCATGAGAGACAGATTCAGGGGTAAACATTTCAGTGTTGGTTTAATTTTGAGAATTATACAGTACAAGTGATGTAAAATAAATGTCAAGGTGTGATGAGTTCATCAGAAAGAATATAATTAGAGAGTGCTGATTATGTAAACAAAATACCATCCTTCTCTCCTGTACAGAAAAATTAATTCCACAGAATTAATTTTGAACAAATGCTTCTCTCCATCAGTGATTTTTCCTGGCATTTATAGCCAAGGGATAACTTGATGAAATTTATTTTTCAGATACCCACGTGACCACTCTTATTTTTTGACATGGAATGTTGCCCATGCCTTCAGGCTGGTAACATTTGGATGTGGTTTTTGTTCAGGGCCCACTCTACAAAAAATCTCTACACAAACCACCACTTATGAAAGCTAATTGCAAGTAGTCCAATGATCTGTTTTAGAGAAGATATAGTGATTGACTTAATTCTAGGAAGTATGGATTTAAGTGGAGTATTATTTTTTATTTTCAGCATTGATATTCAGGGCACAAGTGGAAAAAAAGAAGACCTTAGATGCTTAGATGCTGGACAATAACTCATTTGGAAAGGCAAAAAATAATTTAGAGGTGTCTGTGAATTGCAGGGAAGAATAATGGTGTTACTGTATGTACCATAGCTCTATACCTGAAGAAATAACAGGACTTGATCAATGATAACGTATGTAGAGGAGGGATGGGAGATGATGAAGAACCATCAGAGGCATCCCTGAGAGAATAATGATATCTTCCCCCATGGTCCACATCACCCCACGCAGCAGGTGTGTTTGGATTGATGAGAGCTGTGCCGAGGGCAGTCACTAGTAATTTAGTGTGGTAGGCCATGCACAAACGACTTTCGTTACTGCTGACAGCTTCATTACAGCAGGACCATCCTTCACTTATTGTAGACCTTCTTCCATCAAGCTGAAGACAAATGAAAGAATGTCCAAGACCCTATATGTTTGCAATATTATCCTCTCCATTATTGTACCCTGGCCTGTTTTTGTCTATAAATTCTGCAGTTGTACCTTTGAAGTGTACAACAAAGATCCAAAAACATCTCTAATGCCTTTGTTTGCATGTACTTACTGTATGTCCTCCAAAAGATACACTAAGAGAAAACAAAAGAGGAGCTTTAGCACAGCCTGAAAGTGCAGTGTTTTTTGACAATGTATAGGAAATTATTTCCAGAGCATGCTGGGTCACCATGGAGTCCTTTTCATTCTGGCATGGTATGAATCAGCTTTCTCTAAAACTGAGTTTCCAACCACTTTTCCAATACCTTTTTAAAGAGAATTAATAGGTTTATTAAAGCAATAAAGTTACCTAGACATGAGTCATCCTCCTTATTCTTTTATGTGGGTGTACGCCATAAGATGGAGCAAGGCTGTAGTCAAAGCTGAAAATTCCTTTTTCGCGCAACAAGTGATTCAAGGCAAAAGGGAATTCCTATCTCCTGTGATAGAAAAAGCAGCACAAAGGAAGCAAGGGAGCTGCTCAGATGCTGTGTGCATACAAGGACTGCAGGAACACAGAACAATGGAGTAAGGGGTACACAAGGCAAGGCTGCATGGAGCTAGATGCAAGAAATCTGAGGAATGAAAGTTTAAAGGATCTTAAATTGGAACTCTGGGTTATAGTCTTCAAATGCATGAGAGAAGGTGCATTTTTTTCCTACTGGTGAAAGACGTTTTACTAATGCTACAGGACTTATTGAATGGTTTGTGAGTTTCTATCAGCACTGTAAAATCACTGTTTATGACAGCATTTGCCTCTGGTTGTTATCATCCCACTCAGAAGATCTGTCAATGTCAGTGCAACAACTGAGATTCTTCCTGGGGTAAGTTCTAAGTCACTTGTTAAATTATACATTCAACTACCTAAAAAAAGACCAAGGTACTGCACATAAAACCATTAGACTCCACAGTATTAATACTGATAATAATGAGAATGTTGAAAGAATATAAAGTTCTATATAAATGTTATATCTTAGATTTGGAAGGCATTTGAATTTATTACTCTAAGGCTGCATACCAGATATTAAAGTAAGTTTTTTATTCACTACAGTCTCTCTGACTGCAACATTGCACTAGCTTTTATGGAAGTCCCTACTGGAGGCTTGCACTGCATCATGGAATTTCAGTACTTCTGTGCATGAATGATGTTCTGTGCATTTGTCACACAGTAAGTTTACTCTTGCAAAGGGCATGTGTGTGTGTCTGTAAAATCACAACATTCCCTGCCTACTACAGGAGCTCTCTGTCTACTGCAGGAACTCCCAGCAGACTCAACTCTCTGACCAGGAATTTGCTGATTGTGCTGTAAAGAGGGGCCATCCATCTGGCACAGGCAGGCAGGATGACGGTGCAGCCTATGTAGAATTGGTAAGTGTGGATTATGACTGGACTTTAACAGTAACTCAGGAATTACAGAATAAAGTGAAAGCCTTCCTAAACAGTCCCAAAGTCCTGCAACGTGGCTATCAGGTCAAAGGCAAGAGACTGTACAAATCCAATCTAATGCAAAGAAACCACTGGCACACTAGATTGGTATAAAGTGATTACATATTCATAGCTCACCAATTGTTAACTATTATAAGCATATGGCAAATGTCAGTTTTGAAGGAACACTTGTATGAAGGTAATTACGTGGCTTTGTAAATGCTTATGTTAGGTTTCTTGACTCAATATTGTTTGTTCCGTGCTTCTTAGGAAACAACTTATAAACACTCTCTGTAACAAGAAGATCTAGCAAAAAAACCCCAGTTGTGTTTCCTAATTTATTTATTTTAAAAACTATATGTTTTATAAAAAACCCTGCACATAGGTGCATTATGCATGATGACTTTTCTGCCAGGTGGGGAAGTGGCAAATTTCATGAGCCATCTGGACTACTACCTAGAGAATGTTTTTCTGGAGCTGTAGGTGAATGTTCATGTGGATAACAGCAGCACCGGGAGAAGCAACAGTGGAGTTATGGGGAAAACCTACAGCTGTGACTGAGACAGTTGACATGACATAAGGTTCAGGTACTTTCTGGAAGGGCAATAAATAGTGGAACTCTAGAAAATCAAGGAGGAAATTAGAGACCAAAGCTTTATGCTGAGGAAAGCAAAGGGACAGAAAGTCTGCATTATTGGTGTACGTGGTTCATATAAATTAACATTAAAAAATAAAATCTCTAAATTTGCATGACAGAAATTCTTCACATTAAAATTTCATGCTCAAATGGGGAGAATATTATGAGTTGTCCTGACTCCACAATCAGGAGGGGAATGTTGGACACACAATATTGTGAGTGAAAAGAGAACCTGCAAGGACTGAAAACACATTTGCAATGAGACCTCTTGTTTCCCATGAATGCTAGCTAAGTGTCAAGGTAAAGCACTATGCAAAAGTTACATTCTTAGAAATCACTAAGGAGTGTCCCTTGAAGCACATGTCTTCAAAAGGAAGATCAGCAACCACAGATTCAGATTCAGCAACCTTAAAGAAGTGAAAAAAATCACTACAGTAAAATTTAACTTCAAAATGGAAACTCTGGTAACCAGGAAACTGTATTAAAGGATGAAGGGGAATAATTAAAAGGGTAAAATATCTTCAAGAACTTTTAAAGGCAACATATTGCATACTCAATATAAATATTTATTCCTATGAAAACAATATAAATGACAAAAAAAAAAAAAGAGTATGATTAAAGAACAGAGGGAAAGAGACAATTATAAGTAAAATGACATACTTCAAAAAGCAGAATTTGTATCCAAAGGTGCAAAACAGAAAATGTGTAAAAATTCTGATATGCAAAATTAAAAACATAATAACCTATTTCAACACTGATTCTGAGAAGCAATCTGCTGAAAGCATGGAAATTGGTAATACAGTCTCTCTAAAACACATGAAGACGAAGCATCCTTCTCAAGTCTGTAGATCTGACAGATGGCAGAGTCATGGAAGAAGCACTGGAGGATGCTGTGGCCATAGCAGAAAGGCTGAAAGAACTGCTTACATTAGTGTTGTCCACTTGGGAGCTTAGAGAGGTTTCCATCTCTACTTACAGGAAATGAATCCGAAAAACTGCCTCAAAGTGAAGTGTCAGCAGAAGGGGCTTTAGAGCAGTTCAATAAAATGCATAATAACAAACACTGTAAGAAACAGATGGTATTAACCCAAGAGTTCTCAAAGTTGTTGCTGAACTACTAACTGCTCTGAGTGAACTCTTGAATAAATTAGTGTTTATTCCAGAGAAAGAGCAGGTGGCAAGCAGAACGCCCATTTTTAAAGAACCCCTGGGGTTTATGTGGGTGGGGAATAAGCAGGCTGTGAAATCTACCAACAAAAAATGTCTGATTTTCTTATCAAACAAATGGACTGAAGCTGTGATAAAGAATAAAAACAATAGATGTGGATAAATGTGACATTCTCAGGCAGACTCAGCAAAGTTTTTCTTAAAAAACCAGTAATCTGTCCTTGAGATCTTTGGGCATGTCTTATCCTTTTGACATAGTGTATTTTGATTTCCAAAACACTTTTGATCATGCTCTTGTCCAAAAGTCTGTTGATATTAAAGGAACATAGTCTTATAAAAAGAGAGACTGAGATAGTTTGTCAAACGTGTAAGAGCACAAATAAATTGAAGAAGGTAAATAGGGAATGATCATGCACCGATTTTTATAGCCCAAGAAACTGTGATTATTAACTGAAATAGCCTAAAAAACTTGAAATGAAAGAAAACAACTGTTTACTCAATGTGTAATTAAACTGTTGAACTTGTAGTCATGGAATGAAGAAACCAAAATTATTATAAGGTTTAAAAAGTAACTGGAAAAACTGATAAAGTGTAGGCACACCACGAGCTATTAACATAAAATATGTGTTTAAACACTAAGTTAATCTTCGGTCTATATACAATGGGTTGGTATAGGCCTCCTTTTCACGTTCTTTCCATAAGCACCATTTTCTGACCAATGTTAGAGGGACAATACTGTCCACTGCTGCTATACTCATGTTCCTCTAAATGTCAGTATGAAAACAAACTTTATAAGACTCACTTAATATAATAATATTAAATATTGTATGACTCAAAAGATCAAAGAAAGGGATGGAAATGTTATTGAGAGAGACTACCACTATTTTTTGGTTTAACTGACATTAAATCTTGAGAAGCATGTTAATTCATCCAAACACAGATAGAAGCTATTTGGTATCGGTATCTCTAAAGATATGTGGGGAAAACCTATCTTGGAATTAGATTGGGTTCAAACTTTTACCAAAATCCTGGCTGATACACTGCAAAGACCTTCCAGGTTTCTCTGTTTCCTACCTGCAAAATTGGGTGACCTCTCACCCGATTTCCAGAGAGTGTTGTTAGCATAAGTACTTAATGTTTCAAGGCACCCAGAAAATGCGTTTGAGAAGGCTCCAAGCAAGTTGCAGTGTCATTACTCTTTGCAATTTGTTTACAAGCCTCCAGCCACTTTTCAGTCCATGCAACAAAGGCTTACATCCAAGCCTATCTGAATTAATTCTTGTAAGACCTTGCGAGGCATTGAATCACTATAATGTTTTCTGTTTAACTTACTCATCAAAGAATATTTTACATGAATATAGGTCTTCTCAACCTGAATGGTACTGAAATGCTTTGCAGACTATGTTAATACAACTGCAGCACTAAAATGTTGCACTAGCAGAAAGTGTACAGAGGGAGAAAAATTACAGCCAAGGACAAGGGCTGTTTCTGTTGTAAGAAACAGTTTTAAAACCTTTACTGCACACTGACTGAAGTTTGTAGAGAGAAATTCTAGAATAATCTGTCATTGATAACAGTGCTGCCAAAGCAAGAAAGAAACTGAAATATGGGGTGCTCAGGAATTCTGTGCCTTGCTTGGAATCCTTCCTACTCCGACGGTGTCTGTCACATATTCTGCTCTCTCTTCTTCTGTACTCTTGGATGTGATAAGGGTTATGTAGCTCTGAAACTACCCTCGAGTCACATCATCCCCAAGTGTTTCTCAGTTTTGTGGAGGTTAGATTTGCTTCAGAATCTCTGCCTTGCTGCAGAACTTTGGCAACTACTTTGACTTTCATTCAAAAAAGGGCTGGTTCTTCTCCTCAGCAGGAAACTGTGATGCTGGAGGCAGGAGCTGTGCATATCATCAGTGTCTCACCATAACTGTGAGTGTATGGGAGTGAGATCTGGGATTTCTCCTTCCTGACACTGACTTCAGGACTCTTTCCATGCTGCTGTAACCTGTTCAGGTACTGTAGGAAAGTTTCTGATTGTTTTTCAAATTCCCTTTACCTGGGAGTGCTGGAAGCTGTACTCTGCTCTTCATCTTTCCCTCAAAGGCTCTTGGACTGAATTCCAGTTTTTATCTCCTTTTTGAAACATTCACAGTCAGGCAGATGGGAGGAATGAAGGAGCTGGGGATACAGACCTGCATACAGTATGAAGTGAGGGCTGGGGAAGGATAGACTGAACATGCATTTTTTCTCTGCTGCCATCTCATCTCTACTGAGATGAGGGATCAGAAACAGAGTAAAACTCACCATTTCAAACCCTCCTGGGCAAGAAAGAAGAAGCAGGTCCTGAGGGTCACACTAATGGAGCTCAGACTTCACTGTTGCAGCCCAGGCTCCAGGATTATTTGGAGAATGGAGCCCCAAGAGCCCATCCGCCATGGAAGGTAATTGCTGAATTGTACATCCATGGATCTCCATTGTGAAGAGCCACCATGGTGGTGGGCATCTGTGAGAAGAGTGGAACTGAAGGCTGTCTCAGAATTTTTCTTACCTTAGACTCTGCTTTCCTGCAGTTGTTTAGTAGGTGGCAGTCACTCATCATAAAATGAAACAAATGTCATCTGACACCTTCTAAGACTTTCTAAGTGCACCAGTCTTACTAACTCTAGTGTGTTTTTAATGATCCCATTACTAAAACTGCAGTGGCTACCTAAATTTCTCCTGTCCTTTTTCCTTATGTCATTTCATACCTACTAGAAAAATTCTATCTCCTTTCAACACTGGATTTATGCAGCTGACTTGTGGGGGACAACTGCTACTGACCCTGCTCTCTTCCTCCAATCCTTCCGGAATCACTTGCAAAGTTTTGTCTGATTTCAAAGAAAAAAAAAATCTCAGCCTGACTTTATCTCATGACAAAAAGAAATTTCCTTAGGTCCTGAAGTCAAGGATGGCTACACATGACCATTTTTTTAAGGTTTAAGACAAATGTAAATGCTAGGTTATGATCATGCAGCACCATCCAAAGTAATTTGCTGCTTCTTGGGTTGCCTGGCAGGAAGAAGCAAGCTGAGCTGTTTAGAATTTTTTTTATATGTAATTAGAATAGTTTTTTATTAAGATCGTTTGAGTCATATTCCCAACAATAAATCTGATGGCACATGAAGTCCTGAGAATTGCAGTGCAAGCAGAAGCAAGATGTGAATTTTAAGTAGAAATGTCCCACTTTTCTGGCCCCCAACAAATCTCACTACTAACCTTTGCTGCCCATAAAAACCATGCCAACCCAATAGGCTTACTTTGACAATAGGAAAAAAGAAAAATAGCTCTAATGATTCACAATGGATAGTTATCATTAGATCCCAAGAAAATAAGGATGTAGCACATAAGTTAACAAAAGCTGCTTTTCCAAGCTAGATTCATTTTGCTATTGCCAAAATCTGACAGCTGTAATAAATTCCATGAGGTGCAGATCAGCTTTTTGTTCTGTGCTTACAATGTCCAGCATGATGAGGTCCTGATCCACATCAGAAAGTCCTTGATTCTACCAAACTATAAATAAAATAATTAGAAACCTTTTCTACACACTGCTCCTCTCCAGTTTTTTTATCCAAGTGTAATGAACATGTTCTGAATTTGCTTGCCAAGTACCTGTGTGAGACCCACCAAAAGAAAATGCAACTGTTTTTACTGAATTTTTAATTGGAATTTATATTTTTTGGATTTCATTATTTTGTTACCCTTAACTGAAAATTAATTCCCTCTACCTTTCTTTTCTCTTTCTAAGAAAAATCTGAAACAGTGGGAGAAGAAGTGGGATGGGTAGAATGAGAGTGAAGAAAAAGAAAAGAAAGGATTCATCAGAGATCAAAAGTGGAAAACCAGCCATAGTCATGCTACTTTCAAGCTATCCTTTGCCTGAGTTATGTCAATACTGGGCTGTCCACCTAGAACAGACTGGGTGACTCCGTAACCCAGCAGCAGTTGCAAGAGCATAGGTTGACATGTGCTCTGTTCTAGTCACAAATTAGCATCTTAATTCATGTGGATATTGAGACCAGGCCTAGACAACAGCAAGCATATTTCCCTCTGTGTACATGGACAATAATTGCCTGTAAATAATCTGTCTTTAAATCAGCCTATTCACCTTTTTCTTTCATGATGTATTTAAATATATATATGGCTCTTAGCAGCTACTATTTAATCTACAGAATCTGGGAGATCTTTGGGTTTCTGGGCCCTCCAGATTTTTGGATCTAGGTGGGTGTTCTGGCCACATTCAGACTCATACGACACATATGACACCTGGGATGCACTTTATTCTTTTCTATTGCCTTCTTATCATGGGAAGGAGCTGTGGAGCTGTGTTGTTTCCTCATTGAACTGGTTGACTGAGCATTTTTGTAAATATATTTCCATATGTACATGGATGTTCCTGCTTTTTCTTATAATAGAAAAAGCTCATAACTAGAGCATAAATACAAGTAATATTTAGATTGAATGTGTAACAGTTCCACATAAAATTAGAAGAAAATCACTTTTTCCTGCAGTTTGGCCTAAAAGGAAATTAACTTAATTGAATATGGACAGCTCTATTTTGCAAAAATATTACAGCCAAAGGTAATTTGTTTTTTGAAAATATTTTAGTAGACTATTTCAATTTCAATGAGATTGCTTGTTAGAAAATTAAATACATTTTCGGCTAAATGTAATAATGAATTTCATTGTCTGCATTGCTCAGGCAGAACTATAATATAATTGTGTTTAATACAATTAAAACCAGTTTTTATTAAAAGTAATAATGCAGACTATTGTCTGCATTACTCAGGCGCAACAGCAATACAATTAATGTCTTGTATCTAAGTCACTCAGAAAATACATGTGCATTATTACATGCTCATTTTGAACATTACATCCTCACAGATCTCATACTAGTAAAAAATGTTTTTTCCTCATTCTAGTGGACCCCTGTTGTTTACCAGCTGGTAACAGTTTTGCAGAAAGTAAGTTTAGTGGTTTTATGCCAGTTGTTAGTGTGTTCAAGCAAGCTCTTCAAAGCTCCCATCCCAAAGCATTTCTCCTAAGTTTTTACCATTTCTCAGGCCTTTTAGATAGAAGTCTTAATGCTTAAATATCTTGTAAAGTGCTCCAACAATCCTGAAAACCTCCAAAGATCCCACAGTGAAAACTGCTATACACTCTGGTTAAGAAAGTGTTTCTATTTTGAATTGTAAGAATTTAAGTAATTTCTAAGGCATGATAACAGAACCCAGGTGTTATACTGACTAATAAAGTAACTTATGCTTCTTGAGAAAGCCGTGCATGCTAAAACTTGTGGTAGAGTGACTGGTTTTTATAAAACATAAACAGAACCTTGAAGAATAGGAATGGAAACAAAAAGTTATGAAAAGAAACAAATGTGATTTTAGTAAGGGATTGTGTCTAACTAAGCAAATATTCATTATGCTTTATTGGAAGAAAACCTTTAATGAGCCTTATTTCTCTTCAAAAGGTCATGAGAGGAAGGATGGGAAGGTGAGGACAGGAATCTGCAAGAGTGATCAAAGATGGTGGAAACAGACTAAAGAGATGTAACACTAACAGGTAATTGAAATAAAAGTGGGGAAAATTCCTGGAAATTTTGTTGGTAAGGCTCAGAAACTTTCTGTGAGCATCAGATCATTCCTTCTAAAAGCAGAATTAACCCTGTGTGAAAGAGCAGATCTTCTAAAACTGTTCTCTTATTTTACATTGATTGTTCATCTAAATTTTTTGTTGTTGTTATTTCTCTTCCTAAACATGAATTTATTTCATATGTCCACCCAATGACACAAGAAGAGAACTCCTGTTCCCTTCCCCCCCACTCTATTTTTTCCTATTTTTCTTTTACCTCTAGAAGGCACTGAGGATCTCACTGTTATGGAACCAATGTAGAGCTGCACCGCAGTGTGTTAGCTTCCAGCAGAACTTCGACTAACGATAGAAAATTAAACTTTTAAACATTTTCAGTAACATTTTATCAATAAATACAAGTATTTCTAGTAATTTTGATGCCTGAGTTGGTGAAAAGACCATAAATGGAAGGGAACATTTTTGGTTCCAGGATTCACTGCCTTGGTTCCACAGCACAGATCTCTGTTTTTCACTGAAATTTTCTTCCTACTTCTAGAAAATCAGCTTCTTTTTGGGAGTGGGGGTTTGTAAATTAGGGGTATAGAAACTTGCTCCAAGAAAGTTCTTCTGGATTTTCATGGATTTTGGCTAGTTCAGTTTAGAAACTACATAAAACCTAATACAAGGATGCACTGACTGTTAGATGTAGAATTATTTCTTTGGGTAACTCAGGAAAATGATCATGGAGAATATAATAATTTTAAAGTATCTGTGATACAAAGGGCTTCTACTGCACTGTAGGCACTTGTCTGCTGCTAGGTCCATTCTAGTATTTCAATTTCAATTTGACACTTGGATTTTGTCCGATTTGAGATAATTATAGTTATTTTCATTACAATAACACCTGGAGATTTCAATCAAAATTAGAAAACTTCTGCCAAGTAGTATAAAAACATATGACAAGACATAATTCCAACCCTGAGAAGTTTACAATTTAAATAGACAGGATGAACAATGGGAGACCTATTTGCATCTGCAGGCATTGAACCTCAGATCTTGAATACCAGACTTCGAGTGGCTTGCTCAAATGTAAGTGGGATTTGATAATACATTTCCTGAGTTCCTGGCAACTCTTTAAAAAAAGACTGCAATAGCTGCAGTGTGAATAATTATTTGCAGTTTTCTGAAACTAAGTTCTGATCTGTAGCCATTTTTTATTATGTGTTGTGGAATTGTCTGTGTCCCATCTCACTGCTTTTCTCACTCTCAGGATTCACAGAGGCTGCTGTTGTATTCACTTTGACAACACACCTCACCCCAGACCTGTAGCTTCCACTGCTAGCCAAATACTCCCCACACGCCTAAACCTTCCAAAGTGTTACTGCCCTTACCTAAAATTCCTCAGTTTTTCATCTCCTAGGGGTCTAAGGGATCCAAGGATGATATTAGGATTGTACAATCAATTCTCAGCATGAATCAATAATGTAGACATCACCTAACCCTGAATGCTGACGATCAGTCTCAAAGCAAAACCAGCTACCCAGAGGTAAGACATTCAGTACCTTTTGCACAGCTCAGTTTTAGCAGCTCCCTGCACTAAACAGTTTTATGGGAACTTGAGGGCTGAGAAAGACATTATAGAAAATAAGTAGGTAAAGCCATACAGCATTTCCAATTGGCTAAATCAGTCTAAGCAGCAATTTCATATCCAATGGGAAAAAAAATTCAAAGCCTTTTGCACTAGACCTTAATGTGCCCTTCAGTATATCATAAAGGCAGAATGATTTTATTGCTGTTTACTCATGAGGACACTGAGACCAAAGTGCTAAACAAATTTTACTTCTCTTAATCACAGGACTTTCATACTTAGGCTGCACAACCTGTCATGTGTGTTTCTGTGTTTGGTTTTGCTGGGGGATTTTGGTTTTTGTTTTTTGTTTTTTAATTTGATTTAGTTCTTTGCCTTTGAACAGAACAAAAACAATAGCTGATTTCCTTACAGAATGCTTGGTAGTTTTGGGGTGTCTACAGACATTTCTGGGAGCAATTAATATAATGTCCTCTGTCTGTAGCTGTAAGTCAATCTCTCCAAAAGCTGAGATAAATCTGAAAATCTCAGAAAGGACAAAGTTATAAAAATCAGGGCTGTACGTAATGAAGAGCCCCCTCAACATTACCTCTTATAGGCAATGCAACCTAAATCGTCATAGTAGTCTTTGCAGTAATATGGAAGAAATGAATGTAGTAAGGTAAAAATGGAGAAGGTTTTGCCTTTCTTTATTGTAGGTGTTTATGCAGCCTTGCTGCTCCACCATGTGAGCACACAACAGTTGAAATACATTTAATCACCCAGTACTACTGAAAATAGAAGCTTTATCTATCAGGAAGCTCTGTGAATTGCAGGTAGTCACAGTGAAAATGCAGATACTTGAAGACCCAGGCTTGTGCAAGAACTTTGAATAATCCTTTCTTTCTCATGAATAATCACAGTTACCTCAGATAGAGCACATTAAAGCAGTGGTACTGTGGCTAATCTTACAGAGTCTGCCCTGTTTCCTCAGTAAGCTCCCAAGAACCAGGAAAGGCACATAGCATGGGTAGGAAGCTTTGCCCGAAGCTCCCACTGCACCCATGACACACATCTCAAGCGTTATGTGAAACAAAGAATAATAATTGAGCAAAACTATGTGAGCTTGCTTCCTAACATCCAGATGCTCCAAAATTTCTATCCACCCATCTATTGCTATGATCTCCTCTGAAATCAAACTACTGGAGTAGTAAAATAGCTTTGGGTTTAACATACTGCAGTCATACAAATACTTTACTGGAATGTTCTCTGAGACTGAAATTCTTCATATATTATGCATCAGCACAAGACTGTTTTCAGGTGTATTTTAGGATAAACTGCCTTGTATGCAGCCCAAACTGGCAGATGAGAGAGGATGATTGCAGGGAAATAATAATATCTGATGTGTTTTCACAATTTTACATTTGTTATTTATTATTCATTCACTCATTAAAAACTTTGCAGCCACACATTCAGAAACAGGTAACATTCCAGGTAATTTAGATTGTAAAACCCATTGCAAACAATGGGCAGTGAATCCTTGTAGGGCACAGCAGTTTGGTTTGTGGGCCCTTTGCTGAATGGTCACCATTACCAGAGATATTCACACACACTAAGATCTTGCTCTGAAACAACCATGAACAAAGCACAGAAAGAACACATTCAATGACTCGCTATGAAGACATTCCCAAATCAGGTTTGATGGGGAAACATGCTGCAGTGTTAGAGTGTGTTTTTCAGTGAGAACCTCGTGAAGCTACACAGGTTCAGCTGCCTACTCCAGCAGAGTGAGCAGAGTGAGGGCCAGGCTCACAAACTGCTGGAACATTTTCCCTTAATGAGAAATATTTCTTGCATAGGGAAGAAAAGCAAATTGGATTGGTTATTTTTTTTTTTTTTTGAGGGGTGGGGGATTCTGTGTGTTTTGGGGTGGTTTTTTTTCTTTCCTTTTTAAAATTTTTTTATCTGGTTAACATACCCCTCTTATAGGCTCCATATGGTTCTTAAGTACTTCCCCTGGTTAAAACACAGTGACTGAAAGAACAATTCTTTCTCTAAATAGGCAGGAACAAATGTGGGTCTAGTGAATGATGGAAAGCAAATATTGAACTGGATGCAGAGGTCAGATTCTGTTCTACAACCTCCTTTCAAATTGGTTCAGATGTACAGGGTAGCAGGAATGAACCGAGAAGCTGTACATGACATATTAAGATCAGATAGATATGGCAAAGGTAGAAATTCTGTTCATCGTCAGTGTTCATTTTAACATGAAACTTTATTTGTTTCTCCTCTAAGGGTCTTAGAGCTGCTGGAAATAACCCAAATACAGAATATTCCCATGAGTTACTTTAGTTTTTGGGGAGTATTTGGGCTGCTCTAGTTCAGGTCTGATTGGTAATAGTTAAATTAGTAACCAGAAAGATAAATTTCTGGCAAGTTTATTATATCATGTTTTACCTAGCAAAAGCTAAGTGTGGTCTTAGAAGTCTTGGAATAGACTTGAGTTTTGGCTTACCTTTCTGTTTCCTGGTATTCATATATTGGTAATGATTCCTGAAGTGCAGAGATGTGGCAGAGAGAGAAACAGCTGGTGAAGAAAATTAAATAGATTTTAGAAAGCAATAGAATAAACTCATGGAAGAAAAATCCATCAAAGACCATTGAAAACAAAGAAACCATCCCTAATTCAGAGTTTCAGACCCATGTGTACTGATCCCCTACAGCTGGTATACATTACCTTGCACTTGCCTGCTCTTATATTCTGCCCTAGGCATCTGTTTAGGACACTGTTGGAGGTACTGATCTGGCTGGACTGTTGTTCTCACTCATTATGGAGATACATATTTTTGTGTGACAAAATCTCACATTTCACTAGCATTACTGTGGACAGCATTGCTATGGAAACCAACTACTGCAATTTACTCTTTACACTTTAAAAATACATTAGTGTTGATGCATTTGCATCAAGCCTCATAGAAATCAACCAACACCTTTTGTATTTTTTTTTACACTTCTGTGTAATGATCCAGCAATGAGGAGCTGTCAGGCTTGACTAGTGACTGGCATAACATACAGAAACATTTTACAAGCTCCATACTGATGAAGCTCTGATATCTGCATAGGGCCATCAGGAGAAACAGTTTGGTTTTTATAGTGCAAGATACAAGAGATGAAGGCTCCAGGGCTGTTCAGCCCAGAGCCTGTTTCCTCTCCTCAGAAGCTGCCAGGAAGAGGCAGAACATGAGTTCTCCAGAAGAGCTCTCGTTACAACCACAGCAGCTATTATACTGTTGTTCTGTGCTGGGAATTTCACTCCTGGGAAAAAGCTCACATCTAACAATATCAACTGTCTCTACAATCCTTTGGTCCCACTGCTTCTCATGGAATTATGGCAGGCATCAATATGTTTCATAGAGTTTATGGTGATGGTACCATTAACTCAAATATTTATTTCAGACCTTTCTCTCGAACCTTCTAGGCCTGCTGCCAGCTGTCCCAGTGCTCAGTGTCACTACCTTTGTGCCTTGTAAGTCCTGGAGGAGACACTTTAAGGCACTGAACTTATTCCAATGAGATTGCTGTGGTGTACATACATCCTCCTGTGCACGTGAAAAAACAGGCATCACCTGTTCTCTCCCAAACTGATTAATGGTGAGGATACATTATGAGAGCTAATAGGAGTCAAATGAAGAAAGCTAGTCAAGTGAAACCCTGTAAATTGGTTCCTGTGCTTTTTCCATCTCTTCTAATACCTAATGCCAGGAATTTTCATTCGTGTCCAGCCAGAGCTAAAAGGGAGAGGATTAGAAAGTAAATAACTCCCACACCTGCAGTAGGGGAGCAGTCAGCTGTTTCATTGCCCCATTTATTAGCAGGACATAAAGTAAATCTACATCAGAGAAATTTTTTTTTCCTGTACAACCTGTTATTCTTCTTGGAAAAGTAGATGTGCATACTAGCTTTTCACCTATATGTCCAAGTGAGTATATTTATGCATCTTTATTATTGTCTTCCCTGACCTATATGACCTCCACCTAGGTGAAATTGTCAATTTTCAACAGGAATTTTGCTACCAGAAGGAAGGCTAGATTTGATCTGTTCCTCTTAGATGTCCTATTATAACACTTTAGTTTTAGTTTAAAATTCCTACATTAAAATTCTGCTGTAGTGCCAAGTGACAAAAGAGTCTTGTAAGCAAAGACCAAGGGGTGGTGTTCTGAAGACCTAGTTTTAAGACCTACTGAGAAAATTCTTGGAGGTACACTCTATCTAGCTTTCCACCAGCCATTGCCAAGGACTAGCAATGGTGGGCAACATTGTAGAGGAATGCTGCGTAGATTGGAGCAGTATTGCTGGCTCTACAGATACTCAGAAAAAAGGTTGCTGCTGTCACCTGCTGTCCATGTTAATTTCCCTTTCTGTCTCATTCTCCATTTATTTACCACACAAGTCAATTTGAAAAATCTGTAATTGCTATTAAATTTCTGCCACAAAAAAATGCAATAGAGACCAAGTGGAAAGACCGGTCTCTTGGAACAGAACAGATAACGATACTGATCTTTGCAGCCCCACTGCTTCCAAGGATAATGAAGAAAAGCTGGGGAGATTCATGGTACCAGTGAGCATTCAGAGTGGCCTGATGTCTGTGTGCCTCTGAGACTCTTTCCGTGCCCTGGGCTGTTCCCATACTTTGATATCATAATGCTTTCTGTAAGACATGCTGGAGACACCTAGGATTGCAGGATTGCTCCTCTGGACGAAAGAGAGAAATGTGCAGGGAGATATGCATTTCCTATGCATAGAAAGATGGAATTTCTCTACCTGCACATAGTTTATTGTCCTTGAAGTTGCTCTCTTTCTCTCTTTGCTTCTGTCACCCTGGTGATGGTTATCTCCCAATGCTGGTAGTCAATCTCTCTACCTTGACATAGACTTTGGTTCGGTTATTCTACCTGTGTAACGGCTGTTGTGACAGAGCACACAGAGTCTCTCACAGGATTTTCTTAGTTGAAAGCCAGAGAAATTGTCTGTTTCCTTTACCTTCTTTTCTCTTTCTGTTTTAGAAGCACTACATTAACAAAATAAATGATGTAAACAGTCTGGACTGTCTTCCCTCCTTTTCCCTTCTCCTCTCAGTATTGATTATTTGAAAGTAATGCAAAGACAATTTCCATGCATAATATTGTTATGAATATCTTCCCTTTTCCCCAGCTAAAGAGTATTAAATTAAATGTGTCAAGCTGTAGGACATTGTAATAAAACATTGTGAACACAACTGGTTTTGTCTTCTTGTTCGACTAACATTTTTCTTGTTATTTTTCAGTTTGGATCCCTGGAAAACTGTAGAATTAGTTTTATTCTTTGTGTTCTTTTTTAAAAGTTTTATTTAACATCTTTCTAAATAAAAAAGCCAGTGACCACATTTGAGCCATCAACAGCAAGCTTTTCAACTACCAAATAATTAGTGTGAAGCTCTGAATTAATAAGCAATATGAACACTTCAAATCACTAAATGTATCTAATTCTGTACCTGACAAGCAAATATACCTCTTACTGAACTGCAAACCTAAGTTTGAATAGCAACAAGAACAAAGGAAGCTGATCCAGATTTATACCTCTTATTACTACAGCAGGAATTATATGGTAATAATAATAATATTATCAATGCACTCCCTTTCTCAGCAGTTCTGAGTATCCCAGATATGCACTTGCATGCAAAGGCCTAAGAGCAGCATCCCAAAACAAAACTACTTTATGTTCTACACCATTCCTGATTATCTCTACTGTGATTTTTTCTATATACATATGCTATTTGTAAATAACAGTGGGAATGAACTTATGAGTTTTCCCCAGATTTCATTATATTTGGTTAAGTAATCAAGGCACATGATTGCCACCTAAGTTTTTTTTCTTAACTGTGGTCCATGGTTGCAAGAATAACATACATCAGATTAAAAACAATGGCCAGTGATTTTTTATGTCAATATAGATGTTACACAAAACAACCAATTCCCATTTATTTGGTAACTATAAGAAGCTTTTCTATGAGATTTTGTGGTGAACACAAATATCCAGTTTTACAAACTGACTATTTAAAAAAAAAAAAACAATCTCAGTATGGCTCAGCTAGAATTGCTGCATAATTTCATCTACAGAGCTAAAGTGGCAATGTTGTCCACTTACTGCTAAAAACAACCCGAGTGATCCAGTAAATACAGAAAATGAAATATCCCATATTTCCATGGCAATATAATCCCATTTTGTCCTGTTTTATAATTCCATATCTCTCAAAATGTCTTTTTGTCTCCTCCAATAAAAGGCATGAAACAAGAAATGTTGAAAACAATAACTGAGAGCTATAAAGCCAGCTGATCTCTCACAGAATGCTGCCATTGCTTCTTTGGGTCAGTACTGGACAGTCCTGACTGTTAAACACCAGCTCATTCACGCTTCTCAGGACTAAAATAATATTTCACACGATACTCACTAGTTTCCATAAAAAACTGCTCCTCCTTCATGATCTAGCTGCCTTTGTAACTCTGAAGCTGCAATATTGGTATGAACACATGTAATGCTGGTGTGAACTGCACTGTCTTTTCAGACATTAACTAATAGTGGTCTAGATATCCATCAGTCATACAATTCCCAGTTTATTGCTAAGGAAAGTACACCATAACAAATGGTGATGAGCAGAACAAAACCACAAAAAGGAATAAATGTTCACGCTGAAGCTAGATTGGAAGAGAGCGATTCATCCTTACAGACTTGTGCTTTTTTTAAAATATAGCATTGCCTCAGGCCTGGAACACGTATAGGAATACACAGATCTCTGTGACTAACAGCTGCAATATCATGTGCATTATGTGCAGAGTAATATCTTCATTTCTGTGTCAAAGGGGAAGGAAAACTTTAAAATGTTTAGCAAAAGAATATATCTGGACACAGTAAGAAATATCCCTCTACCAGTCATTTCACTTTAGTCTAATGCTCCTTTTATTTCCAGAATTACTCAGGTACAAAAACTCTTCTTTGTTCTTTGAGGATGTCTTAATGGCAATTCACCACAGCAGCCATGAAATCTTGATGACAAATCCATAAACCTTAAAAAACATTATAGGTAATATCCTAATTTAAATGAGCTAGTCATGTTCTTAATAGACTAAAACCCCAAAAAGTTATTTGCTGAGTAATGTGCACAGAGATTTTGTGTAACTTGGGATGTACACATCTAAAACAAACTCCAAACCCTCAGCAGTTTAATTCCCTTGTGAAGCTCACCCGGGTCTGTCTCTCAGCTGCTCCTGGGCCAGCTCACCCACTGGCCTGTCTAGTCCAGCACATGCTATATTGAGCTTAGAAGCAGCAACCTTTGTAATGTCCTGACCTTGTTGTGATGATACAAAACAAAGGGTTCACCTTGCAAGAGCAAAATATGCTTCTTCCAATTTTTTTCTTATAGTCCTACTACCTACTGTTCTAGCATATCTGAGGTTTTTTTAATTTTATTTTTTTAGCAGCTAAAAAATTAGTATATTTTATTTTCCTTCTGAAAATATTTTGCTTTTCAATGGCAATTCCTGTTTCTAGAAATTTCGGTTTTAGATGTCCTGATTTCAAACAGTCACATAACATTCTGGTATGATGACCTTTTTATTATGGTTTCTTTTTACATGGAGAAATTAAGCACAAATGTTTTAAACTAGTCCGTCAGTATAAAAAGTAACACTTACTAAACCAAGGATAGAAGTCAGAAGACTTCAGACTTCTTATTGAGTTATTTCAGTCTATGATCAGGCAAAACACCTCAATAAAAACATTAGTATTTCTGGAATGACTCTCTATCTCTATCTTACACAATGTTAGGCTTTAGAAACTCCAGTTATGTAAACCAGACTTTCATGCAGTCTCCAATAATGTCAGCCAGCTGAGGTCTAATCATTACAAAATTGAATTACACTGTATTTTATTTCTGTGAAATCTAATGCGTGTCACCAATATTTAAAAACTAGAATTATTTTTTTCAACATGAATCCATTCAGTCTATTACTGGATATTTTAACAGCCCCAGGAGCCCAGGAAGAAGCCAGCACTCCTAAATTTGTGAGTAGTATACAAATATTTACCTTTTGGTAAGGCCTGATTAAGGCTTAAAAAGAAAAAAAATCAAAACAGAACAAAATATTCCCACTGCATATCTAGCATAAAGTTACTTCACAGGAAGCTCAGGCCCTATTTTTTCTACCCTCTCATAATTTCCATTCTTCAGTGTCTGTGCTAGTTTGTTAGACTGGTGAGGTAATGTTTGTAGCCATCCTGCAACTCCTGCAGCAGATGAGCTGGGTGCCCACAGCCCTACAGCTCTTCTGCCAGACAGGCAGGGGGGAACAGTTTCATTAGCAAGAGAAGCAAAAGTTTCCAGACAAAAACTGTCCACAAATTATGGAAGACCCGAATTGTGTGAAGCCTTTCTAATGCCAGCTTGAGCAGAGAAAAATCACTTTTTGTACTAAACTAACCACTATCACAACTGTCTTCTGTCCAGTTTTATGTCCCTGCTGAGTAACACTCTTATGACTAATAGGAAGTTGCTCCAACATATAAATTAGTATTTATAAAACTCCTTTCCACAGTATCCTTCAGTCAATTCCCTCTTATTTATCATTGTAACTTCTATATATCTATGCACAAGAGAGAAAGCAAAGGTATGACTAATATGTACTACAATCACAGAAACTTGTAGTAACTGTAAAAATCCATCAATTTTCTGAAATTGAAACATTCAAAAGAAGTGATTTGGTTTTTACAGAGTTGTGATAAGACCAGGATACTGTCAGATCTTTAGTCTAGTACCCTGGGAACTGAACACCTCAGCATCCCATCTGCTGGGCTGATCAGAGTTGAGAGTAAAACAACCTGGCATCCAACCCTTGGCTTCTTATCAGTCTGGGCTCCCGACAACTTCTGGGACAGCCAAATCCACAGATCACTTCCACAGGTTTCACACTCTGGGGAATCTGTGATGTTAAGGCCATGGGGGTCATATCTCTAGCCCATTTACCAGAGAATTTAAACAACTTGGACTTTTGTCCTGAATCAACCCCAAATCACATTTCAAAGTATTGTCTGTGGAATGGAATTCTATGTCTGTGCAAATCTCATAAATTATGTTATTAACAGCAAAGAAACACAATACATACAATTTTTAGTAGACCATCATGAAACACCACCCCCCCCCACCGCGCCCCAGATATTTGAAAGCTTTTATTTCATGTTATAGTAAAAGATATATATAAAATGCTCTCTCAACATAAGTGGATAAAAGAAAATCAATACTTTATGAATGCAAAGAACCTTCCATCTTACAATTACAGGCACTCTTGGATTTAGCCTATGTACCTTAACGTACTTGACAAATTTAACTTGGCTGTAGCAATGAGCTATACAGAAGTAAAATTGATTTATCCAATATGACACAGGAAATCTTGAGAAGAGCCAAGCTAAGAATCCAGATCTTCAGAATTCCCATCCTATGACTTATCCATGCATTTACTGTCGCTCTGTATTTCTTTACATGGGCTGTAAGGCTTGGAATTTATGCAAAGTGAGTGGAGATATGCTACCTTGTGTTCCCTTTACTGCCAGAAAAGAAAGTGTCGGAAACACTTTGGTAGGCTGTATGAGGAGTAATGGATTGCTCTTTGCTAATCAAGATGTCAGCTGACAGGGCACCTTTTCATCCACTGCAGTTGCAATATTAATTTACAAAGTAGCAGTTTATACTAGGAATTGCCAAAATCATTAAAAAGGGGGTTTTCATAACCTGACCCGTGACACAGGCACTTTCAATAGTAAGTGATATTTGAAGTCAGCAATAAACACTGGTATATTTTATGTTACTTTAGTTAAGTCAAACAGATATTTGAAGTGCATGCTATGATCTCCTGAGATGAAGGAACTACATAACTTCCAAAGATGAAAAGGAGGCTTATTCTATAAGACCTGAACGTGTTTGAAATGCCAGTAATTCAACAAGAAATCAACAGCATGTAAGTTTGGTGTTCTGGTACAGGGTTGAAGAAGTTACTCTTGAGTCCATTGCTGCTCACCACGCAATAAAGACAAGGTCATGTTATCAGCAGTTTTGGGCTTTTGAATTCAGTAGGGTGTTTATCAGGAACCAAAAGGAACCAGCCTGGCAGCCCTGACTGTTGAATTCCTTTGCAAAAAAGCTTCATTCACACAATCCTGCCAACGTGTGCCTTCAACACCGTCATTGCATAGCCATAGAGACCAGAGTATCTCTCTGCCTGGAGGTGTTCTCCTTGCATCAGAGATGAGCAAGGTCTACAGAGAGAAATGTGTGCAGTAGCGCCACTGCTTAGACTTCTCTGAACATTAACAATGGACATCAGTCTCCAGGGCTACCACTGCCAGCCTCCCACTCAAGTTGGCATTAAACTCACTTTAAAAAGAACATACTGCTGGTTGATAGCAGAGTTTAACAAGGGCAAATACAGGACTCCAAATGACCTAAACATGTGAGAGTAGGACACATTGTCCTTTGTCAAGAGTGTGCTTCAGAGTCTAAAAGACTAATAGCAAATGGATGAAAGCAAGGAGTACACCAAAGGATATTTTCAATGCTTTTTGGTGCCAGAGTTTCAGTAATAAGTGAGATGGCTAAGCTTGCATGGAAACAACACAAGGGAAAACTATAAAACTGTAAGGAGAGATGCTCATGTTAAGTTAGAGTATCTCATTCTATCTTTTCTCAAAGCCTACAGTGCTTTCCCCCAAGGAAAAGTTATGGCTAGTCTAAGTACTACAGATTTCTTATCCTCTGAAAGAGGATATCAGGATCAGGTTCTTTATAAAATAATAATCTATGAGGGGGTGTCTGACTTGATCCAGTAAAGCATGTTTTTATTGCTCAGTCAAAAGAGAATTCTTGAGTTGTTGTCATAGACAACTTGCTAAAGCCTTACAAATGGAAAAGATGGATTTCTAAATTTCTAAGATATTGAAGAGTGATGGAAAAGAAGGAATGATGGTGAAGTTATCTGAAAAACGGCTGGGAAATTTTAAAGTATCAGATGTTAGAAAAGTAGAAGCAACTTCAGCACAGGGAAGTAATAGGAAGAGTGAAGAATGATGTTTTTTTAAAAAGAATAACAATTGTCTTTACTTTGTGGCTAATCTGGAGATGAGAAAAATGATCAGTCCTTAGGGACCTGTGCTTCTAATAAAGAAACTATGAGACTGGCTAACATCACTGGTGAAATCTTGTTCTACTTTGATAAAATTTTAAATGAAAAAACCAAACCAAACTAAAATCTCAGTTTCTATTAAACCAGGTTAAATATGTCTCCTAAGGTCTCTTTTTGTTAAGATCATTAAGTTCATTACTAAGCTTCCTCATACTGTCTGAAAGTACTGGTAATCTTAAATGAGAAGACTAGGAACAGAGGCAGAGTTGATATCAGATTAAAATTATAAGACCTCTCCATAAAATTGTCAAGGATAGTACTTTTCAAGTACATGATGTTTCTGCATCTTTTTTTCTTATCACTGTATCATAATAGCACTTACTGGATAGAGTGAACAGTGAGCTGCACGCTTCTAGCTGTGTTTACAAATAGAAAGACGGAGCTTATATCCTAGAGAGCTTATCCATTAAGTAGGTAATAAGTATGAGGAGGAAAATCTCAAAAGATTAAAGGCTAGGATACTTAATCCTCCCTTTTTTCCTAACATGTGACTCCAGGATGGTTCATGTATATTGGGAAGATTCTGAGACCTAGAGTTGTAAATGGCTAGGAGTGTGTACTTTATTTCTAATTAATTGTAAAATTCAGGTCAAATATTGTAATTTCCTTTTGAAATGTATGAAATACATTAAAACCTCAATGAGAAAATCACTTTAATAGAATGGATTATGCCAATCATGCACAACTCTAATTTTGTAGTTAATGCAGTCTCCCTAGCCATCTACATATAATCTCTCCAGTCTGTCACCATGGGACATTTCAAAGTACTCTCAGCCTGTACTTCAGTAAGCAGGTAATATCAAAAGAAGAGACTCAAGAATGGGATCAACAAAGTTTACTATTCTGCATTGTTAGCTATTATCTAGAGCAACACTTATTTAGGTTTAACAGGAGAAATAATCTTTTTGAGTAAAACTACTTTATGGAGGTCAAAACTGACAGATGATCTCCTTTTTTTTTTTTTTTTTTTTTCATCCTTTTAAGAAAACTAAAGACTTTGGAGGTTTGTGAGTCACTGGAGGATGACAGATACAGATTTTTAAATGGCATTATTTTTTTGTTCTGAAGGAGGCAGCAGAGACACAAATACACTGGTATTTCCTTGTTACATGAAGGTAGCAACAATAGCCTTGCTTGAAAGATTCTCTCTCAATGCCCCAAAAGAATTTTGGCTAAAGTCAGAGTAAGTATATTTGATTTATTTGATACTGAAATCTGATTCTGAAAAATAACAGATCATTCTAATACAAATATGGTTCAAATAAAACCTATTCATACTAATGTAAGAAAAAAATCAGATCATCCTGTCAAATCTGTATCTCTTGAGCTTCTAATGTATTTAAATATTCTTTTTCTTTTCCTTTTTTCTGCCTTTTCTTTTCACTTGAACTATTTTGCTGAGTGTTTCAAGTAGCATGGGTGGTGTGCTCAGTATTTAAGTCCCTTGGTGTGCACAGGCATGCAGAGCTTTATAGAGAACTTCAGCACTGTCATGCTGATTGCACAGAAAAGTCTGCTCCGTTACAGAACTGTGAGTTATGGATTTTGGAGACATCTTCATCTGTGGCACAACAGGCTTCAGTGTTTGGTGCAAAGCTGGAAATATGAGATGGAGGGATAAAGGAGAAATGGAGCGAAAAAGAGGCGGTGGCAAGACAAAAGCCACTGTCTTCTCTTAGAATATGAATAAATGTTTGCCTTTGGGTTCTAAGAGTTACTGAAATACAGCAGTTTGAGCCGTAAGTTCTTTGCTGCATTAATGCCTGTCTGACTGGTCCTGGGATTAGTGGAATTCACTGATATCTGGAAATCTGCAAAGAAGATTTAACTACAGGAAACAAGTACCGTAAAATAAATTCTGTCCTGGCTGAAGCAGTAGAGAAATGCTTTGTGATCTGGTGATAGATAGTGTGCTAAAATGGCCAACTAATAATGTTTTGTACAGGTGCCTACTGAATGTAATCTGCAGCTCTAATGTAATCTAAGCAGACCAGATCTGGGAGTACATGGATGTACAGACCTGATAGTACACAAAGAAATTTGTCTCTGTGTTGCACATGAATGCCTGGGAAAGACAAACATTAACAATACATTTTCCAGCGGTTCAAAGCAATATAAATTCACCTTTCAATAGCAAGATCCTCAGTTAAAGGCTCTGCATACCCAGGAATGTCAACATGTTCATCATCTCTCCTCCACTTTTGGGAACCACCTTGAATTTTGCAGGACCTCCCTGCAATGACCTTTCACCAGTCCTTTCTCTGTGTCCTGGGAGACACCTGGAGGAGTTCAGGAGCTTGACAAGGGTCTCTAAAAGATAATAGGGAAAGCATGTGACCTGCAGCACCAAACCACTCCTTATGCTCCTCAAATGTCAATGCATATTTACTGACACTTAAAAATGAGCCTTTTAAAAATGGGGGGTTCATTTGGGAACTACAATGAAATAAAGATTCTTTAGAAACAGGGGACACTGGAAGAATCCAGAAAGGATCACCTGCATTACCAATGACAGAACTCACTACAATCATTCTGAATACAAATTTTCCTCCTTTACAATTTTTTGTCCCTGTCTCTGCCACAAAATCAGAGACAACAATAAATCTGGACTCTCTGCATCAGATTATTTCACTGCTTTCTCCAGAGATTTTCCTCCAAAGAATAAATCCAGTATAATGTGTTCAGATTAGCAACGTTACTTAACAGACTGTCCTAGTGGCATGATTATTAATTCCAGATACAATGAAGATTTAACTGTGTAGTAACTTTAGTATCTTTATATTTAGCATAAGAAAAGAGGGACTCCCCTCCCGAACAAAACACCCAACAACAAGTGAAGCTTAGAGTGTTGGCCCATTGTCTTCAAGGATGAATATTATATCCAAATAGCTTTTAAACATATCCTGGAAGTTTATAAACCAGTTAACTGTGCTCTAATTCATGGAATGGGAAAAAATCCCATCTATTATTTTTTTCAGATGCAAGAGAATAATAAAAAGAATTATAAAAATCTACCTGCTACCCAGCAGGGAGCCAAAAGGATTCCTGCACTGATGCTAGGCAACCCTGGAGGAAGAAAGCACTGACTTGGAACAAAGTCCTTTCAAAAATATGGTGTTACATCAGAATCCCATCAGTACTTTCAAATCTGTCACAGCTTTCTAAAGCCACCGTGTGACTTCTCTATGACAGCACAAGAATAAGCAGTGACAGATAGGAACTCTTCATTTAAGAACACCAGGATATAATGATATTCTGAATGCTAGCAAAGATGCAGCCAGCATGCAGAAGTTACTGTACCTTTGCTTATGAAACTGTTATGTAGGAATGCAATTGAATTCTTCATTGGAAAAATCAGAAGAGTTACTTGGCACATCCCATCAGGGAGAAACAGGGCTCACCCACAGAGAGACTTTTTTCAGATTTAGGAGATGATAAATTTTGGGGCAGATATGCAAACCTTCAGGTTGGTTTAGCATTTTAAAGGCAAGTTTTCACAGAAGTTTTAGAAGTGAATAATACCCAACTTTTGATAGGTTGTTGCTGCCATCACTTTTCTAGATGAAAGGAGAATTGCATTCTCCAAACTTAAATGAGAGATGTTGAAATACTTGATATATGGGAAACTGTGGGTAGGGCCTTCTCCAGGAGTGGGATAATTACTTGGCTAAAGGGGAAAATGCTCACAGAGCATCTTTCACAGACTTTACAATCACCTAGGATATGCTATATCCTCTCAGTTCTGGTTTCTGTGCTGTTGGGATAGTCCTTTGTTCTGAAGAGCATATATTCATGCACAGAATATACTTACTATTTATACCTACAATCTTCCTCAACAGCTGTTAATTTACCGGTTTCCATAAAATATGTGACACTAGCCAACAGATTATACATTTAGAGACATAGTAATACCCAGTTTACTCCAATGTACATATACTAACAATATACTAGTTGGGTAAGGAAGATCAAAGGAAGATCTTCCCCATCACTAATGAAGATAACTCACAGTTTTCAGGCTTTTAGACTTTCAATATTTAAAATGGTCCAGAAAAAAACCCCATCCTGCTTGTGACTCATCTGGAGTGCCTATAGGTCCAGAAAAGTTTATGATCACACATACTGGCTGCTAGATGTAGTATCCCTTATGAAAGCCATAACTACTAAGAGTTTCTTCAGAGCCTCCATACACTGAAGGTGATCCAGTAGTTTTATTAAAGATTTTCCTTAGAGGCTGATTCTCCCTAGTCTTCTGTTAAACTTTTACTCCCTTTCTCTGTTTTCCACAGCCATTATCATGGTATATGACTACTCTGCATTTCACTTAACATAACTTCTAACTCTTTTTGTTTAATATAAAATAAAAAAAAAATCACTAACCACTTCCTGAATGTTGTGTGATATTCTAAATGGGCTGTAGAATGCATCACATTTTATCCAAGTGAGACAGGGACCTTTCTGTCATCTGACTGTCTTGAAAAATTAATTCTAATCTCCTTTTTTTAAAAGCTCCTGTGCTGATGGGTCACAGCTGGGAAGGGAAATGCTTCATAAAATCAATGAGTCACTTCTGGCATGTTGCCTACCCCTCTGTTAAGGTCACCTTTTTTTTACTGCTGGAGATCATCTGATGGAGATAACACAATGTCAGTGGGTAGCTCTAAGGGGAAAACAAAACCCCCCGTAACAACTCACCTTTTTTACCTGCTGTCTGTAAAAGATACGATTTTTCCCCAGAAACTGAGGTAATTTTAGCCTTGTCCTCAGTACAACGGGTACAACCTCGGAGGCTGTTAGACTGAATTTAGGTAAACAGCTTCAGGGACTGTGAATTCCCTGTCACTGTTCTTTCTGGTAAAACTTTCTGCTATGAAAAATCCCGCCATACCTATAATGACATTGCATAGGATGTACACATTTGGCTGCTAAGAGCTGATCCTAGACTGTTAATCCTGCATGTTCCTGAAAAAATCTGCCCTTTGGTGCTCACACTGTAAACAACATAGATCAGATCCTTTCTGATCAGAGAAAACAGCATGTTCTTCCCATAGAAAGCCCTACCCAAAGCCCTTTTTCAATGTGGTCATTCATTCTTCATTGACACATCCAAACCCACACTGGAATTATTGAAACAATTTCCAAAAAGACAGAAGATACTTTTTAAACCTTTTTGAGCTTGGGCTAATTTTAAACCGACTCCAGCTGAAATATTTACTGCATATCTTCCTCATAAATTATGTCATATTCAAAAAGTGAAAATCCTCATTTCAGCATCATCATCTCAAGTGGAAAAACTGCAAATCCTCCAACAGAAAATTAGGGAACATTTGTTCTGTCTGTAACAGCTCAAGTGTGCAGCAATTTTTTTTTCCCTGGCACAGATGTATTTAGGTTTGCTAGCTGGTGAAACTATTGTAGCTATTCTGCTGTGTCCCTGAAGGCAGGCATCCTATGGCTACAAATGACTGCATTATTTAATCATGAAAAGGCAAGACTTTGAATAAGAGAAAACATTTCTAAGAGAAAAGTTACCAAGAACTCTGGGATCAGACTGCATAATTCAATCTCATTCCATTTTTTGAATGAAAATGGAATGCTGCTGAAATGATGTATTCGTGCCTTGGGAGTACACTCAACATACGCTGAAGTGCAATGATGTACTTTTTTTCAGTCTTGGACAAAAATCAGCTTTGTAGATAAGAGGACAGGAAAATATGCTCTCTGAGCATTTCACAAACATTAATCACTTCATGCCTCCATTGGAAAGATATGCACATTGTCCTTCATTTGCAAAGTAGATAGGTGCTAGCACTGCTTCAGGCTTTGGGGTGCATCTGAAATTCTTTCAAGGGGTTTGATTTTTAGTAAGCATTTGGTATTTTCTCTTGCAAAACACTCAGTTTTAAAATGTAAAGAACATCAAATCATTAGGCATGTATGCACTTTTATATTGAATACTACCATTTTACTCATGCAAATGCAAGACACAACTTCTGTAATTTACCCAGAAGTGACTCAACAATAAAAGAGTGGTGAAATTCTGAAGAAGCTTAAGCACCAAATACATATTTTAACTAACTACTAGATGGCACTTCTTGCCCTTTACATTTCCTTTCATCCATATCTGGTTTTTTTTACTCCAGTTTTAACAAGTCATGTTTTCACCTATGCATTGACTGAGACTTAAAGCAGCTAAAAGTAGATACACTTTTCAATAGTCTAAAAGTAGGAAATGCAGCAAGCACGGGAAAGTAATTTAAAAGTATTTCAGCAATGCAAATATGGAAACTTCATCAGAAATAAGGTAAAATTAAGTCTTCATTTGTAAAAACTGTAGAAAATGCTACCTTTTTGCTGTCCCTGAAAGGCAAAAATGTTCCTTAAAACTGGAACAAGTAAGGAAACGTTACTTCTAGATTAATTTTTGAGATGTGAACAGATGGGGTTCTGTAGGGTTCTAAAACCTGTGTGCCTGTTTAAGTACACAGAAATGACTGAGTCGCTGTTATGGGAGACTAAAAGAACCTAAGGTTAGTGTTTAATTACCTTTCACTACACCTTGCAATTAACATCTCTCTACTGTTTTCCCATCCCCTTGACAGCAGCTATCATGGCTTGGTCATGGCTCATCACTGACAAAGAGATTAAGTGTTGTCCAAGGATAGAGAAAGTTGCAAGCCCTACAATGGATGGCGGCAGATCATGCTCAGTTTGGCAGCTGACTGTAGGAGCTGATTCCAGAACAAGCTTTGTTTTTGGCTCTGTAGGTGTCACCAGTGTTTTAGAGGAAAATATGCAAGGCAGCTAAGGGACCATTCCCTCCAGGAGCAATGAACTCAGTATTGAATTGAACATTTAACAATGGAGAGTTAAAATATTCTGGCCCTCACCTTTCACAAAATTCCATTTATAAAATGGCACGAATGTTCACATTAACTGTTAATTTTTTCTTTGGCTTTTTAAGACCAAAACCTCAAGCATAATATATCTAGGAATGGAAAGGATACAAGATGCCTATAGTAGTGTATTGTCACATTTTAAATGCTATCACACTGATTTATATATGATCACAGAGAATTATAAATCCAGTTAGACCTATGTCAAAAGGGCTGCACAGTGAACAATATCATAGAGTCTCATTTACCAATTTTTTGAAAAAAAATCAGGAGTCAGCTGCTTTGAAGTTTTACTTTGATCTCACTGAGACCTACAACCTGTCTTGTAGCCAAAGAAAGAGAAACTCAACAAATAAAAAATGAGCACCAGAATTTTACAGTAGTATCAAGAACACAGACAGAGGGAAGCTGAGATAGCTAGAAAGTCAAATTTCATTTTCAGATGCTCATTTTAGCATCTCTAAGCATTGGGTGGTACCACACAAGACAGATGAATAAATTTTTGTGGTGCTGAATCCCATGTTACGCTTTGAACCTGCTTATAAGATTAGCCAATAATTCTAAATAGGTCACACCATTCACTGCACATTTGAGGTCCAAAAGGAAAGTCATGCAGGTGGGCAGACTAGTCAGGCATGAACTCAGGCAAGCTTCATCTTTAAACTGTGATTGTATATAAAACAAGAACATTTTCATCCCTGTCTTCAATTACGCTCTTCAATGATGTTTAAAAATTTTCCTCAGTTCACTACTACAATTATCACTCTGATTTCTTTCGTGAGGTCTCAGATTTTTAGCTCCTCATCTAAGGTCATGGTGTGGCCAAAGTGTGGGGGTGATGCACCACCACACTTTCTCGCCCTCTTTGAAGCCTCTAGGATGTTATTTCGCCCAGCTACTTCAAAAGAAAAACAATAGTTCCTCACGCACCTATGCTCGCAGTATCACAATTTTGCTGACACAAAATCCTTATCTTGTAGCAGAAGGAAAATATTATGATTTTTCTCATTGTATGCACACTACATGAAAAGAACTTTATGTACTTTTACAAAGTTATCTCTTCTTTATCCTAAATTGAAATCCCTTTGATAACTCTCCTTTTTGTTCCTTTATAGGCTAGAAGGACTTCAGGCAGCGCCGTCTTTTGCCCTTCCTTTGTTCCACCCTCCCTTCCCTTTGCTCCTCCCTCCTTCTTGGCATAATTTATTGACATGAGCTGTCTGACATTTCATTGTGATGATTACGTCTGGGAAGGAGACTTGATTATTAACAGGTCAGTTGGACCCTTTATGCTTTAAATAACAAAGCTTCCCTCTCTTCCAAATGCACCCTCAGTTTAAGGATATGTAGTTTAATACTTTGACTCTTTGCAAAGAGATCACAGAATATTCTGAGCAGGAAGGGATCCATCAGGATCATCGAGTCCAATTCTTAGGTGAATAGTCTATACAGGGATCAAACCCACAACCTTGGTGCTCCTAGCACCATGCTCTAACCAACAGAGTTTCTCATGTGCTAAAGTGCGGCTTACTAGCAAGTACATCAGGTGTTAATGACAGATAAATTGATATCAAACATTAAATGTTCTGGAATACCACTTTGTTTCTTGAGTTAGACACCCCAGGCTAATTCAGAATAGCATTCCTGTACCTTTGTTTTCCATGTGTAAAACAGAACTGTAACTCTCTTTACACAGCCGATATAAATATTAATGCCTTTGCTAAGAACTATGACACAGCATTATGAAGAGAATGGATTGGCCTTTAATTCTATATTCAGTGAAAGCATTAGATGCCATTTAATAAATAAGGCATAGGAGACTGTGCAATAAATGCTGAAGAAAGACACTGTTGAACGGCTACCTTTCAGTAAGTACTACCCAATTGGTGCACTAAATGAGGCAGGGCACCCATGGGAAACATTTGATGTTGTAATTAAAGACTATCAGAAGGACATATGCAGAGGGGATCTGAATAAAGGTTGCACTGGAAACATTAATTCTGGCATTTCCTAACTTCAGAGTGTTAGATTTTTCAAACTTGATTTATTTTTTTAATGTCATTTTCAGGAGATATGTAATGTATAAAATATTTTCAGTCCTTTATACTAAACTGTGCTTCACTCACAGCTTCTGAGGGGAGGAATTTTATTGTCAAGGGCATCAGTGAATGGTAAAATATCTTTGAAATCAAAAAGGAGAGTGACATACCGTAAGCAGACACACTGAACATTGTCAGAATAACAATAAGATGTAAGAGGGCCGAGGCCCATTCTATAAGTGCAGCTGATATAAGAAAAGTTTCTTTCTGGTGAAAAGCCCCATTACTCAACAAATTTTAGGAGGAGGCACTGGAAAATGTATGGATGAGAATGACCTTGTTTTGCCAGAGGAGAAAAGGCCTCATAGAATCTGAAAGATCTATTTCTAGATCACATCTCAGCATTGTTTCAATCCACTTCTGCCCTGGGGTAGCTCATTGTTATATACATTGCCGATCTCTCTGCTATGGGGTTGGACTTTATCTTAAGTAAATGTGGAAAGGCTTGTAACTAAGGGCTCTGATTACTACCCAGGGAAAGCTTTGCTTAGCATCACTGACATGGCTCCTCCAGGAGGTTCTCTGAAGGTGACAGTGTCACAGTCTGACGGCAACCTGAAGCTGGTTCAGCTTTGCCCCAAGGTTCAGATCAGCTGCAGATCTGACTTTAAAGGCTTCTGCTGTGTATAACCTGGAAGTAGATTCCTCATGTGAATAATCATGTCAGAATTATTACTGAATCGTGACACAAAAGCATAATTTAGGATTGTGTCCTATTGGTTTGACAGCAATACTTTTCCATGTCCAGAACTCAGACCTTGTCAGCAAGAACTCATCTCAAAATCTCAAAGTCATATTGATGAAGCTATATGCAGATAAAGCTATGCAATGCCATATATTTTGGACTTGCCTACAAAGGGTTCCGCGGATTCACTTCACCTGGAACATTCACTAACCATGAAGGAATATCATAGAATCACACATCACCATCCAAAAATTTTACAGAAAACCCTGAACTGCAGTAGGCCTATGTTGTTTCAGTGCTGGAATCATGCTATTTTTACAAAGAAAGGAGAATTAGCTTCAGTGTAGTACTGTATTTAGCTACTAATACATCAGAGATAGTATCTTTGCTTAAGAGTGTGTTGTATCATGTGGGCATACCTGTCGGTGCTGAGACACATACCAGTATATTTAGCAGGGGTTTGTCTCCAGAATGGTTCCTTGCTTCATGCAAGCAGCTCAGGCTGCTTTTGTCTGCAGTCAGAGGCACCTTCCATCACAAAAAGTCACTTAGCCAGCTGAAAATATGCCTTTAAGTATTTGTGATTAATTAAAGAAAATTTGTTTATAGTGCATAAGTCTCTCAGCTGTTACTGCTAAATTCCGGTTCAAGTTTTACAAACCTGTACCTTATGATGTGCAAAATTTAAGTGTTCATCACATTCTTCCCACGCCAGACATTTAGAACATCATGAAATATATCTGCAAGATACAACTGGCACAGCATATTGCAGAGTTCATCATTATGTAAATGAACACATTTTTAGGTCAGCAAATTGACAGAGAGACTACAGTTGTTCAAGTCTCCTTGTGAATAATATTATTTATTTCTTCAAACTTCTACATTGAGAAATGAAAAGAATTACATTAACATTCCAACTCACAAGCATTTAAAAAACTTTAGCCTTTCTGTTCCATGCACAGCATAGTTAGTGACTTTGTCAGTTTGCTTTCCTTAAAGCCAACTAAATGGCAGGAAATCTTGTCTGATCTTTCTAGTAAACACAGCTTCAGACATAGGGACAGTTTTATAGTGTAAATAACAGTCAGGTTAAATTGCTGCTATAAAAACTTTTTACTCATGATCAGTGATTTCTACTTTTCTAGAATGTATTTGCATTTTGACATTTCAAAAGCAGAATATATATTTTTTTGTTCTTGTTGCTCTTGAATATATAAAGAACACAGCCCAGTAGCTAAATCAAGATTAAAGATATCAGTATTCTCTTTTCCCTGCCATCATTATGAATGCAGACAGTTAAAAGGCAATTTGGGACTCTGAGAGAAGGTTGCAAAAATAATTTACAGTTGTGTTCACTGTTGGCATAATACTAAATCACATCAAGACTCTTCATTTGTTCAGGCTACATTCAGTATGGTATTAAAAACTAGTCTTTCCATTGGTATTTTTATAGTTTTTTGCAAATAGGATATTTTCTTCTAGAGGTCTAATGTGCCAATAGAGACATCTCTGCATAGATACCAATTAGTTCCTTACGTTGTAACGATAGACATTACAAATCAGACACAGTGTGGAATGAAAGCAACTTATTACAGCATTTGTCAGGCAAAGTTGCTTCTCCTTCCTTTTCAATTATACACCGGAGCAGTTCTATCAATGCTTGTATAGTAAATATACTGCCAGTTTTAATTATTGAAAATCTAGGACAAACGCACTGAAGTCTTGCATTTTTTACGCATTTTTCCTTTTTGGAACACTTTTCAACTGAGCGTTATCTGAAAGTGCTTTATGAGCTGTGAGTTAATCAGGAGGGCCACGTGTAACAGTTAATACTATTGCCCCTTTCTATAAGCAGCCTGTACTTTAATAAATAATTTTTCCACCATCTCAGACTGAATCAGTGGAAGAACCAGAAAACCTTCACAGATTCTCATAATGACTCAATTTGGTGTGTACCAAGTAAAGCTACCTTCTGATCCCTTCAGTTATGATCTGACACAGAAGTACTTGTTGGGATGTAACTTCAAAATGTGATTACCTTTGGTTTATGTTGTGATTCTCCTCTGTTAAGAAAAATACTTTCCCTTTTTTCTGGATTCCCCCTAGTTTCTTCCTCCACTAGCTAGAGACTGCTGCCACTGAGATTCTTTTCACTTCTGCTGCACAGCTATGCACTCACTTATCCCTCAAAAACCAAAGATATGTCTGAGTCATTGTCCTGTCCTTGGAACAAATCTGATTACTATTTTGTGAAATATGTATATGAACCTTCTTGTCTATACTGCTTATTTTCAAGCTCTGTAACTCTGTGACTCTGGGTTCCAAACAGTCAAGAAAACACTGAATTAGTGCAGGCATGAGCCATTTCACCAAGATTTCTAGTTTATCTTTTGAGACCTCAAAGTAGTTTGGATCAGTAAATAACTCTCCCTTCTGAAAGCGTTTAAAGAATTTCTTGATTAGTAAATTTTAATATTCTTCTTCCTCATGCCTTTGAAAGGTTAATACTCTTAAAAAGAGAAAAAACCCCAAATTTTAGCAAATAGAGAAGTGTTTTAATCCAGACTCCAGAGTATCTCTAACCATCTGAATTTTCAGGTGCTTCTCTGAAGTGCCCTCATATGCTGTCTGGGTCTCAGGCTGCCCTCTTGGCTTTGAGATCCCCAGCTCTTTTCTCAAGTGTAGAGCTCACAAATTATTTCCACATTACTCATGTACTGTCATGACATGCTTTTGTCCTTCAAAGCAAGGCTTTTACAGTGTGGTAACAGTGCTAAGAACTCATTTCCTCTGAACTGCAAATCTGAAAAGCAGCTACGATGGCTTGTGGCACCTTGTCAAATACTGTAAATTGTTCTCACTGCACCATATTTCAAAACTGATGGTGGTGTAAACTTCTAGGTGGGTACAGTTGGAAGGTAACACCCACAGTGAGACTGTGGGGTATCAAATCTGCTCTCTGTCAAGGAGGTCAGAAAAAATTGGCTCATTTCAAGAGACAAAATATTTTTTCTGTCAGGTCTTCCTAACCAGGCTAGATTCCAAATCCTATGTGTGTTATTTCCATCTTGTGTATTACTGACTGATGGTATGTGAGAACGGAAGAAACATGAAAGAAACATTTGCCCTCCTGGATTTGTATTGTCTTGACAAGGAAAGGAAAAGGAAGTTTTTGTCTCTATTAAACCTTATTGATAACTCTGACACCAAATCTGTGCCATTCTTTTGGTGAACAATTTCCAGAGTTCTGTGGATTTTATTGCCAAAAACTGCAGTAGTGCTTCAAGGCAGATGGAATGTAAGTATTAAAAAATTCTTAGATGAAAAAAAAATGTAAAAAATATTTTCTATTTAATCATGAAGTTATGAAAACCTATATAATGACTTAATTTATTGTTGTACTAAAAGCCTATGTATTAAATACTAATAGAAATTGTAGTATGCCTTCTATCACAGTGTTAATGCATTTCAAACTACCCAGCTGGTAAAAGTAAATTGTCAAATTCCAAACATTCAGTTCATTGACTTGAGAAGTCAATCAAACTGGCTGTAACCTCCTCCACTGGTATAGAAAATAAGCTATTATTAAAAAAAAAAAAAAAAAAATTCAATTACAGATTCTATTTAAGGGGAGAGATTTTGAAAGACTTGATAAAAAGGTAAAAATTGTGTTTTCTCTTCTAGCCCATGAAGAAAATCTGGGTATAAAAAGGGGAAGATGAACTAGTTTTACAAAGATAAATGATCTGGTGAAACAGTCTCTTTGATATATTAATAATAAGTGCTTTTTCTTCTTCTCCTTAGAGACCTTTTGGTTTGGAAAGACTTGCATGAAGCTGGGCCTAAAGTAACTTTGCTAATATTTAGACAAAAATGAAAAATAAACCCAAGATCTTGGTGGTTTTTCAATTTTCTTTCAAATGCAGCTTGCCATAATTTCTAAGACAATCATTGCACAACATATAAAAATGTAGAATAATTTTCTAAGAAATGAATGCAACAATTAAGGACTTTAATGGCTGTAGATTCAGCTTTCCAAATGATCTACATTATGCTTACCATGTCCTCCTGCATCAATAAAGACAAATGCCATATACAAGAAATGTCATATAGAAAATAAGAAATTATATATATATATAATAGAAAAAAGTTGAATGCAACAGTAACAATAGAATTAAAGAAGTTTAAAGAAAATTATCTACTCACGGATTTGAATAACGATCAAAATAATGTAATTTTGATCTCTTTGAATTAATTCAGTCTGCATAAAAAGCATAATAAAACAAAGAAAAGCATTGTTGTACAGATCACCGCAAGGACTTTTAACAGTTTATAGCATGTCAGCTTTGTAAGAAACCTAGCAAGTGAATTTTGGGGATGCCTTGAGTATCCAAGAGATATTGGCCTGAGGCGATGAACCAATTATAAGAACACAAGGGATGGCCGCATTTCTTTTTCCTTCTCTGGCTGTATGGATCCCAAAAGATGATTTAAGATAATTCTCCATTGTGCCTTTTCCTCTTTTTCTTTCCATAAAATTCAGGCCTAGTAGTAATTGTGAAAAGGGTTTTTTTGACAGCAAACATGGCAAAATGAAACACATCCAGCAGACATAAAAGACAGGGTACATGAGGAAATTAAATTTGTCAGTGCGTCCCACTGCCCATCAGTCTCAATATGATTATTCATTTTCTAAGGTAAGTGCAGAGAATGTTTCAATGAATTAAAGAGAAAGACCTGAACCTGAGCTATGTTTCAAGAGTGCAGATTAACCAATAGCATCAAGAAATACTGTGTTTAAATTATGAATATATTCATATGTGCTCAAGCTAAGGCTTGTGAAAGATACCCTGGATGACAAGCCTAAAAATTAATTTCATCATGCTATTTGATCTCAAGCCTGTCAGTCATAGACAGGGTATAGGCAATTTCATTTTGTTACGTAGTACAAATCCAGTGTGTCCTATAACACTCTGAATACAGTCAACATTATTTATAAAACCAGCCTATGACCTTATTTAATGATTTGGCAGTCATGCTAAACTATTGAACCTTTTAGTGAATGGTGTTAGCTGAATGTCAATACATACGTATGATTGCCTTTAATCTGCTCAGAGAAATGGTAATTAGGATTTCCATTGAATTTCTGACAGAGGCAAAGCTGAATTAAAGCCTATTTATAAATATTTTAATATCATAAAACAGCCTTAGAGCATTCAATTTGAGTAGCACTGTAAATACGCCCTTCATTATGTAAAGGTTGGCTGCTTAATAAAAATATGCAAATGTATTTGTGAGAGTACTTTTGTTTTTTCTCTTTGTTTTTAGGCACAATGTTTCCCCCACCACAGAAAGTGTGCAGACAACCCTACTATCACTTTCATTGTTTATTTGTATGTATAGAACTTATATATAGTTTTCAGCTGAATCAAAAACATACTCCTGGCAGCTTTTTTCATTAAAGCTTCTATTAAAACTTGACTTACGGGATGTCATGGGAATGTTCATTATTTAAAAGTCAATGTCTAGTGGCAGAACCAGAAATTCAGACAGTTTTTAGCCAGTATGAATTGTTGCAACTCCACTGACTGCAGATGAGGATCTGTCTCATAAACCCAAATTCTAGCTCATGCTAGAATTTCATCCATTTTGTTTGTTTCTAGATAAAGCTGATCATCTAGCTCCAAGGCTGACTTGCAGCAGTCATAACTAAGTGACTGTTTTGGAACCAGATTTTCTGACTAAAAAAGTCTGAAAACACCTAGCTTATTCAGGTGTTCCTTTTTTTTTTTTTTTTTTTTTTTTTTTAAAAGAATTCACACAATTTTNNNNTTTTTAACAGGAATTCCACAAATGTTAGAATGACACAGATTCAAAAATGAAATCAGAACTTGAAATAGTTTAAAGACCCAGATACAGGTGAGATCACCAGTAAACTGACAAGGTGTAAGATGCAAAGCTGTCATGACAAGCAGAGGAGACAGACCCCAACAAAATAATATTCCTGCTCACCTGTAGAATCCCAACAGAGTTCAAGCCTATGCTCTGCAATGAAATCAAGAACATTCTGACAATTTGACTGCTAGTAAGTTATACAGCTTCAGGGTTTTGCGTGGAACTGTCTTCCTATTCAGAGCAATACTGTGTGTTCTGTGTCTTTTGTCTCTTTCTTTACGAGTTAATTCATCCTTCATCATCAGCTTCTGGTAGATTTAAAAAAATTAAATTCCTGTTTTGGCCATTATCCATACAATCACTTTAACTCATCTTTCTGAATTTATGCAACACTGACATGAATTTACCATCTTTCTACTTGTTCTGAAGCTTGTTGTGTTATCTGAAATCATACACAACAATTCATAGATCAATAAGCACTTTATTTAGAAGGCAGACATAATTTTTGATCTAATTTTTGTGTGAAGGTCAAATAAAAACAAGCACAAAACATATGTGTATGCTCTGAAAAATAACCAAAGACAAGTGAATTTGCAAAAGTTTTTGAGCAAGAATCACTTCAAGAAATCAGAGAGGAGAAATGGAAATGACAGTCCAAAGTGAAGGCAATATAGAGATGTTCCCTTTATCTCTAATTCGATTTCCCAATGTGTCCATCACTGAATACAATTACAACTATAGAATGGTAACTCAAAAATATTTGGAACTGTTGAACTAAAAGAACTCCACAAGGTACCAATATAACATTAACAAATGTAGCAGCAAAACAATTTTACACCTCAATTTTCAGCTACTGATCATGTAGTATCACACAGTGTTACAGAGGAAAATCCTATGGAGCTCAGTTCCTCTCTGGCAAGCACACAGATTTGCCAAGGAAAAGTGAGGCTTTGACTTCTTGTTCTGGGAGGACAGGACATTGAAAACCTAGGACTTGGTAGAGTATTCTGTAAGATAGGTACAGTCTCACATATCAGTGCTGTTCAGATGGAGCGTGATTTCTTGACTTGGTTACTCCTATTTCAACTAGGCAGCTCTCTAGAAAAGTTGGCCTGCTTTATTAAAATCTTGGAGGTCACTAAAAGTTTGAAAATGGGCCTTAGCTGACGTGTCTTTGGCAAAGAAAACAAAATGTTAACTACTACTTAAATCAGCAGTTTTGTGCTTGTGAACACAAAACATCTTGCTTGTATAAACA
The DNA here is from genome assembly GCA_013399225.1 of Rhipidura dahli. Lineage (NCBI taxonomy): Eukaryota > Metazoa > Chordata > Aves > Passeriformes > Rhipiduridae > Rhipidura > Rhipidura dahli. The sequence continues at coordinate 1,116,464 of VXAC01008728.1, read as the reverse complement.
TCTGCAAAAAGAGCTGTAGTTACTGTGGTGCATATTAGGACAAACTGGCAAAACACAAATACAGAAATTGACGTAGCTTTCTGTATTCTTCAATGAATGTTGATCTTTATTATGAAGCTAATTTTAATAGGCTGTCTAGAACTGGTCAGACACTCAAGGAAAAATTAAAAACAATATTGGGTGAAATACTTTAAAATTCCACTTATGCCTTCCAGGTATTTGCTTTCTGTCACATATGAATGGCATTTCCCTTGGAAGAAATATCTGCTTTTTATTAAATCTGAAGGAAGGACACTGCTTACTGAATAGACAAGTTGTCTTCTAAGACTGCTTTGGCCTGTCTGTGCTTACTTTATAAAAACTGACAACATGGTGGATTTCTGATAAGGACATTTACTTGGAATAAAATGCCATTTATCCAAAAGCCAAAAAGGGGGAGAACATTAGGAATTAAGCAGTTCTCATGCTATTAGAAAGACATAATTTTGATTTTTCCTAGGAAATTAGTATAATTGTAAATAGTACAAACAGTGACAGTATAAACTGAAGAATCAGGGGTGTTTCAAAGCTATTTCTTTAGTTCTGGTCAGGATAAGGCTTTGGTTTATACCTCCTGGATGTCCCCACTTAGTGAATTTTTATTTATAGCTCATTAAGTGTCTTCCTGTCAGACTGAGGTAAACCAGACAATGTGCTCTAGCAGAATATCTACTGTGCTTCAGCTACTAATGGGTACTCAGGCTACCAGAAAAGACTAGCTACATCTAGTCTGAAATGGAACTGCTGGTAAGGGAATAGTACTGGTAAGGGAATAGGGGTCCAAGTCTTCAGCACCATTCCAATATCCACTCTTACAGTACCACACTATTTGCTAACATAGCTGTATCTAATTCTCTAACTGGCATTTTTGCCAAGTGCTTGCTTCATGTTGATGAAATATACACAAGACACATAGAAAAACAGTTTATGGTCTTGTCCATAGGAACAGTCATTTCAGGGACTTCATTGAGGAATATAAAGATCTGGAAAAATCTTTAAAACTATTGACACTATTTCAGTGAGTTACTTTTTATTGTAGTTCTCACAAGCAGAAGAAACAGAGAGGAGAGAAAAATGCCTGTTATGAATCACTTTCTTTCCGTGACCAGGTAGAAACAAGGGTTCTGAGCACTATTGCCAATGGTATATATTAATTTGATGCTTCTGTGTACTCATGATGCCATTTGTCATGAAAGCCCATGCATAACAGCTAGGTTTTAATTATAAGTAGATTTTTTCAAAGAACAGTGGCTGTGCTCTTGGAAGACAGAAAGTATCTTCCACTACAATTCTGTAAGAAAATTTTCATGTCAAGACTAAATAATGTCAAAATGCAAGATGTTAGTCCACTCTTATCCTGATCAAAAGACTGCAGTGAGAAATGAGCACATTAGATCATTCCTATGTGGACTTTTTATTTTCTCTGACTGAAGTTGATAAGTAGACACATGACATAAATAGATGTGGATCATCAAAGAGCTAATGACCACCTGTAGCAAAGGCTACCAGTAGGAAGGGCTAGTGATGGGATACCACAACTCAACACCAGGCTAAGTGCAATGTAAAGATTGTCTACGCCACTCTCAGAATGTACATAATTACTAATGCACTATCACAGCTATTAAACCTTGTTCCAAATAAAACTCAATTGTCTATTTGAACCAACATAACACAATTTCTCCAACCTTAGCCGAGTACTGTAAAGGTATTGTTAAGACAACCTATGATCTCAGAATTTATGACGAAGTAATAATCCATATACACACATCAGCTTTTAACTTTGAAAAGTGAGGTTTTGTTGCACTCTTTTAAATTAATTCAGTAGTTAGCTTTCTTTAATTGTATTATTATAACTCCTTTCCCTTCACAAGATAAATTTGTAATTTAAAATTAGACCCTTCATACCTTTTAATAAGACCCAGAGGAGAGAATACAATATTAAGAATACTCTTCTCTATTGATTGCGTTAAAATTCTGTTAATGAGAGAATTTTTAAAATACCCTAGGTATTGTACAGACCAGGATCCTTGGTAATTGCCTTCATCTAGTAATAAAGACATGAGAAACTTGCAAAACATACCAAACAAGCAGGGTAGGTGAGTATGTTGGGCAGAGGATTTTGAGTAGTAATGGTTAAAACCAAGTAGGAAGTATGCAGTTTTTAAATATTCAGCTGTACCAGTAGCAACAGCTTTTCTATGAGTTCCAGAAGATGTCTGAGCACAGGAACTTCAATTTCCTGAACTGAGTTATAAGCTGCCAACCCAAATTGTCTCATGAGAAGTATTTTACACACTGCAGTGGCACAGTATAGAGAACGTAAAGGAGTATATGATCTGAGAAGTGTTTACTGTTTCTGAACCTTAGAAAATATCTGGCCTCCCTTTTCACTCGGGGAATTTCAATTCCAAAAATAAAAGTTAAAAGTTACAAGTACATGAGAGTCTTAATTGGTATCCAACTAAAAAGTAGGAAAGGTGTAGATTAAACAGAATGGTTCAGACAAGAGAAGTCTATAACATGACTGGTCTAGAGACACACAATTCCTGAAGTAATAAATAAAAATTAAAATTTATCCAGGACCAGTCTATCTTGCCTGCCTTTTTGGTGATAAACAGGGAGAAGACAGTGCAACCACAAGCTGGGTTACCTCTAGAAAAGATCGCACCTGACCACCTCCTGTTTTCTTTTCCTGAGTGCTGGATTTGCATCAAAGAGCTTAAGTATTGTCTGTATGAACTTGTGAAACTCAGAAGTGTCCTCCAAGATATGTATGACCTGTAAATATTGGTTTGTGTTTGTGTCAGAGAAAAAGGGAGAGGGGTAGTGGTATTTTTTTTTTTTTGTAATCAAAAGATATAATAGCTTATGACAAGGTCTATTATCCCCTTGAAGGAAAAGGAAAAAAGGAAATGCCTTTATGCTGTAACAAAGGCTAAATCACTTCAACTGTCAGCCTCCATTAAGACACACGGAACAGGGACAGTGATTGCTAAGCCAATTTGTCCATCAGTTTTTGGAAAGCGCTAGCAAATAAAAATAAAGAAATAGGGATGAATGTGTTTCTATAGGCATTGTTATGGTTGATTTCTGTAGACATAAGCCACCCCTGCTGATAATTTTCATGTCATTTAGGAGATCAGTGCTAGGAGCAAAATGCAGTTCTGCTCCAGGATGCTGAGACACAAAAAGAAGTATTTCTTTTTATGCTAATAAGGTTTGAAGAGTGTCCCTTCATCCCTGGAGGTTTATCTTTCAAAGGACAACATTGGTCACTTTCCTGAACCAGTGTTTAGGTTTGGTTTATGCATTGTCTATCATCTCTAAGTTAGGCAACCTGTATTAATACAATTTCAAATACTAGTTATCTTACTGTATCCTGAAAGTTCTCAATACAATTCAAAATCTGTTTTCATGTAGTACTGAAGCAGTTTTCCTGATTACAGAAGAAGGTGGAAGCCAACTAGTAGGCAGAATCACTTGAGCTGATGATTTGCCAGCAGGTTCTCAGCATGCCTATCCCATTGAGAAATGCAGCCAGTAGAATATATTCCATGTCCATACTTCACAGACTGGGTGTCAGTCAGTCTGAGAATTCATTAGGCTATATGTCAGAGTGTGCTGGGTTTGGCTGGGGTAGAGTTAATTTTCTTCACGGTGACTGGTATGGAGCTGTGTTTTGGATTTGTGCTGAACACAGTGTTGGTAACACAGAGATGTGTTTATCACTGCCTGAACAGAGCTCACACAGAGCCAAGGCCTTTCACTTTTCTGTACTGCCACACTGGCAAGGAAGCTGGAGGGATGAAGGAGAAAGTGGGGGATGTTCAGAGTGATGGTGTTTGTCTTCCCAGGTAACCATTCTGTGTGATGGAGCTCTGCTTTCCTGGGGATGGCTGAACACCTGCCTGCCCATGGGAAACACTGAATTAATTCCTTTATTTGCTTTGCTTGAGTGCATGGCTCTTGCTTGCACTATTAAACTTTCTTTATCTCAATCAATGTTTTCCAGCTTTTACTCTTCCATTTTTCTCCCTCATCCCTCTGGTGGGGAACTGAGCAAGCAGTTGTGTGGTGCCTGGTTGCTGGCTGGGACACATGACACATAGAAGAATAAACTGTTCTAAAAAGAGGGAACTATTTGTTTTTTTTTGTCCAAGAATAAAATGTAAGGGTTTTTTTAAGTAGTAAATGGGAATCTGTGGATTTGTGTCTTGCATTCACTCCCACATCTAGTCATCTGAGCTTTGATTAGAGCAGGTAGCATAGTTTGTTTGCCTGAGGTAGCTACAAATCACAGTATCTACCTACTCACTCTTTTTTTTTTT
>VXAC01008728.1:788461-1112070 GCA_013399225.1 Rhipidura dahli | reverse complement strand
TTTTTTTTTTTTTTTTACCTACTTCACCATGATGGGTCAAAGTACTTGCTTGCAACTGTCAAAGTAATTTGATTCTGAATTCTTCCCTTGGAAGTGCAGAGATGTATGGAGATGAAGAAAAAGAGAAGAAAATATGACAAGAATGTTCTTCCACGGCTTGAAAGAGTGGTGGATGAGTGTAAGGGCTTGGCCATGGCAAAGAAGAGAAACCTTTAGATAGGTTCAATGACACATTAGCTTGCTGAGTTCCAGGGATAACAGCTGGGCCTGATTTCTGCACAGGATAGCAAACACTCATGATACAAATACGAGAAAGTCCAAGCCCTCTTCAAAGAGCTGCCTGATGGATGTCAGTCAGGTCTCCAAATCTATTTCTTTTACATCATCTGTATGATGGGGATAATAGCAAATATGATAATAAACTCACGTTTGAAACTCCTTAGGAGTCTAACTCCTTATGTTAGTCATATTTTAACATTTTTTTAATCAGAAATCTTATAATTCCTCTTTTTAATTCTGTATTTGTTTCTGGTTTAACTAAAGGGATTTTTTTCCTTCAAATTATTAGCAATTGAATGTTAACAAGCAATAATAGCAGGGAAAAGAACTCATAGATATAGGACACATCTTTCAGCAATATCAATTAGCAGCACTACGTTCACTGAAATCAGTGTGAATTGAGTCATTGACTTCAAGAGTGCTAAAAGGCCACCAAGGATGTGTTAGATGGAGAAATGAAGGGAAACCTGGAGAGATTTTTAGGCAAGGGTTTTCTTTTGTTTGTATCAATCTTACTGATTTCCATAGGTATTTCTAACGAGAAGAAATAAAAAGGAACTGTTCAACCTGGGTGACCTAGAGGATAAGATCATATAATCCATTTAAAACAAATTAAAAATCAGGTACCATCTATAACTGTGCTGCTTAATTTTGATATGAAAAAGAAAATTTGGAGTCCTAAGAAAACTCAAAATACTGTTAAAATTCACAGATATCAGTTTTTAACATTTTAATAGCATTCATTAACTTCTGGAAGTGCTTCAAAATATAAAATGTGCTCTGTATTGCTATTCAGTTTGTATTTCTAGTTTCAGGGACTCATCTCCTGACTTTTGAACAAGAATGTTTTCAGCTGGTTTTAAGTCTCTGTACCTCCACAGAGCCACCATGATTGACAGCTATGTAACCATCAATAGTAAGAAACCAGGCTGATTTCTGTATAATCACTTGAGAGGGCAAAAAATTCCTGATTGTACCATGTTCTACCAATTCAGACCAGCATGTACTTAAGATTTGCTGTACAGAGAATTTAATGAAAAAAAGATCCTAGCATAAGCTTCCCTTCCTGGAAATTGGTGTTTTGAACAGTTACCTGTTCTATCAAGAGCTTAATTGTGACTGATTAGCATTGTTAAGTTGAACTCTTAAATGAAATGACAACTGCCTTCTGCAAGAGCCTTCAGATGCAGACCTCTACATCTTTCTTCTTCAGCCAAACTTAAAAAACAGTGATGATAAACATGACATGGAATGGCTTATAACTACAGAGGTTTAACTACATGCCTGATATAATTAGGCTCAGAAATACCTAGGGAGTGTCCCCCAAAACAGCAAGTGTTATGATGTCACATAGTTGTGAGAGCCTTCATTGTGGTTGAGAACACCCTGGGGCTTGGTACTCTCAATGTCTATTGACTGGTCAATTTCAGCTTTTCACTGCAAGGATTTTGGACTTTGTGCCTTTAATTTTGCTGTTTATAGATAAACACCTTTGCACCTTTATATTTAAGGTGCAATCTCATAAGAGCACAGTGTAGATTCCTGTGACACCTAAACTATTTGTGATTACTATTTCCAAGCAGGGAGGGGCACAACAGAAGGCTCCTGAGGTAATTGTAGTTTTTAAGGCCCCAGATAATACTGAGAGGGTTTTTTGTTTCTGTCTCTATACTTCAGTATATCTCCAAAGACTCTGGTGTGTATATCTATCATTGAGGGAAGTCTCGTTTTCAGTTTTCTGCTCAATAAAAAGTCAGCAAAACACAGATGATGCTTTCAGCTATAGAAATATTTCTGTTGTTCTTTTGCCCAACATATTTTCTTGGAGGTGTACTCACTTCCATTCTTGGGTCACATTTCTCCTAGGAATGTGATATTTGGAACTTACTGCCCATGATTTTAAATTAGCCCACATACGCCTTTAGTTCTGATGAAATGACTGAAGAATGCCTAAAATAAACATTTAAAATACTTATTCAAAGTTAACTGGCAAGATTTAACATAAAATAAAAAATTCTGGTGAAGATTAATCCCAGAGTATATAAAATCTTAGAAAAAAAAAAAGATGTGGAAATCACAGGGGTTTGGGATTTGTGAGAGCCATTCTCAACCCATGTTTTGGCAGCAAATTTAACTGCCACACACCCACAAGTTGCTGAGAACCTCTCTCTTGATTGCTGTGACAGAACAACATCTTGGAAACAGCATTTGACACTTGAGAGGGTCAGGATCAAGTCCTCATCCCTGTATCTTTGTAAGTTGTTAGATTCACTGTGGAGAGTGAACACTGAGCCTTCACTTTCCCCCAGAGCATGATCCAGGCAGCTGAGAGGAGCACACAGCAGTCTGCATAGGTCTGCCAAATTCTGAGGTATCAGAATTTTCTGCGTTTTCCTCTATGGAAAGTGAGAGGAAGGAGGATATTTCTGAGATACTGAAACACTTCTGTGGAGTAGACTTACTAAGTACCCCTGGTCACTGCTAATGTTACTAATGGAGAAAAGCCATATGTAAAGCAAAAAAAATTATAGCACCCAATACAAGAATCTACAAGCTCCATTTACATAAGAGAGCAGAAAAACACTTTTATTGAGAGTTGATAGAGTGCTTGACTTAAATAATCACCTTGTTCATGTTTTCCTCTGCAACCAAGCTAACAAGAAGATTTTGTAGATATAAAAATTACATATACAGACATTATCTAACTTTATAAGATAAGTACACAGCTGCATTTAGAAAAAGACTGTAGACCAACAAACAACAGATATATAGATGGCTGAATAGAATGAAAGGTAAAAATTATTACAGAAATGTTTGGATATTTTAAAACAACAAACAGTTCAATATGATTTATTTAGTCAGGGTAGACTAAAATTCACTAGTATAATAACAGAACCATTTGTCTTAGCAAGTATCTTGTTATTGGTGATCAATAATGTAGCTGAGATGACTGATGGCTTTGTTTTCCTGAAGTGCCTCAGCCAGTCTAAATTATTTATTTGACATGCTGCCTCTTGGCAAATGCTAGGAAACAGTGATAAGAAATTTGCATTCCTCTGTATATACCTCTGAATGAATATGAGACATTCCTCAAACTTTTGGTGAAAGACATATGGCTGTAGTTTGAGGGACAGTTTTGCTGACCGGACATGACTTTGTCTCCTGGCATGAATAGCAGTGTAGACATCAGAATGAATACCAAGGAGCTATATTTTTATTGTTATTGTTGTACATGGCAAGGGACAAAATGATGGCATTTTCAGAAATATCCAGAATCTGGATGCCTCTAAATACTCAAGAATCTGTCTCAGTTTTCCAGGATCTATAAATTGTTAGAGACAAGCTTAATTATTTTGAGACAGGTAAAAGTGTAAAATAATAAAAGAGCATAAATACTTATTAGCAGGACAGAGAAAAAGTCTCCTAAGTTCACTAAGCTCATTATTATTGCCCCTGACAATGGGAGGGAGTTGAAGAATGAATATAAGAGTATAGCCAATTCAGACAGCATTTCCCTTTTCGTATCTTGCCATTTTTGTGTAATCTGTTCTCTACACTGGAAAGTTCTTTTATTAAATATATACAAGTCTTTCAGTAACTCCAGGCATCCTTGCTCTTCTCTGTGCTGCTGGTTCTGTTCAAGATATGGAGACCAAAAATGCACTCAAGGTATGTGTAGAAAAGAATTTACACATGGTGAAACAATCTTAATTCCACCCCCCCCACCATGTTTTCTTAATACATAACATTTTTTCTTTTTATATTTAATCCTATTTCATAGCTTATTTGGTTTACTCTTGTTGGACATGAAGCTATTTTCAGACATCAATTTGCAATAATTCCAATATCTCTACTCTAAGTGTTAAGAAAAACAATAGTTTAAGGACAGTCATCATGCATTGTTTTCTCCTTACACATTACCTTGGGGTTTTTTTTCCATTTAATTGAATTTGCTGTGTTATAAACCAGTTGCTTAGTATCACAAGACCCTTCTACAAAACTTAATTGTCTGATCCTCTCTTGAGTAATTTTGCATTGTCTGCAGACTTCTTCTCATCACTATCTTCTTTAATGGATTGTTTAGGAATAATTTCAGCAGCATAGGTCTCAGCACAGATTCCTATGTGGGGCAACAAAGAAACTCCAACCTTGTGTGAAGGCAGAGTAAAAATACATTGATGGAGACAAAGATTAACCATGATAAGGTGGGGAAATGCCTATTTTTGATGACTGTTCATTAGCTCTCCTTGTCTTTGACTTAACATCTCAGAAATATCAAAATTCTATTGTCTGTCCTATTAAAATGAATGTAGCCTTCAACTCCACTATGTGCTCAAGTGTGGTATTCTCACAGATGTGCTGCAAAGCACAAAATATCTTCCACACACAGCATTTCCAAAAAGCATTTCAGCCTCACACTGGCAGATCGTCTGCAACTCCCTCACACAGATTATATCTCCTCATACCCCTTTCAGTGCAGAGCTGCGCATCCAATGAGCTCACGTCCCTGCTAAAAGTGTCAGTTCTGGAACTGAGCTTCCATAACACAAAAATATCACTTGGTTAATCTGCTAACAGCATTTTAAGAATTTTTGTCTGAACAATCCCAATTCTCTAAGCCTTTCCTTGAAGGAGAGGTGTTCCATCCTTCTAATCAACTGGGTGGCCCTTCTTAGGAATCATTCCAACAGGTCCATGTCCTTCCTCTTCTGGGGACCCCAGAACTGGATGCAGAGCTCCAGGTGGGGTCTCACCAGAGTGGAATGGAGAGGCAGAATCACCTCCTTTGACCTACCAGCAAATGTAGATAGGAACACATTTCAGGTTCAGCTAAAATAAAAATTTCCATTCTTGGTGCTGCTATGGTGCTCTGCCTGGTGGGTTTTTCCTTCAGTGATGGAATGCCAGCTCTAGCCCAGTGCACTGGTACCAGCCTGGAAAACGTGCTCCCGGCACTATGGAGGTGCACTGCAGCCCTCGGGTCCTTCAGCAGCCACAGCTGTGGCAGGGCTTTGCATTTCTTTGGCTCTGCCAGGACACCTATGCCTCAGTGCTGGAGGAGGGGTTTTATTATTTTTTAATTCACAATCAGAGACCGCCACATTGACTTTCCACTGCAATTTTCCAGTATTAGAAAAAAATTTTGGTACTCATGACTGTCTCATGACCAGTTTTGTAATACATAGCTTCCAGTATCTTTGGTCTTGAGATTTGTAGTGTAGCAAGAGGAATCTCTTGAATGCTGGAAAAAACTCTATTGTGCCTTGCTGTGAATCCTGCATAGCAGCTAACAGCACTCTGAAAATTTTGTTTATTGTACCTATTCAGAGAAAATTAGTGTGCTTTGAAGAGGTAAGGCAGAATGCATGATTACAAATGCTGCTGAAAACTATTAGTTCTCATTTGCTTAACACCATTTCCTAATTCATAGCTCTAAAACTTTTCACAGGACCTTTAAAATACAATCAGTTTTCCTTGGCTGTTTCCTAATAATTCAAACTGAGTGCAGAACCTGACACGCAATCAGGCTAATATGGGTCGATATCCATTTTCTTTCAGTTAAATAGGAATTTTAACATAGTGACAACAGCTGTAGAATCACAAACAGCTACTGCATATCCATCTGTCTGTTTGCTGAACAGGCAGGATGGGGACTGACTCAGCTGCTTTTAGTCATGCTGAATGAAACCCACCACTATAACTCACTAGGTAAAACAAAGAACATCACCACTGATTAAGACAAAACTGGTCAGAGAATCATTCAACCTCAACCATATCTTCTTCATTTACATTTCATTCAGAAATATAAGACTTAAACACTTTACAAATTTGGTGTGATCTCACTTGGGAAAGTGGATAGGAGAAAATACTCTTCTCTAACCAAAAGAGTTACAAATACAGCTTGTGAGATCAAACACAAGCCCTACATAAAATACCCACAAAAAATCCTGAAAAAAAAAATTACCTGCTTGTCTGCAGGAGGATCTTCTGCTCTGTTTTTAGCAACACACAGTAATGGAAGTTGATGGCTAGAATCTGCAAAACAGTTCTGCACCCAGCTGAAATTGCCACAAAAGCCTAGGATAACATGAGGGAAGGTACTGTCAGAAGCTTGCCTAAAGACCACAGCTAGGTATTTGTGAATAGAACTGTGAAATGTCCAGGACTTAATTTTACATGTCATCCAAAAAATGCCACATTCCCCCTAGATGACATAGCAAATTATTCATGCATAAACTTAATTACCCATATGACATTTATCACAAACTTCTATTTGCACTGGCTGGCTATGTCTGAAGTACGAGTTTTTAATGTTGCTATGATGCAGTAATTAAAACAAATTAGGGACAGATAAAATTAATAATTGCTTCATCTTTTTGCAAGTAGGAGAGTTTTTGCTTTAGTAACTGTTTTCAAGGCTGAGTGACTGAGATTTTGCTGATTTATCACTCCATAGAGGTGTAACAGTCTACCTGAAAATGACTGACTTAATTCTGCTGGATCATGGTTTACAGGACACTGCTAAAATGATTAAATTCAATTTGTTGCTAGGTCTTAAAGTATCATTTTCTTGTGTTTGGAAAGAAGATGAGTGCTAATGATCAAAAAGGAGGAAAAGACCAATGGCAGACAAAATTATCAAGATGAATGGTAGGCTACATATAAAACTCATACAAACAGTTGCACAGGCAACAGGAAATCCAGAAAAATGGAACTGGGAGAGGATTTCTGTCCGATCAGGGCGTCCTTTACTGTCATATTCACCTGGCTCCTTTTCATTCTATTTCACTGCAGGTGGGTGAAGGAGCTATGACAAAGCTGCATATAAAGAAATAGTTGACTGTGAACAGAGAGACAGCTTTAGGCTCTGGGGATACTATGCCAACACCTATGAAAATCACATGAGATTGCTCAGTTTGTAGTTGACTAGAAGAGAGTGATGTCTAATCTGAGAGCTGTGAACCCCAGTAAAATTTAACCACTGAGAACCCTTAGCTGCCATGATTTCCAAGGCACACATATGAGGGACACATACTTACCATGGGTGAGATTACTAGGTCTTGACCCTTATACATATACAGTATATATTTTTCATAGCTTATTATTCTACTAAGTTTGACTCTGCATTTTTCTATATCCTCTCTAATTATGTTTATTTATTTGAAAACAAACCAGGTCTTCCTTATAGGAATTTTTCTTCCTTCTTTCTCTCTCCTGCTTCCATTGCTGTGGTAATCCAAACCCTTTTTCTGCCAGTCACTGTATTAAAACTAAGCTCTTGTACTAGGCTCAATACAATTTGAACAGAGAATGAGACTGACTATCACTTATGGTTTGGGTCATCTGAAAGATAACATCTGTTGGAAGAACCGTGTGGATTTTACCTATGGAAATAGTTAGGAGGGAAATTTTAAATGAGTTTAATTAATTTGCATCCCTAAAGGTGAAGAGTTAGGCACTGTTGAGAATTAAAGAGTTAATGTGACTGTGAAAGCTACATAGGATGATTTGGTGTGTCATATTGAATCATGGCAGTCTATACCCATGTCAGACAATGTATCTCTAAGGAGAAGATTGGGAAAATCAAGGAGAATTTCTGGAGTTATGACCAGTATGCCTGAAGTTCCCACTTCGGTGTTTGTAAAATATTTGAAGCAGATATGCAGCTGAGAAGGAACAATTTGGAATCAAAACATACAGGGGCCCTGAAACCACAGAAAACTTCTGCAAATTGTTAGGGGAGAGATAGTGGAGACACCTCCACCACATATTTTTAATGGTTTAAAAACTTTTACAATGACATTTTTGCTTCATTTGCATTGCACATTAGATGGAGGATTAATGCATAGGCATCAGTGACTGTGACAAATCTCTACAACTAGGCACAACCTCTTGCAAAGAATTTCTTGCCATTGAAAATTCTGATAGTTATATATAGAGCAGGAGTTCTTGCCCTCCCAGAGATTATCGTGGAGCCACAGGCTGCTTTATGCAGACAGTTTTCTGAGGATAGGCACAACTGAAGGTCTCAGCTGAACAATGAATTCTATTGAACAAATAACTACACAAAATTCAGTATGCAGAAAAGAACAACAGGTTATTCTTATCACAATGACATGCATCTGATGGATTGCCAAGGATCTAATAACTATCCTGTCTCTCCTGATAAATGTCTAACTGGAACTCCTCCTTCCTGACCTCTGAGAACAGTCCATTTTTTGTGTTACTACTGTGTTCAGAAAGACCCACTGGTGTCTTGCTTGAACACTGTATATGCTATCAAGGTTGAACAGTTCATTAATACTTCAAGTCTTGCATTTACATTGAGCAGGGATAACCTGAGAACCCAGTGTTTTCCAAGGGAACAGTAGACAATCTGGACTGGGCTGCAGCATGCTAAAGGACATGTTCTAGTTGCAACAGGAGAAAAAAATCATCCTGTCCATCTACAGTACAGGTAACAGTGAAAATGCAAATCTGGGGACAGGAACTCTCCTTGATTTTAGTAAGTCCATACAATATACACAAATGCTTGACAGGACCCACTGGTAGACATGCAAGCTGCATCAGATTTTACTTTGGCATGAAAGAGTAACTCAAGCAAGAAAATTATTTGGTGATAAGGGTGCTAAAAAAAAGTGCTCTTAATTTTTTTTCAACTGTTTAAGCAGTTGTTTACTGGCAGCTGTCTTGTAACCTCTACTTTGAACTATTTTGATCCAAAAGGACAGATAGGGTACAGACCACCATCCCTGTGCTGTGGTCTGAGCTCAGCAGCCTAAATTCACTGAATTTGCACCAGTCTTCATTAGTGAAAGCTTTAGTATCCCTCATAACTATCATATCCAATCTAATGTAAGAGCTATCTCTATTATTTGCCTAAATATCTGATTCTTTTGGAATACTATGTAACTAATATTTAGTGCCTACAACTTCCCCTTGTGTTCTGGGTTAAAACCAAATTTCTTTGTTACCTCTTTAAAAATTGTCTACTGAATTTTCACTAGGTTTATTTTTATTTTTTAGTTTTTTGTGGATCTGTGTCAAAAAATAACTAGAAGCACTGGAATAGCCTCTTCTTCACAGCTCATTGCATCAGAATTTTCTCTTAATCTTTGCCTCTCCACTACAGTTTTGTTTGTCATCTCATGCATGAAATGGGCACTTTGCATGAAACATATACTTGCAGTATCTATTATTTTATTTTTGTCCTTTGTGTTCACTGTGTCTTTGGCCTGTTTACTCAGATGGAAAAAACCCCAGTGTCTATATTTTAATCATTTAATTAAACCTGCTGATATGATTAACCTGACTAAGTTTGGACTAGGGATCAAGATATTCTGAACTCAGTGATATATGTCTGGAAATTGGTTGTTCAGACACTTAATTCAGATACTGTATTGTGTGCACCTGTACAGCTCCATTTGCTTTAAAGGGGTAGCACCGGGGAGACCTGAACTCAGAGTGGTCCAAGGTCCTTCTGCCATACACACTATGCAGCCTTGGGGGGTAGAGAATAATACAGCAGAACCTGGACGCGAGCAAAGTAAATTTATCAGAATTACAGATCTTCTTTAGTGTTCATTTTTTATATTGTCATCTGTGACAATTATACTGTTTGCAAAAGTAAAAATTTGTTAAAATCTGGGTAAGGGAAAGGATCAGGAGAGTCACCATCTCCCTGATACTTCAGCAAGCTGTACTCCTGCCCTGAAGTAGAAGAACTAGTAGTTCTGCTCTTCCAGTATTGTTGGGTCCATGACGTCAGCCAGTGCATTTCATTTTTTGCCAGAGAACTCAGCCTCTGTCATTTCACTGAGACATGGAGAGGCTGCATTTGTGTGATACTGTGCTGAGGTTTTAAAAGAGAAGCTGCTAGATAAAGTGGCTAAAAGTGATCTCAGAAAGAGGATTCATTTGGGTCATTACGCTGTGACAGGCACTGTGGGTCAAACCAATGCCCTCAAAGGTGAAAAACAAATGGATTAATCTAGTGCCCTTTGCATCCATAACCATCATACCAGGTGCCAGCAGATCTACATTTAAGCTGAAGCATCTTGGATACAGTTTCTTTCAGCTCCTGGAATGACATGCAGCGTCTTCTCTAGACATTTTTAACAAAAGCTCTTGGGACTCAAAGCATCTTTTTTTCCTTTTCAGACATTTTCCTAATAAAGCAGGGAGCATTCATCCTGCATCTTTCAAATCAATACCAAGGCAGCAGGGTGATCTGCATACAAATCGACTTGCAAATTTACACCATCTGACTCTGCCAACAGGATTAAAAATCGTTCATGAAACAACAGCTCCCTGTAATCACATCCAGGCAGATTTCAATAATAACTCAGGCATATAAAAGCCTCTTGGTTTCACATGTATTAAAAATAGTTTCTTCTCATTTTCTACATTTTCCTTGGATAGTGACTTCCCATTTTCTTGAAAGCTTTCTGCTCTGTAAGTGTTTTATCATCCATGCTCCAAAACCCCCATCTACTTAGTGACTGGAAAGATTTTTCCTATTAACCAAAATAAAAGGTGATTGCTTTTACCCCAATCTGATTGTAGACAGGATTTGGAAAAAAACCTGAGTCATCATCACTTCACCACAGATTTCAGCCACTATCACCAAATTGTCACTAAATTTTGATGTTCAGTGAGCTTGGTAGTTATAATTTTACTCTCCATGGACATTAGTCTACTTCAGAAAATCCATCAGTGTACTACTTAACATCTTATGAACAATTTTCAATCTTTAGTAGGCAAAGCAGTTAGACTTCCTCACTGGGCTACTTTGATTTGTGCTTCAGATTATGATGTGACTGTGTAATTAAATGTAGTGCCTGCTGTCTATCATTGCACTGCATTTTTTTCTGCTTCACAGACCCATCTTGATACAGTGTCATTTTCGATTACTGTGAAAATAGAGAAGAGAAATAGGGCTTTTCTATAAATTGAAACTATACATAAATGCAAAAAACCATACTTCATCCTGCAGTTCCTTTTGTCCAGAAGAGCTGAGACAGAAGTCAGAAGCTGTGAACAATTTTTGTCTCTCAGTGACGGGGCTGTGAAAGACCGATTCCAGTTGGAGTTCTTGATCGCCTCATGGGGACGATCTGTCACCATTTGTCAGGGGTAATTCCTGCATTCACAGCTTTAGAAAGAGTAGTTACTGACTGCAGGTATAATAGGATGCATGAGTTTGGAGGGCAAAGCAAGGTTTTTTGCAAACATACTTAATAATCACTGCAGAATGAATTCAGTCTGAAGTGCTTGAAATCTACTCGTGTCTTTTTAGTTACTTAACCATTTCAGCACTCAGAGCACATATCTGAAACTCAGCTCAAACTGCCCCCAAAGCAAAACAATATAAAAAGCTACAGTGTATTAATTTTTGTCACATTATGTTCTTTGATACAAACATAGTTATTAATTAAGCAATCTGGAAAAGCATCACTTTTAATAATTTTTTTTACTCTTTTCTCATTAGGAGGGCAACAAATTGGCAATTACAGGAGAAAGAGACAAATAGACGGTTGCTGAGAATGAGATTATCTTAAACCAGTCACCTTCAATGTAGCAGTGGGGGTCAGCACAGTGGTTTGGTTTCTTTTGTTCAGATAGTAAAACTGGCCCCAGCACTCATCATATACAATGTGCAACAGGCACAATGCCCGTGCTTCTTGAGTGTTTTATGAAGAATATGTCTTGTAAACATCGAAATTCAAAGCAGTTTGAAACAGTGAAATGCGTATGGAAACAACTACCAAGCAGTTGCTTTTCCATTACATATATTGCTGCCTGCTGGCAGAGAGGGAGAGTTTCTCAGCCATGCCATTACTTCCATTGTCATTACTTAATAATGCCATTATTTATTTTTGCTGCTTCCACAGCGAGCATCTGGGATGCTGCAGGTTTGGGAAGAGGAGAGTGGGCTGTGTAAGTTAGGGCTGAGAGCTGTGGTGAGTGAATTGCTCTTAGGACTGCTGCAGAGATGAGCTCTAGAGAGGGGCTACAGTAATTACTGGTGCTGCTGGAAGGAATACTCCATGCAACACCACTACCTCTAAATGTCATCCAATCCTACTGCTGGCATCAGGAATCAATTCTGGGGCTGACAAAAGGCATGGCAAAGTAAACAGCCGGATTATGACTGATTTGCTACTCTCAGTGGTCTGCTGTCCTCAACCACAGCCTGCTTTGCTTGTGTCTTTGGCCTGGTGCTCACAGAACCCCATATGATAAATCCACAGCTACCCAGTGAATTAGCAGTGACCTGGAACAGCATCTGATTGACTTGGTAAGCAGTACATTGTTCTAGTGATTTAAAACTATGAAGAATTCTTTAATGCCACAATGAATTTGACTTGAGAAGCTATGTCAGAAATAGGACCATAGGCTTGCAGGTCTTAGATCCACTGGGGTGCAGAAATCATAGAAGAGTTTCAATGTAGTTTGGCAGCAACATGAAAGGGAAAAATCAGACAGTACTAACTGAAGTGCTTATTTCCTATGTTTGATGCAATAATAAAATTATTTCTATGTTAATACGCCTTGCAACCTCTTTAGTTCTTTTGCTTTATGCAAAGACCTCTTAAATCACACCTGTGCCGTTAGAAACAAAAGAGAAAGCAGGTAGGTCTGCTTAGTGCATGTCCAGAAAAGGCCTTCAACAGATGCAGTTCTGAATCTAGCTATTAATTTCAATGAACACCTTATGCACTGAGCTCACTTAAAATGAAGAATGAAAAGTCCATTCAAGGGAATTTATTTTTTTTCACTTTTCACATTTTCAACACATGCTCTTCACATACGTGCATGTTCAAAATATGCAAACCAGACCGACTCCCATGACCAAGCTATATTTGCTTAATATAATTTTTTCTCATGGAAAAGGGCTGTGGCTATGAGTACTTTATGGCAAACTGAAACTCAGTGCTGATAGTGCTTTCAGATGTGTGCTAAGAACACCTATCCATCACATAATGTAGGACAAACAACATGCAGCCTTTTCCTGTTCCTGTTCTGATACTTTTTGGAGATGCTGAAGAAGAGAGGTATTACAGAAATGCAAAGTACTTTCTGCTGTGCAGATCAATGGATTTACATGGTCACATCACCCTGGCCTTTAATTGAGAACACCTTTCACTGCTAGAGCTGGAAGCAGAACTTTTGGTATGGTGAAGAAACTATGAAATATTCCAAGCTCTTCTTGAAAATTGTCTCTGCTAATAAATCCTGGTAAATTCCAAGGGCATTGAAACTTGATTGTTAGAGTGGCATCTGGCATTTGGCCCATGCCAAATAGCAGTTTCCCAAATTATTCCTGGGCTTTGCTTATTCTCAATAAGCAGTTTGCATGCAGCACCCTGTTTCAGAAGCTCACAGAGTAAACCAAGGCATAGGACATCCTTTGCCAGTTGGCATAAGGATCTGGGAATGTTCCTACTCACATTACATTTACTACCATAAGACGCAGCTAGAATGCCTGATGCATTGGGTGTGTTAATGAGGGACTGCAGTCCTGGTCCCTTGGTGGTTCTTCACCTGTTTAAAGCAAGCACTGTGCTTCATGAAAGAGAAAATGTAAAGAAAACAAGGCATGGAAGTGAAATTATTTCTAAATTATTTGGCTTGGACTGCTTAATAAACTCAGTTTTGGAATATCTGCTTTGGTGCTCATTTTCTGGCTAGAGAGATGTAAACATAAAATCCAGCCTCTTTGGGAACACATGTCATAAGACATTAAGGAGGCAGCTGGACAAATGCCAAGAAATATCTATAGAATTTTGACAGATATGCCAAATAGCAAATATCACACTTGCTAGTCATATTCTCTTGAGTCATCATGTAATTGGGCTGTGAAATTGTGTGCCAGTGCTAAAGGCTGTGCCCACCTCCTTAGCTACAACCAGGCAGGGAAAGGAGGGAAATGTCGCTTATGCCCTCCCCATACTGGACTAGTGCCAATCTCTATCACCTACTGACAAGGTGGCTCAAGCCTGTCAGACACAGGGACTGGTGCTTGACATTGGAAACTCAGTCTCAATTCAGAGTGGTACAGAAATGGTGGTTATCACAGGAGAAATATTAGACACACAGCTTTTCCCTCCTTCCTCTGAGGAAAAGACAAAATGCTGGATTGGAGAACACCAAGGTGACATTTGGCCTGCAGACCACCAGCCTGACTGTGCCTGTTTAGAACATCCTGAGAACAGCTAAATTGCATTCCCAAAAGGTCAAATCCAGTCATATTTTGTTTAGGCCTAATCCCTATCAGCATTCTTAATCCCAATTCCCTGCCACTTTGACTTCATCAGACTATGGTCAAGAGCATTTTCTTGAATATGAAAATGAAGCACCGCTTTGGTCATACCATATCTTCATCCCCTCCCCAATCAAAGTAGAAACAGGGAGGTAGGAATCTGGGAATGAAATCCATTACTGAGAAAGCAAGCAGATGAAGTAAATGGAATTGAATGTTTTAAATTCAGACCTGCAGTTACTTATGACACCTGCAGTGTGCATCAATGAACTGTACAGCAATGTTTTACAAAAATTATTAAGACTTGGTAATATGAGACCACTTGATGATAACTACTTGGTGATATGGGCTTAGACCTGGGGTGAGTCTATGATGTATCTCCAGGGGATTAAAAAGCATTGATTCCATAGACTTAAGCATTAGAATTGACATGGTTCTATTAATTCCCAAGAGAAAAAAAATCAATAAAATATTGTTATTAGGATGCTTTTTCTTAAATAATTTGCAAGACCATAATTTACATGTGATAATAAAATGAGAAAACATTGATTTATGTGGAGGTTTTATCACTTTGAGCTAGTTGTGCACAAATCACCATGGTTCTCCTGTAAAACATCACAAGCTAATAATATCTCTGGTGCAAAAGCTATTTTAGTGGCATGTAAGAAACCAGGATAAATTTAGAATTCTGATCAGAACAGTAACTGGTATTAAGCATACAGGGAAATTTGTAAAGCATGATTCTGATGCAGTGTTGGAAGCACTAATTTGTATGAAGACTACATATAACTAATTTATATGAAGATTTTGCACAGGTCTCTGTGTTCTTTCTTTCTTTCTTGTGAGGCTAACACAAAACTGATTGTTGGAGAGGTGCTTTCAGGAGACTAAATCAATGTCCTAGATAAGGAAATCCCTCAAACATCATCTGGTCAGGTGTGTTCTAGCTTTGACTGTTATAAACGAGTGTCTGAGATTGCTTAAAGAATCACCAGGAAGGCTATCAATAAAAACCATATTTAATATTGAGCAACAGCACTACAAAGTTCACTGTATTGCTTAATAGGTGTTTAAGGCACACCAAGCTAAAAAAAAGGCAAAAAACTCGAGTCAATCAACCCAAACTGAAATACACTGAGAACTGTTTGTGTGTGTGAGCATGCATCTATGTGTGTGCGTGACAAAAGGATAAAAGTGGCAAGGATAGGAAGGAATACAACCTAAAGGCTTAAAAGCACTCAAATGTAAGAGTATTTAAACTTACATTTTAACAATTTAGCAAAGGAACAAGACTTAACAGCATTTCACTTTGCTGATAACTTGTTTTCAGGCCTAACTAACTTAGATATCTGAAGTACTTAAACATGGGAGAGAGCAGCATTTCTCCCATATTTGCCACAGCACTTGCACACTTGCAAGCACACAAAGAGTCAGTGCAAGGTACCTGTGAGAAGCTGCCCTGGAAGGCAGTGAAACGCTCACCTTGGCTGCCTTTGTGTCTCCTCAAGCGGCGAAGGGCCGAGCCTCGCACACCGGGGCGCTGGCCCAGGATCCATCGTCGTCTGGTGACCTCCGAGTGCAGCAAACTCGAGAGCTCTGTGGCTCTGGGAGGTGCCCTCTCGGGGAGAGGGGGCTGCTCCCGCTCTCTGCAGTCCAGGAGAGCTCCGGGGGTCTCATTTTGGATCACAGTTCCTTGGCCGCAAGCGACTGGGCCTCAATCCAAACAATGTTTCATCTTGGCCACGGTTTGGGCAACTTTCTTTGAAAGTGCGAGCACAAGGATGTCATGCCATTCAGGCTAGAAAAGTAGTTTCCAAGGCTGTTCATAAAAAAAAAAATAAAAGAAAAAAGCAGGAGCTGGTCAGGCACAGCAGTTTCTGGGAGCAGAGGGTGTTTCTGAGGGGCGCAGGAGGAGCTGAGCCCAGGGGCTGCTCATCAGGGCTGAGGCCCAACGAGCATTGCTGAGACCCTGGCGCGGCCCGGAAAGGGTGGGGAGAGATGCACCACCGCATTGACAAATGGGCTCTTTAGCCTCTGTTTACTTTTTCATACTACTGAAAATCTGAGATCTGATAGTGTACCATGTCTGTCTTACAGGGTGCTAGAGAAATGTGTGTTCTGTTTGCCTCAGATCAGACTGACAGAGGAGAAGAGGCAGAAGAGCAAGCTGGTGAGGCTGGCACAGGCATGCCACAGCTGAAGTATCAGGTTTCAACCCCCTGGATGTGGGTAACACAGCACACATACCAGTTTTCCTGATCCTTTGGAATCTACACCTTTAAGTCCTGTGTTGCATTTAGGCAAGAGCAATTTGCCTGTGACTCTCTCAGTGAATCCTACTGCTGTCTGCAGAACCACGAGAGAGAAATCAAGTGGCTACAGTGCTCATTGGCACTTCTGAAAAAAAACCCCACTGGTTTTGAAGCCCACCCAGTGTAGGGTATAAACTGGTGCAGTCTGGCCAGAGGACTGCAAATGACAGATAGGACAGACTATTTCAGTACCATCACAGTATCCATAACACTATTCTGGATACACACTGTGCTAAACTGAGTGCAAAGTCACTCAATCCCCTGCAAGACAGCAGTCAGAGTGAGTGGAATTAAGGATACCTGAATTATGCATTTCTTTGATGCTACATTACATAGTGGCAAATGGAGTAGATATTTAATCTTATAAATCTCAGCTCCCCCTTATGTGACTGTGCTGTATTTTCCTTTGCAAAGCAGTGGAAATCTTTAAATAAATGGTAATTTCCCCCATGTAATGGCATACTCATGTCCAAGATAACATGAGCTAGTAATTTTCCTGGCCTTTTCTCTGTACAATGAATGGATCACAGGTGGGTTTGTATTAATGTTTGGTTCTACATAGAAGATATGATAATATATATATTTAGTCATCATGCTATCAGTCCAAATGGAATGCAAATTGAAATATTGGGCACTTTTGTATATGAGAAACACAGACATTGCCACATGCATCCCCGAGAACAGTTAAGTTTCTGTTACAGGAGTATTGGATATGGGAAGAAGCAATGTCATAACATCTGCACTTATAAAAGCTGGACTTAAAACTCTAATTTATTTCAAAATTTACTTCTGTAACTTAGTCCATAACACATCTGTAGTGGCTATGGTAGGAGAATTGTATCTCTAAGATCTCTCTATAAAGAATAAAGAAAAATCAAGTCCTCTATAGGGTGATATATAAAGTAATTTAGGCTACTTCTACCTTCTCAGTAATCATAGAAAAAATCTCTGGCTATCAAGGTTTTTACCAGGCTTTAATTCCATGATAATTTAAATTGAGATAAATTGAAATCTCTGCTAAATTATTTCCTTCTCCTCCCATGTTCCAGCTATGATGCTCGTGTGCCCCTATGGTGAACTTGTTCAATGAGTGAAACTGGGAGAAAACTATCCTTACAGAAAAAAGAAATAAATCAAAATCAGCTCAAAAAGTAGCTTACCAAAAGTTTTATTCCCTGTAGTGGATAATTTTGCAATATGAACTGAGCACTTAGGCTGGCCCAAGAGATGAACACAGTTCTGGGACTAAGGACAATGTTAATTTACATCTGTTTTTGGTTAGAAATGCCTGAATTTAAATAGAAAACAGAGATTGTACACTGGCATTGAAAACAAAAGATGCCAAGGAAATTCAGAAGCTGTAGATACCTTCAGAGTTTCAGGCCTGTTTTTGGGCCTGGCTGTAGTTTTTTTGTGGGTTTCTAGGCAAAGACAAGCTTTATTCTCTGTCTAGTTCTGTGCAAAACAAGTGCAGAGTGAGTTCAAAACATTGTCATATCAGGATGGAAGCTGTGTCTAATTAATTCCCTTGGTACTGTAGGATAATTTTCCATTGCATGCTCCACGGTATTATGTTCAATTGTAAATTTTAAATAATCTATCTTTTTTGGGTGTCTGGTTTTTGTAAAAAAAGTATTCCACAACTCCAAACCACTGCTGATGGAAATCCTTTGAATGATCCTTTATTTTCCTTAATTTATTCTTAATTTTTGTATTTACTACTTTTATCAAAATTGGCAGGCATATAGATAGGAGATAATGAACTTTTAGCACGCTTTTATCTTATCTAGAGGGAATGTCAGCATGTAAATCTAGCTAATTAATAAATCAAAGCAAACTACAGATCTAGGTTTGCCAACATAGTGTTCCTTGCTAACTGGTTCTCAAGAGCAAACAAGCTCTGCAGTTGGAAATGTGTTGGAAGTGTAAATTTCTCTTAGCACAGCTGCACTGTCTTAGGCATGGGAGCTGTGTCAAGTCCAGACTCCCCAGGGCTTCCATTCCAGCTCATGTCTGGAGGAAGTCATATGGCTGGCAGGCTGGAGATGAGTCAAAGCTTGAACTCCAACCTGGAGGCTTGAACTCCAACCCAGGCAAGCAAGTTGAGTCACCTGGCACAGTGAACTGAAGCCGCAATCAGTCAGACAGAAAAATGAAGTTCAACAAATGACTTCCGGATGAGAGGAAGAGGCTAAAAATGTGTTACTTGCAAACTATCCTCAAGGTTAAGGAGAGCTGCTAGACACTTGTAAGATGCAATTGTGTCAATAAAGTATTTCCCTGGGTAGCTCATCAACTGACTCAGCAGATAAGAATTTAAAACGTCCTCTATTTGCAGGAATAAGAAGCAGCACAGCCATTATCTTACTAAATTATGTTTTTCCTGGACCACTTTCAATTAAGCACATTTTCAACAAGTCCCTTCCATTTTGCAAGATAATACTCCTTAGTGCATATGTTATGGAATGTGTGAGAAGAAAGAGAACCAGGAGTTTCAAACCTCACCTCGTCAAGGCTTTGAGTTTTCTAGCGATAGCTTATTCTGCTACAGTGCCTCTCCTCAGAAGGACATTGAAGCCATTTAAGAAAACAAGGAGAGAAAATTACATCACCTTTCACCAAAGTGCTGCCACATCTGAGGACAAACATTCAAGCTGTCAAGCGGCAAACAAGAATGATGCCAAATGAAGAATGCTTTCTGCCATGAAAAGCAGAAATAATGGAAACTAAATACAGCATCCCATCATGAAAACCATTTAAACCACCATTTCTAGCTTCTGTATATCTATGGGAAAAGTTTCATTAGTATTTAATAACCACAGAATATTAGGGGGTTTTCTCGATTTTACTTTCAAATTGAAAAATAACACCTGGTAGCACATTGCCTCATACAAAATATTGGAGACCTTTTTATTATTAACTTGGACTGGAAATTGTAATTATTTAATGCTGCAGAACTACATCATGCAAACCCCTTAAATTTCACTGGAAGTTTGCATCTACCTACTGACCCATGTTGTGACATCTGAAAAAATCATAGACTGAGGCAACATAATAATAATGTTACTTGGCACTTTACAGCTTTAAAAAACTACGGAAATGTTAATTAATTTCCACAACAGCCTAGGGAGTAAATATTTTCATAGTGATTTTACAGATTAAGGGGATGAAACATAATGTGTGGACATGACTTCTCCAAGGCAATCTATCAAATAAGTGTCAGATGTGGGGCTAGAACGCAAAGATTCATCAGGCCTTTAAACAATGGTGCCTGGGGCAGCCAATTATTTATTTATTAAAAGTAACTTAAACCATTTACACATTTTCTTTAATATGTTATTGAACTGTATATTGATCATTTACAATAGAAACTGATGATTACTTGTTTGGTTCCATTTTTGCAATTAATTTTTTTCTATTTCAGCCTCAACTTCTTTTCCATAAACTTAAGTGCATTCCTATCCAGAAATCAGGTATGTTAAAATATGTCCAGAAGAGACCAGGATAGCATCTTGGGGCAGAATGCCTGCATCAGAATGGGTGAGTAAAATTTATCTTTCCTTCTGGTGTTTTGCTAGTTCTTTCCTTAATGATATTTCACTTTTATAAAAGCAGATCTTATCCTTTCAGCCTGTTGTTTTGTTTTTATTTCAGTTTTGCTTTGTAACAGTAGAGGGAAAATTTTAAGATACATCTTTTTTAAAGTTATTATTATCCTAAATCTCCTGTACCAAGAGCTTCAGGGTCTTTTGGAAGGCTTTTCATTACACAAAAGCAAAGGCTCAGAAATGTGGCAACTTGTCCAACAGATCAACCCAATGACCAAAAATGCAAAGTATCTGAGCAGATAACAAATCTTATTCACCAAACTGTACATCTGAAAATTCATGTAAAGTACAAGGACTAGAAAACAAATAAGACAGATGTGCTACCTCACTGCACAGAATTTTTAGTCTGATAAAATTTTTAGCCTGGGACAGTCAAAGAGCAAATCCCAAAGCTGAGGAGACCTCTTCTTCCTCTGCTTGATCTTCTCCCTTCCTAACTATCTGAGGTCTGGTCTAACAGAACTAACAGATGATGCCCTCCTCATGCTACTCTACAGCATATCTAGGAAAATACACTTTATAGTAAAAAAAGGCAAATGATCCACTTCCAAAATAAGCACTATTTTTTCCAGTCAGTGTCCCAGTTTTGTCAGTCTTAAGTCCCTGAGTAAATACGCTTGAGAGCCAAGAGTGCAGAATTCTCCTGACAACACTAGTCCCATACAAAATCAGTCTTTCATTTTCTCTTATTTAGAAAAGAAGCTCTTCAGCTTCATCCTGCAGAGCTTCACTCATCTATGCCTAAACAGTGCATTTCACTTTCAGCTCACAAGAATTCATTTCAACCACTATTTGAAGACTGAGCCAGCTGAACTGAAAGCTATATATTTTCCTATGAAAGAGAAATAAAGTCCTTTGGAAGGAATTCTGATAGGAATCTGATTAGGAGTCGCTCCCCAGATTTTCTAGAACTTTGTGTACATTTTAATTCTGTTACAGCTACAAACATACAGTAGTGTATTCTTTGCACACACTTGAGGCAAATATCAGTGCCAGTTCATTTGGTTTGCTGGCATGGTGTTTGGGAAAGTGACCAGGGTTCTAACATGCAAGTAGGCTCCAAAGGGCATTCCAGTGCAAAAAGGAGAAACAAGTGAGGAAAAAACTAAACAGAGAGCAGCAAGAAGCTTTAAAAGCTGGTGAGTTCTTGGGTCCAAATATAGTCAAGGCAGAGGGCAGAAATCATCTTCCAAATCCAACATGATTGGATCACTTATGGTAAGCATGATTGTCAGATGATTGGAACCTGGCACCAGTCTAGAAATCCCATGCTCTTCAGGCTAGTGCTGCTGCAGCTACACCTAGCTACTATCTCTCAGTGAGAGAATATCCAAGCAATCCTCTTGGAAGGCATGTTACTGGACCACCAAAACACTAAGTTGCAGCTAAGACCGTGACAGTTAGCTAAGCCTACCTTCATTTTATTATGATAATGAGTTCTACTAAATCATTAATTGACATCCAGACAAAAGCTCTTTTCATAAGAGCAGCCCCAAAATCTGGATTCTTCTCTACTGTCCTCAAGGACTGCTGATGTTTATTATAACATCCATCCACTGTGAGCTGAGAACATGAAATCCTGTCTGCACAACTTGGGTGACTTCTTAGCCACAACAAATCCAGAAAATGGATATAGTGACAACATGTATCTGCTAAAGAAGATTTCTGTGTCCATAGCAGCCATTAAGTTTCAGTGAAGGGAGCTTTCCACTGACCTATTTCTCCTTCCTCCTTTCAGCAGTCTTCACATAAAGAACTTGTCTTCTGCTCACTACTATTCACCCATATAGGAATATTGTCCCTTTCTGCACAGATATATGACTAGAAAGCTCATATAAGGCTCATAGCCTACCCCATGGCAATCTACAGTTAAGAGAAATACAATTTGATCCATCCACTTGAAGTGATCCAAGGAAGTAGGCAGTGTCATTTTATGCTTAGAGGAACCTTTACAATGACATACAGGCTAAATTCTGGGCATTGTAAAGACTTCTTAACTACTATTGTACATGAAAGGATGACAATACTGATTTCATATAAGATGTGGAGGGTTTGTCTGTTTTTGTGAAAACACTGACCATTGTGGAACAAGGTAATAATTTTTGGCTTTTGTAGTGGCTACTCTTCATATCAATATCATGTAATGAACTCTGGGAGTCCACAGGATGATGAATTCTACAAATGTACATCAGTCTCAGTGCAGAGAACTATCTCAAGAAGCAATGAGCTTTGGATGCTTTAGGTTTTTACACTTGGTTAAATGAATTCTTCAGAACTGGAAACAACTATTTTTTTTCCTTGTTTTTTGTTTTGGTTTGTGTTTTTCCAAAGGTTTGTTTCTAAGAAAGTTAGGTCAGAGGATTAGTCACTGCTGTCAGCTTCCGTCATCTTTGTTCCCTTGTGGCAGGATCTGAAGGCCTGTGTGCAGAGTCGCACCTATCTCTGTCCTAAACATGCATCAGTGGTTACCTGAAAGGCTGTGCATGAGAAACTGCCATCTTCCCTTGAGTAATTGTAACAAGGAAGGAGGACACTGTGTGCCCTGATTTGACAAAGGATTAACCTGTTTCCTCTACTGTAAAGTTGTAATGGGCTCATTCATTACTCATAGAGCTTCATGACACGTCACATGTTAGGGAATGATGCCTCTGGTTTATTCTAGGAGGGGAATGGTTAGGACAGAAGGGATGGGATCCAGACAGGAATGCTGGAGGAGGAGTGCCTAAGTTAGATAATAATTAATACTGATATAAACTGGGATAACAATTAACTGACTTTAAGCAGTGTTTTAGGGCTTTTAGAGTGCTTTGAAAACATTAATTGACCTTCACAATTACCATTCTGAGATGGGTAAATATCCAGCAGTACACTGGTACTTCCCAAGAAATCCACGTTTTGAGACAGTAAGAAAGAAAGAAAAAAAACCTCCCTGGTTGTGATATGCATGTATATTGGAAAAATAAAGCTGTGCAAAAATTGTTGAACCCCATGGTGTATGTCTTTGCCATGCTGTAAATGGCTTTTGTTCTGGGGGCTGTCAGTCACACAGAATGGAGCCCTGGAGCAGCGCTGAGGTGATGCTGGCTGGGACAGTCAGCCCCCCAGTGCACTGTCTCAGCTCTAGCACAGGCAGGCAGCATGTGTAATTGCCCAGACTCCACTCTAGCAGCCTCTCCATGTCAGGAGCCTGGCCCATTTCCTTACGTTTAAAATTTAATCAGAGATTTTACTGCTCATCAACAGCTTAACGGGAGCAGTTAGAACTCTAAAACTTTGCATATTTCGGCTTAATTACCACTAACAGACAGATGCCACTTTCAAGCACTCTCCTTTCCCAGCCCTCACTCCCTGCAGCTGCTCAAACCTAGAACATAAATTCATTGGTTAAATAACCGATAAGAGGCAAAGTGATTAGGGATTAATGGGAAAGACAGAAATCTCCTTATTTCTCTTTGATGTTTTAATTTTGGTTATCTCTGCTAAATTGCAGTCTGTACCTCCCATTTGGCAAGATAACAACTCCTCTCTTCCCTGCTTTAAAGCAACAAGTAAATGGAGACAATATAGGATGGTATAGATCTTGAAGTGTCAGGGCTCACTGCTACTGTGTGTGATTCGTGTGTGTAAGCAACAAAAGAACTCAAACACAGTAAGGGAACTGATGCTCCTTCTCTGGACAGAAAATTTCCACTTGTTTCTTTTTTGGGTGCTGGGTTTCTCCTTTGATGGGAGCTGTGGAGTGGGGTAGGAGTGGGTGGGAGGAGCAGCAAATATGCAAATAGTTATTTTAAATACAGGAGAAAATGTCACAGTGATCCAGGACCAAAAATTAAAATGCACATGAATGATGATGACTGTTCCTGGGACAAAGGAGCTGTATTCATTTGGGACAGACCTATTATTCTCCTACTTTGTAATTTCCCATTTCCTCCAGAAAACCACATTTTTAAGACTGTGCAGTTGACTGAAGCAATAATGAAACCAGTACATTTGAAAGAGGAGCGCAGTGCCCCACTTTTTAAGTTCTCCCTGAGGAATGAATTCTGTCTGCACTTCTTTTTGTTTTGTGGAACTATCCCTTGAAATGGAGGGAGAAGAAATGATCTTCCTGTGGATCTGAATATTCTCACTAAGGATTAAAGCTTCTGGAAGGCAGAGCCTAGGATGCTGTTTGTTGTCACATATTTATAAGGTAACTTGTAAGGTTAAACTAGATCTTAGATTGAATGTCTGCGTTGATAATCTGCTTTTTCCAAAACAGTAGTCAGTTTTGGATAGAGAAAATTTTAGTAAGCTCATAAGAAAAATACTAAGTAAAAAGCCATTTCTGTATTAGCACATGGTTGGATGCACAAGCAAACACAGATTCAGGATTTATCAGTGTCTATTGAAAATTTGTCATTGCTTCCTAGAAAACAAGGGTATAGTTTCAATGATTTTTTAAAGAAATAATAGATGAACAGATTATTTTATGTCCATAATCTACCTTGGGGAGAAAGAAAAGAAAAAAAATAAGACCCAAAGTCAACCATGAAACCCAGCAGAACTTTCAAGCAAATCACAGTCAAAACCTGATTCCCAATCCATGTGAGTCTACAATCTTGTGAAATTTTTTTTCTTGCAACAGTTCTTTTACCTTGACAGAAACTCTGGCAGGACAGAGAATGAAGTTTGTTCTGTCTATTCTGTCTGATATTTTGCATGTGTGGAAGAAAATAGACAACAGAAGTTCAGGATTAATAACCCATGAAGATCTCATTAGTACATTGTGGGACAGATCCTGGATTCCACCATGCTGCATTTGTTTCACCTCACTAACTCAAGAGAGAAGATACGGCTTGCATCTTGCCAGTGCAGCAAAAATAGCTTTCTGCACTTGCTCACCTGCCTGATTTGAGGGACCCCTTGATGGCAGAGCAAAGTCTCAAACAGAAACAGCCCTGCTGCTGTCCTGTGTTGACATGTGAGCAACAATGAGTCAGCAAGTAGAGGTCCAGTAGATGGTGCTCAAGACTGTAGTAAAATCCTAGGTTTTGTAAGGGTGCACTTCAAATGGTTTTCACTGTACAGCTCTTTTAATCCACCTCCTGTCCAGCCACATCCCATTCCCACAAGGCTTTAAATAGAGCTTCAGAAAGTTCCCAGACTTCAGAGGCACCGCAAGAGTCATCATTATTCTAACTAAAATAAATAAAAATGAACTGGTTTTCAGATGCTGTATTCCCAGTAAAGATTGAATATAAAAGAGGATCTTAGTATTTTTAACTTCTAATAGTTCAAAATTTTGGAGAAAGACCTAGGGTTTACACCAATAATAGTTAACATCCATTTTGTCTCTTTGTTCCTTACTCACCATGGCAACTGGTGGCTATACCAGCTTTACAGCTCTCTTTTCAAAACATGGTAAGGCTGACTCGAAGTGTAGTAGAAATCTCTGTATCTCAGAGCACAGTGATCTTTGTGTTGCATAACTATGGCTTTAGATTTAGCAAAGTATGTCATTTGTCTCATAGTAAAGAGAAAAGTTTTTGTTCTTTGAGTGATCAAGAAATCTGTATACATCCAGTATGGCCACGGTCTTACTGTGTTACCTTGGCCAAGCTGTTCAATCTACTCCTTCATTCCTGTTTGTAATGGGAGACACTTCCCTACCTTTCAGGTTGCTGGACTTGTCAATGCATATGAAGATTTCTACAACTACAATGATAAAAGCACTTAAAATGTCACAATACATTTATATACCTATCTAACTGACATCAGGTAAAGATATCCTTTGATAGAAAGGACATAGGAAAGTTTAAGCATTTCAACATACTTGTAACATCATAAACAGTTATTAATTTCCACATATTTCATCTCCAGAATATGCTCCCTTCAATGAACAGTAGAGCCTGTGAATTCTGCAGCAATTACTTGTTCTTCTGCAAAGCATTCTTGGGAGTTTTATTTTTAGATATGGGAATTAAATGACTTAGTTTTCCCTTTTGTTGTCTCCTATCTCAGCAAGCAATAAAATGTCAGCACTGTGGTAGGTAATGGGAAGGAAAAACACCTCTATTGACTGAATAGAGTTATAGCTGAATATTTTCATGAACATTCTACTGGTGCCTTAAGCATAACAAACACTGCAGGTAAAAGATATCAGAGATAACAAAAAATGAACTGAATACAAATAAAATCATTTGTCAGATGGCAAAATACCACAATTCATAAGGGAGGATTTTTAGACTTCAGCCAGTTACTGCACTTTATTTTTTCAAACTCCTTTTGACAGATAGAAGACGAATACAACATCCAACAAAAAATGAGGTATGCTGCAGTAATCTACCTCTGTCACTGAATTTAAATAATGAAGCGAAATGCTTGAAAGATTGTTGTACTATAGGTTTCTAAATTTAGGTAAGGAATATAATTAGAATTAAAGAGGTGAATTGCAGCTCATGTTCTGAGTGTTCAGCTTAGAATACTGGAAGGATCATCAGAATATCTATCACTGCTTTAAATAAAGCTGGAGTTTCCATAATCCAGGGCTGTGGTTTAAACCCAGCTGGCAACTCAGCCCCACACAGCCACTCACGCCCTCCTGATGGGATGCGGGAGAGAATGGGAAGAGTAAAAGAAGGAAAACTCGTGATTTGAGATAAAGACAGTTCAATAGGTAAAGCAAAAGCCATGTACACAAGTGAAACAAAACAAGGTATTAATTCACTGCTTCCCATGGGCAGACAGATGTTCAGCAATCCCCAGGACAGCAGGGTTCCACCACTCCTAATGGTTACTGGGGAAAACAAATGCCATCGCCCTGAAAGTGCCTTACTTTTTGTTCTTCCCTTAGTTTTATATGCTGATCATGACACCATATGGTCTGTAATGTCCCTTTGGTCACCTGGGCTCAGCTGTTCTGGCTGTGTCTCCTCCCAGCTTCTTGTGCAACCCAAGCCTGCTCACTGGTGGGCTGAGGTGAGAGGCAGAAAAGGCTTTGACTGTGTGGAAACACTGCTCAGCAGTAACAAAAACATGCCTGTATTATCACCTCTGTTTCCAGCACAAATCCAAAACAGTCTCTCATACCAGATACTAAGAAGAAAATTAACTCTGCCTCAGCCAAACCAGAACACCAAGTGAGACTAACCGAGCTTCCAAGCTGTGCGGCCAGGCTGAAAAGGTAGATTCACATGCGGCTTCTGATTTTTATATGTCAAGAATGTTGGACTTTCATTAAACAAAATTACCCTGATGCTCTGCTTTTGCTGAGTCTGACCTTTCCTTAACACCTTCTCATTTACTCTTTCTGATGCTCCTTTCCTGCTGGCTGTGAAGTCAGCAGCAAAGAAAGCAGCAAAAGCCCCTGAGCCCTTTCCCCAACAGTTATATAGGACGTGTGCTTTCTCTGCCTAGTTCTCAGCTCTCAAACTGCTTCAAAGGATTCAGAACATCTTGCAGGAACTCCCAGTTAGTCACTTATATCTTTCATCGTATCTGCAAGCCCTCTGGTTTGACCAAACAGGTCACAGGTCTAGCCTCCCTTTAAAAGTTACCTAGATGGAAAGCAGACCCTGTCCTTAGAGTCTTGGAGTAGATGAGGCATGTCAACAGCTTTGAAATTTCTTGTCTGACCCCACCTCTTCAATTTCTTTCATGTGGCAGCTGAGAGCTACAATTTAGAGATCAGAATAGAACTTTCCATATATCTGATGGAATGTATATTATGTATATACTTAATATATTACATAAGTTACCTGTATTAGGTATTACATATCTCTACATCTCTAAATCGATATCTATCTATTCATCAGGTGCTCTGATGAAGTTGAGAAACAATTTATCCAGACAATATAAAATGCAAAGGATTCATATGGGGCACATCTAATGGCACAAATAACTCTTTTCCCCAAAGGCTGCATGCAGTCAGGCTGCTGGATGGCTTCATTGAACTCAGCCAGGGTCTATGTTCATGATCAAAAGAGCAAGAAAAAATAGCTAGGAGGAATCACCAAAGATTGCCTGGTGAGTTAATAAGGATCCTGATCACACAGTAGGGATGATGGGGGGTAGGGGGCTGTGCAAGTCTGCACAGTTTCTGCCTTCCAACTGAGTTATACTCATGGAGTGTGTAATTAATTGTTACTGTTCATTTATTTGTACAAATCAATGAATTTGCAAGTGAGTGCCACCCAGTGACAATCTAACAATTGACACGAGACAGTAAAGGCAAAGTTCCCTTCTGAACAGCAAAAGGAACTCCATCTCATTTTTTATTCTTTCAGCTCTGCCCAGACTTGCTTGCTCCAGTCTTCTTAGACTGCACTACCTTTCACTATATGCCTGGCTGCACAGGGACATTATTCAATGAACTATATTCATACTTTCTGTGGCTTTACATTTGGGTTTTGTTCATTGGTTGTGGCTTATTTTTTTCATTTGTGTGGTTTTGTTTGTTTTTTTGAGTTTTTTTCATTATTTTTTTAAAGAAACCAAAAGACTCCCTTAGTTTATTGAGGAGGAGAAAGGAAGAGATGTTGGACACACACAAACACACAAAATCTGTTGCTAATTTTTTATGGAAAATGAAGCATGTTACCACTGGCTTTTTGCTGAGACCCTGCTTAATTTCTTTTTAGATCCTTGAAGTTCAAAGCCAATCTCATGCTTAAAAAAACCACTCCTCCGAGCCAAACTACTCTTTCATACACAAATCCTCTGACATATTGAAGTGTGTACTGCCATTTCCATTAACAAGCACATTTGGTGCAAAAGTAGTTCTTAATATTTTGGTGTTTGGTTTTGTTTTTTTTTTTTTTTTTTACTCTGGTAAAAGGGAAACATGGAATGAAGATAAACTTGCAACAGGTTGATTTTTCTCTGTAGGTAGCAGGAACTCCCTGTGTTCATCCAATTTCAATAACAGTGCTGCAGAAAAGTTTTCAAGGGAATCAAAAAATGTAAGGAAATATTAAAAAAAATTAAATTGAAAAAAGTCAATATAGCTAAACCAATAGTTGAGTATAGTTGAAAGTCTTGCTACTGAGTCACTACAAACCATTTTTATTGAAAATGATATATATGTCCATTTAGAAACCATAACTGTTATCAAATTTAATTACTTTTTCTTACCTCTAAGGGTTCTATGTTTTCTGCACCTGATCCACCAGTGTATTAATCCTGCTTCATGCCATCAGAACTGCATTAAAATTGATGATATTATAGCAGCAATGAAGCAACACAGTGTTGTCTGATCATCTGCCAATTCAAAAACTGCACCAGCAATGATTCCTCATGCTCTTATTCCTGGTAAATTAGGTAGAAGCATGAACCTCCTTAAACATACTCTGAGTCTCTGAAATAGCCACAAAAAGCTACAATATCTTGAAATCTGAGAAGGAAAGCTGGTGTTCATCTTATATAGATAAAATGGCTTACACCCAAAAATAACTAAATGTTTTAAGCAACTTTCTGTGCTATCTAAAATGAATAATTTTATCTGTCACTGAAGAAGAGTGTACAAAAATACTCTCACAGCTTTGGACAACAAGGTGAAATTCAGCCTTGTGTTTGCAACTGGCATGAAGCCTACACACACATGACATGGCCAGAGCAGGGTCCCAGATCTCCTTCTTGCCTTCCACAAAGGGCTGCATTTCTCCTGAAGTAACACAGAATATACATGAATTGAATGTAGACAGCATTTATGCAAACTGAATGAGTACCTGAAGTGATGTTTGCCCAGACTGCCTGACTGAATGGATGGTGGAGTTTGACATCCTAAGGGCAGCAAGGAGGGCCCACAGCAAGCTCACTATTCCAGACTGCAGGAGACCAGTGACATGTGGCATTTCTCAGGGTTTAATATTGGGACTGACACTGTTAAACATCTTTTCAGTGACATGGACTGCAGGACTGAGTGCACCCTCAGTAAGTTTGCCAAGGACACCAAGCTGTATGGTGAACCATCAATGTGCATTTGTTGCTCAGAAGGACAATCACATCCTGAGCTGTATGAAAAAGTGGGGTCAGCAGCTAGAGTGACGTGATTCTGCCCCTTTACTCTGCTCTCACCTGGAATGTTGCATCCCACTCTGAGTCTGGAGAGGAACATTTTACAAGGCACATAATTATAGGACAAGGGAATCCCATCACACCCTGGCCATGGCTCAGCCTCAGCCTTGTGTTCTGGTCCCAGTCCTGTTCCCAACTGCATCCCCCTACCCCATGATGCTGCCCTGTCTCTGAGCCCTGCCTATCCCATTCCCCAGCAGTGCCCAAGGCTGCTGCAGTGCCCCAGTGCTGTTTTTTCATTGAAGATTTCAGCCTCTGTTATTGAAGAGAGCCACTTCCCCAAGTTGATAGAGATTTTAGCAGCTACAGAAAAAAACAACAATTATATTTGGAGAACTAAGAAGGAATAAGAATAAGAAGGAAGTACTGAGCATAACTATGTGTTAGAAAAAGAATGGTTTTTTTTGACATATAACAACTCTGCTGATATGGTGCAAGTATTTTTACTCTTTACTACACCCACCAATGCTCTCCTGGGAATATATATTTCCTTGCTTCTCAATACAGAAAACAGTGTGCTCTGACCTTCTCCACATTCACATGCAGGTTAGCGTGAAACTATTGACTCTTACATTTCCTGTTTTCTGGAGCATCTTCCTGCCTTTCCCTATTTCATGACCCTCTTTCTTATCAGATTCACCTTGTCAATAGCTTTACTTGTTCCTGTAAAATTAATACTAGGTGGTGATCTAAACCCACACAATATGGAAAATTTACAGAAGGAAAAATTAGGATGTTATATTTTAAATAGAAAGGATGCCCTTTTAACTGAGATTAGAAAATGCTTAAGCATTAGAGATAACAAAGAGACAAGCAAGGCTTCTGTGCATTACTTCACCTGCAAAAGTCTGTCTTACCAGCTTTTGAAGTGGCAGCTAGATACTAGTCCTGTGACAATTTCAGTTACAGTGCACCGGCATAGACACAGTTGCTTCCTCTCCTTCTCTTTTTCCACCACTAAGCAGCTCTGAGGATGATTTGTCAAAGGCCACAGTCCTGCAGTCAGGTCAACATTTGTGATCACCATGATCTTGTCTGAGAATGAATGTCTTAGCCCATACACTGGAAAATTGTTTTGCTGTATCTGGGGAGGTAACTTCCTTATGAGAGCAATTTGACAAGTCAGAGGTTTTTTGGGGAAAACTTTTCTTCCTGTGTCCAGTGGAACCAGCGAGCAAGATTTTTCGTCCTGTTTTTATAACTGAGTGTGTGGGACTAGTGAATATTTAAGGTCTGTGATTTCAAACCCATGTGGAAGGAGGGATCTACTGCAGCTAATGGAGGGTTGGAGAAAGATAAAAAAACACTTAGCTGTAGGTAATTAAATCTAAATTCAAGGACAAAGGTGTGTGTTTCTCAGACGTGACATCAATGAAAAGTACTGTGTAAATAGAAACACATCTTGTTGATATATCCTCTTTTCTGATTTGGACCTCAGGCCCTTAATCCTCCACAAACCTTTCCTTTTCCTTACCTTACTATCCTATCTTAATGAAGCACAGCCTTGAGTTTGTCTAGACAGGGACTTTTGGTAGATTTTGTTCCTACTTCTATGTGATTTTTTTTACCAATGACCTTGAAACTTCAAGAATAAATGAGCCAGGATTCTCTTCCCCATCCCTGACATTTTAGTTATTAATCATCCTATTTACAGTTGTTTTAAACATAGATCATGGTCCAGCTTGTAGTTCATAATATAAACGAGAAGGGATATTGTGTGTGTCTGTGTGTATGCATGCATGCAGACATTTAGGAAGCTGTGAAGTCTCCATGACCTTCAGTGCAACTTTCTCATGCTGAAGCAGCAGTTTTCTGCAAAAGACATGCCTAGCTTAAAACAAAATCTCATTTCAGTCTTCCTTAATTTAGCTTTAGAATATTCATTCATCCTTCTGAATTACTTGCTGATGAGGTCTGAGGTATTTCATTTATCTGAGCCTTTGCTCCCCATCTGTAAAACGCAGGACCAAAGAGCCTTGCATTTCTGTGTCAGGTGTGTGAGTGTTTGCACACTGAATCAATCACTCAGCAGTCAGGGGTGGTTACTGAGATGCTATGGGCAACTGAGTAAGAGGGAGGATTAGTTCGCGAGGCTGCTGGAAATGAAGGTCAGGATTTCTTTCCAGAGATGCGCAATTAAACCCAGCAATTTCCATGAGGAGAGAAACGGTTAAGGGCAGCACCTTTGGCATACACACAGAGGATGCCGCTTCCTAGAATACTCGAGTCAATGTTTGCAAGAAGCTTTTCTCCCCTGCAGAGCAATGAGTTTGTTATCAGCTTGCACGTCTCCTAAAATATATTATACAGTGTAAAATTAATACATGCTGCCTTTTTTATTACAACTCACTATTGATTCTGGTTTATTTATAGCATATGAAAGTAAAATGCTGTGGACTGTGTCCTATATGTAATTACATCCAAAGGCTTATATCAGTGCAGAGAACCTAGCTGTTAGAGAAGCTGCGGGTACATTTCCTTCAGGGAAAATATAATCACTTTTTATTCCATTCTAAACCTAATTCTTACACTATATCCTCACTGTAAATTGAGATGACAGACATGAGCTGAAAGATTGTCAGAGCAGCTGCCATAATTTGCTGACTTCCAGCAATAAGTGTTCACCTGAAACGCAGTCCGCAGACTTAAACTCAGAGAGCCACATGAAGAAAAAAAAGGAGGAGTTCAGCAGTGATGGTAGAGAGGGGCAATAAATCTCACATGACACAGAAGCAGGAAAATAATTACTTTTTCCATAGCATTCACTCTTTGCTTTTTGTATTGATTATTAGGTCTCAACCTCTTATGTAAGCTCCTATAGTTTTAATATCCTTAATCTGATACCAATGCATTCACTAAATTGCTTTTCTGATTCACTTTCACCTCCCACCACCTGTAACAAAGCAAGAGCTAAACATTTGCTGAGCTAACTGCTGTTGCTTTACTGGATTGCCACTAATCTGCATTTCTTTCCTATATCACATTGGGTCCTCATTAAGGTTCACACACCAATGAAGTCATATAGAGATTACACCAACTGAACACCAGGTTCTCAATGGACAGTGTTTGGATTTAATCTTGGGAATGGGGCTACTGTTCTGAAGTGGAAGGAAGATTGAGGATGAGATACGATTTGGAGAAATCAAAGCTTTTTTCCTTCCCTTTACTGGGAAGAGAGGGACCAACATTCATGTTTCTAATTAAAAGATATAGGGCAAGTTTTGTACTATCACTCATTTTAATTTGAACATCTGCTGAAGTTTACTGGGCAATCCTGATAAAGAAAAACCAGCCCTGATCCAGGAGTCAGGAATTACTAAAAGTTAATTGTGTTTTAATGCCAGCATTGTTTGCTGTGGCTTTCCCACCAAAGTGAGGACTACCATCCTAACCCTGCTGGAAATATGTATTTTTGTGGCTTCTCAGAGCAGATCATAGTTTTGACATGATATCTATTTAAGACTAAAACTACAAATTCCCAGCTGAGAATTAACAGGAGTGAATGATCTACCCTGAATCAAGCAGCATTTTCCAATGAATAAGTTCCAGAGGGTTATGAATAAGTTTTCCAGTCAAACTGGAAAAATAATGTGACATCAGTTTATGCTTTTTGTGCTGTCTAGAGAAACACGAGGAAATGGTTGGAAGGCCGTTTTAACAAGCAAAGACTGAGAAAGATGCTCCAGTGAATGCAGTCACCACTGCTTTCAAACTTAGATACTAATAAGAAAAGCAAGCCAAAATACTTTTCTGTCCCCCATGACCACTCTCTAGAGGCTCTAATAACTAAACTAGGTTTTTTTCCTTATCTACAACAACAACAAAAAAATGCTTTATAATTCCAGATCAGTTTCTTCTAAAGACTGAAGCATCTTTACTACTTTCATTTGTCATCTAACCTGTGGCTTCACTGAGTAAATCAGTGAAATTGATATCTCTTTTTTTGTGTGTGTTTGTTTGCTTGCATTTTTCTTGGTTTGTTCTATTAAAATGAATTAAAGAAAATCACACAGTGAAGAACTTTTGCCCTCTTCCCCTCACTACAGTTCTACTGATTTTATATATCTAATTCCGTTCACATTTGCTATTGGTTGCAACTTTTAGACAATGTCATTAATGACATGTAAGCCAGATGTTTAGTGAATTGAGGTATATCTTTTTCTGTATTATCAAAGACCTATAGAAATCTGTTTAATAAACAGATATGTTCTGTATCTTATTTCACAGACAAGAAACCAGTAGAGGTGGAGGTACAGGTCAAAGTCTACTAATGTTTCTTTAGGAGGCAGTCCCACTAAACTCATGCTTTGAACTATACTAAGACTCCCCAAATCATTTCATTTGTCAGCAAAGAGTGATAAAGATAAAGCCTAGATTTTTTTTTTCTTCAAAGATAAAGCGAAGATATTTTTTTCTTTTTTTTTCGTACTTTTGTACTAAGCAGCTTATGAAGCACTTTGAATATCTCAACTATAGCAAGAAGTTTGTATTTTACATTGTTGACTTTTTCAGAATTTCTTTTAAAAAGTCTGTGTGTGCAAAATTCTGCTATGTTTCATGCTCTAACTTGCTCTGACTTTTTCTTACTAGTACTGTTAGGAAATGGATTCTTATTTATTATGAACTTATACCAAAAGGGAAAAGATCTTAGTTAATGCCACAAAACAGATTAATGTGAACAGAGCAATCTGATGTTACTGTTCCCTTCCTTTTCTAAAAGGCTCTTTGACAATGCAAATAAATCCATTTAAATTCTACCTTTAACAATTGTCAAGTTGTTTCTTCAATGGCTAAAGAATCTCTAGAGTACAGTCATTGTTCCATTCTTACAGAGAAAGAACAGCCCCAAATATAAATCTTTGAGGAGGAATAAGATTGGAGTGAAGAAAAAGAACCTTTTGTTTTCATCATGCAGGAGAAGAGCATCAGATAGGTGCAGCTTTCTTTAAGAAGAAAACCCAGAGGAAAAGAAGTTTTGCATTTAACAAAGTTTATGCATCATACTTTACATTAATATAATTTTTTTCTATTGCATATCTCAGTGTGGTTCTAGATGATTTTAACGAATCAGAATAACTGCCTCACTAGTATTACCTAATACACGGGTTGCTTCCTGGTTTCCTTATGTAACACCTTTGGGATACCATTATCCTACTCCTCTTCAAAAGGACAGTAAATCAAACCTGGTAAGGAGCAACCCTTTGAGAAAAAAGGGATGGTGCATTCAGATAAAAAAGAGCTAACTAATATTAAAACAGTAGGAGCCCAAACTCATTTCATACATTGCATACATATGTATACATATTTAAAAAAAAAAAACCAGAAAAACCCTCAACCCATAAAATATCTCCTCACTTCCTTAGAAGTAGATGTAGATGTAGATGTAGATGTAGATGTAGATGTAGATGTAGATGTAGATGTAGATGTAAAGGGACATCTACCTTCAGAAAGGGGTTATGTTTCAAAAGAACCCCACTCTATTGTCACCACACCCACCTTTCCCTTCCATGTTTGATCTCCTGTTTGCTGGCATGGTCATGAAATTAGGGTATTGAAATCAATGAAGTATTTTATGCATTTCAGTCTGTGTGTGTAAATCAACTCCTTTTCAACACTTATTCACAATTTACCGTCATCACAATTTACAATCAAAATACGCCCATATAGGGTTCAACAGCTGTAACCAAGAGTGAAGTCAGATCCCAGTGTAAATCTTCCCTTTTTTTTCTTAGAATATAAATGGTGTTGAGTAGGTGTCTTCCCCATAGGCATAGGGGCATAGGCTTTAAATCTAAATTCCATTACATATAGAGAAAAATCTGAAATATTTATACTGAAATCTGGATTAAAAAAAAAAAAAGGAACACTGATCAACTAAAAAGGACTCTAAAGTAATGTGGGAAAAGGTTTGTGATAGACACCTACAAATGACCTTGACAGATATTTAAAGTCTCTGTTTGGGGAGACAGAGAAAGAGGAATGGAGTTGCTGATAATGGATCATAAAATAGCAGAAGAAATTATGACTCAAAGATGTCTTCAAAAGATATAAGGAACAAAGAAGAATGTGTATTCTTAAGATCTGATCAATGTTACCACTTCTTTTAGGAAGAGAATATTTGACAGAATAATTGGCAATCTGCAGTAGTAATACAAAGACAATGACTGACTAATAAGGGGCAGATACAGAAATGAAGGAATTTGTACATCCTTGTACATAAAGGATGCTTGCTTAAGACATGATAAAAGTCTTTAGGAGATTTAAAAAAAAGGGTTTTGCAGGAGTGGGATCCTGGTGATCAATAAACCAAGATAGTATTATAGAGGAGGCCTTTTGTTGTTACTTAACAGATTATCTATAGCAAAACAAGATATATATGATAACAAGAAAATTCAAATACACAGATGTAGCCTGGGAATAAGGAATGGCAGAATAAAGGATAGGGATAGACCATTTACATAAATTTAATAAAAGAATTTCTCTGGGGCTCTTCAGAACACCTCATTTTTGGATATCATTGCTTTGTCCAGCAATTCACATACAAATGATTCAACAAGTTTCTAAACTGTTCTAATAATTTTTTGACTGTAAAAAAAGGAATATGTGAAGGTAGGATTAAGCCCAAGTGAAAA
The DNA here is from genome assembly GCA_013399225.1 of Rhipidura dahli. Classification (NCBI taxonomy): domain Eukaryota; kingdom Metazoa; phylum Chordata; class Aves; order Passeriformes; family Rhipiduridae; genus Rhipidura; species Rhipidura dahli. Next base: position 1,074,917 of record VXAC01008728.1, on the reverse strand, counting down.
AGATAAAGTGATTGTATTTTCCAGCCCCAAGGAAAGGATGGAAGACAAAATGCAAACTTTAAGAAACTCTGCATGAGTCTGCTTCACTTCAGGGTGAAAGCTAAATGAAAGGCAAAATATAGGCAATAGAATTTTATGTTTGGTGTTTTTCTACTTTCTCTTCAGAAGTTGACTCATGCTGTTGAATTTTACAATAAATAACCTGAGGCTGAAACAGTCTCAAATTTTTAACTGTTATCCGATAACTCATGCAAGGCAGATAAGGCATCAGAAGCCTAGAAAAGGACACATCTTTAAGCAAGAAAAAGGGAAGCTTGGTGATGCAGCCAGCAGCTTACTCTCAAGTTCATGAAGTACTTGAATGAATAATCAAAAAATAGTATTTATGAACATCAGAATTTTAGTCAGGAGGTGAATGACATCAAGTAAGCATGTAACGAATACATGACATCACACTTATGCACAATGACTAAAAAGATGGTAGGATTTAAGAGTAAGTGAAAACTACCAGAATTTGCACAACTAGACTTCAGTGTTAGGAAGCAGTATGTGATTGTGTTCTATCTTGTCTGGTATGTTGTACCTGAATGAGTGACTAGAGAAAATCCTTATTTCTCTTTGTTCAAAGTACTGCAGCATCATGGCAATGATCAGATGAGGGTCCAACATTTTCCTGACATACTGGGGGAATGGTCTGAAATAACAGAATGTCATTTAACAAAGCCAAGTGCAAATTGCTACATTAACACACCCAATCTCAACCAACAATCCAAAGCTCTTGGTGAGGTCAGTGGGGAAACCATCACCATAGGACAGTGCATAAAACAGCAGGACATGTGGCCACTTGTTGTAATGAAGAGATCTCACCCCTAGGTGCATCTTCTAGGAAGGTTAGAAATTAGTCCATGTAATCACTATTTAATATACGTATGTGTCCACAAAACTCTAAACTCGGATTCCTCTTGTGGCTTTTAGAGAAATGTTTTTAAAAAATCAGATAATTTGCAATCAGGTAGTAAATAGAAAAGTCTGGATTTGTAGTCTAGTGGCTGGTGACTTGCAAGTAACAGAAATATAGAAAGTGCTTAATTCTAGTCTGCCATAATTTCAGCTTTTTTTTCTATTGACTGAAATATTCCTCTAAACAAAACCACTGAGAACAACACTGCTCTCTCTTTCCCTCTACGTCTCCATTAGTACTGTGTTTAAAAGAAATGCAAACATTTAAATTCCATTTCATTGGTCTTTTACCTGCCACTGTTCTGTATTTTCCATAGGGCAGAATTTTCCACAGTGCTTCCATATCCCAGGCACAGGCATATATAGGTGGTATTTTTCTATGCCAGTATTCTGGCTGTGTGAAATAGCAGGAGCCTGTAGTAGGCATTTTTCATGCATGGGACAGCCTTGCATGGATTGCATGCTGAATATTAGCAGTAGTGGACATAATTTACTGGGTTAGTTACATGGAAGATGCACATTTTTATTTTTGACGCTGCTCCTGTTTTTAGAATATGCCAAGACATCATGATACAAAGACAGCACAGGGCTAGTTACAATAAGCTACTGGTGAGAGAAGGATTCTTATATCCTGTAATGAACAGCTAATACCCTGTATGCTTTCAGATTAATTTATGTTAACCAAGCTGGTTTAACTATTTTTAGTATACAGGAAATTTTCTCTCTGTTTTTATTAAAAAACAAACACACCCCAAAAACAAACCCTGTCTGATCTTAAAATACCTCTACAGTCACAAACCAGTGACCAGCATTTTGGATTGTTTTGCAGAGGCAAATCTGATAACTCCTAAAGATCAATTTCAGACACCCCTATACACAAGATATTAATCACAACTATGTCATTTCATTTGCAATGTTTTGTTTTGGGGACATATAAAAATATATTAAAGAAAAGCTTGGAGAATGAGTTCTAGGGATTCTTATGGTAAAAACAAACCTTTAGTGGTATGAAAAGTGACATAACTTGCATTGCAGCAATTTAACACATGCCCAGACTACTTTTCAGAAAAAGCATGAAACAGATTATGAGACGACTAAAGGTCTGGTAAAAAATTCCTACACTATTTAAAACTAGATTACATTTATTTTTATTTTTGCTATTGTACTGTGCAATAAACAGTGTTCTTTCTAGATCCATGCCTTCAGTGTCAGTGAGCACAGTTGGGGAACACAGCAAGGCTAAATGTCACACCATCTGGAACTTGCAAGTGATTCTGGCTACAAATTCAGATTATTGCATCTTGTGTTCAAAATCAAAATCTGAGCAATGAACACTTTAGAATCTTTTTGCCTTCTATTATTTTGATTTTATTAATTCCCCAAAGATAGTCCAATTTAGGCACTATAAAATGCTAGGGGAGTGAAAATTGAGATGCCCACTTTGCATAAATATATAACGTATAGAAAATATCTATTATAAGTAGCATTTGATTTGATAATATGAGGGGCAGCCACTGATTTTTTTCCTTCTGGTGTAAATGAATTGACTGCCATCATTGTCATTGACAATCAATGCTGATTTATAGCAATTTATTGACCTGGGCATTTTATGCTAACAGTGACAGGCTTCCAATACAAATCAAAGAAAGTCAGTCGTGCATTTCATTATAAACTTTTTCATTACTTCACACTACTCTGAAGTCTACTAATAGATTCAAATGTTGGGGAAAGATGCTAATGAAAAATTTTTCTAGAAATGGTAGAGTGTTACTTTATGCTCAAGGCCTTCAGGTTCTTAGGTTTGCAATTTACCCAACAAAAACAGAGTCCTCAAATGAAAGGCTAAACCTTACCCATAGGTTTTTCTTAGTTTATTTCTTCCAGGACAAAATAACTCTACTGAAATGCTATGCTATGACTAGTGTACATTTCACTTTCCTACTGAAAAAAAAAAAAAAAAAACCAAACCAAAACCAAACCCATGAAAAAATGAAATCATTAACTCATTTTATTCCTTTCCAAGATGGCACCTTTGCAATGATGCTATATACAAAATATAGCATAGTAACTGAAGGAGTGTATTCCCTAAATCCCAAAAACACCAGTGTAAAACCAGCACAAGTAAAACTTGCACATCTCCAGCTCTTCTTACAATTTTACTAATCTGAATGAGACCTAACAGAAGCTTCTGTTTCAAATCATACTGGAAGATTTCTACAGTTGTTCATAAAATTTGTCTCATCTCTTGTTCACCTCCAACACCTTCACTTTCCTGCAGCTATTCCCATAGTCTCTCTGTGACTTCAGGAGGGGTCTCTATCCAGCATTAGCCAGGGCTAATGTTACTGGAAACCTTCAAAACCAACTTCCTATCTACCATCAACTCCCTTAAAGCTTGTGGGGGGATCCCTTGGGGTATGCCTGCAACATACAGTCAAGAACAGCATGGAGATTGAAAACTGAAGCGTTCACATGGCATTGCTTAGTAAGGAGGAGAATCATGAGATCTGAAAGCAGCCTGGCCAAATTTGACATTGCTATGCCAGACCTCGTAAGTTCAGTCTTTAATCACTGCAGTGTATTTGTTCAGAGGCTGTGCTGAAACTGTACTGCTTCTGGTTTGGAGGCAGGCATGAGCACTGCTGTCCCAAGGAGGTATACTTCACACTCCACTGCATTGTGCAGACATGCCAGCAGTCTGCCTGAACCTTGAAATCCTACCTGTAAAAGAGGGACAGTGGTTTGACCTATAAAACATACAGATACAGTAAGTAATACATTTTGACAGTATTGTAAAGTTTCCCTAGAGCTCAGAGTAGTGATGAGAGCCAGATGAATAATGCAGATGTTTGAGCACTCATGCAAAACTGCACAATCTTTACATTTGTTTCCGCAGAGTTAGTGGATATTTTTGAAAGTATCACTGATTTTTCTCTTGTTCTAAGGTGAGGCAAGGTTAGCACAGGTGTCACATCCCTGAGGGCACTCACAAGTCTTAACATCCATGAACAGTGTCAGCTGAGACCTCTATCCACCCTCCTCCTCTGCTGCTGTCAGGACCAGGGGCTCTATTTCAGGCCAGGACTTCCATTCCTTGGGTTGTGCTTTGGGGGTGCTTGTTTCCAGTTCTGCCTTGATCCCTCACAGCACAGCTGTCTCCTGCAGATTTGCCAGCACTGTCCAGAGGAAGCAAAGTCCTGCCATGCCTGGGGCCCTTGCAGCGCCTGACTCAGCCCCTGCGGGAGAGCATCAGCTGGTGAGCACACTGTCTATGCAGGGCTCAGCTTGGCTCCTGCCCCGACCCCCTGATCACAGACAGCTAGCCCTTGCTGCTCCCTGGCAAGTACTAGACTGGAGAAACCCTGTCCCTCCTGCTGTCTTTTGGGACCAGGACAGGACATACCCTCATCTGGTACCAAGCACAGCTCTGCTGCATTGCTCACTATTGGCTGCTTCTTCCCAGTTTTAACTGGCAGCCTTGTGCTGCCACTTGGGAACGCTGAATGGCTAAGAAAGGGGTTAACACAAATGACACTGGGAGGTTGAATCTGACTGATTTTAACTCCCAGATCCTGATGCCACTTAATTAGAAGTTAATGCCCTCATTCATGTGCCCTCAGTTTTCTGAAAAGCCAGAATTATTCCTTTATGTAGTCAGAAATGCGGGGCATTTGAGAGACTGACGATGTGGTGACGAAGACAGCAACAGCCTCCTGACCTTGGAGATGAGTAAAGATTTCACCAAAAGTACTAGATGTTGAATTATGAGGCTACTGGTGGGCAGGGGCATTAACCTGCTTAGAATATATGGAGATAAGGTACTTAACATCTCCATTGCAGCAGCAGACTTTCCATGATACTGTTGAATGCTTAACTGGGCTGATTTTGCTGTGTTCTAAATACTTAGCACTTGTACTTAGTTTTACATCTTCAAGGTGCTTTTTGGACACAAATTAAGTGATATCATTTTGATAGCAAGAAAGATGAAGAGAGAAGGATTAGAAAGATCAGAATTATATCAGCAGCAGTGTATGACTGTGCTGCATGTTTTTCTGATTTAGCCTCAAAGACCAGGTAAAACATAACACTGATAAGAAAAGTCTGTCAGTTTTTCAGGTTAGTTCTTGCTGATAAGATCTGAAGAAATAAGGGTGAGAAGGAAATATAATAAAATTTCCACCATGCTCTTACAGAGTACTCTTGAAAAAGAAGGCAAAGGACTTTCAGCATTTATGAAAGTGACTGAAGATCCCAAATTGCCCACAGAAGAATATAAATCACACTGCACATTATGAACAATTAGTTTTCCTTTGTGGTTTTTTTCTTATAAGTCATGTATATTGCTTATTCACTTTCTATTTCTTATGAAACTACCAGTGACAGTGGCTTGGGATTAGACTGTGACTGTCTAAATGCTCTGCATAGTTCATCAAGATAACATATGCTTCATCTGTTCTAAATTCCAAATCAATTATCAGGAGGTAAAATTTTGTGTACATCTATTTCTACTGTTCTATATTGTTACAGGTGGAAGAAATTAAGTATTAGTAGGGAAGATTTACTTGCTAGCTGTTTACCCATGTATATGCCTTCTCTTAGTGACTATTCCTTCTGTTTTAAGACAATTATCTGTATTTTCATGCACCCATAAACTTTTCAATAAGATTAATTTTATGTCAAAAGCAGAGATGTACAGCTCTGTATGAAGAAGCTCTTTCTTAACAGGTTCTACTATCAGTCTTACAGGTCAATTGAATCAATACTAATTTTACCAGTGATTTTAAGTGAAGTACATGCTTATGGTGCAAATACTGTCCCAATCTGATGTAGAACCATTGCCAGAAACTCCTAGGATTCCTGCTCTCATATCATTTTCTGCCATGACTATCATCTGCTTCATCACTAAAACCATACGATTACTGCATAGGGCTACTGCAAAGTTAATCCTTCCCACTGTTAGACAGTGGTTCAGTTTCTCCATCTCATATTTTATGTCAATTAACAAGCTAGAACATGAGTGAAAGGCACAGAAATAACAATTACATCCTATTTTCCCTCTCGCTGGAAGGGCTCAATTAGTTTGTAATGAAAATACATACACTTTAAAAGTGCTTTGATCATGTTAGATAGGTGATCCTTTCAGTATCTCTACAAGGTACCGAGTTAACTTTGTTTACTCATTTTGTACATCAAGAGGCTGATAAAATTAGATGCCTTTTCCATAGCCTCAGACAAGGTGAGGGGGCCATGCTAAAATTAAGTTTCCTGAGCCAGTGTCATTACAATGTAAGGCTGACTCAAAAATAAGTACTTTTTCCCCTTTCAATAAAATTTTGCACTTTTTCTTTATAAAGTTGCTTTCTGGGTGTGTAGTTTCTCCTTTCCTAGTCTTTGGCTCTTCCAGCATTTCTTCTGTAAAAACTTCTGGATTGCTTTGAAATGGAAAGGTTCAAAGTGTGGTAAATTCAGCAATATTCTTCCTCTTGTCTTCTCTGTTGTAACACTCACTTTGTTTAAAATAAATCTCATTCAAAGACAGCAGTCTCATCCACTAGATTAGGAGGATACTTATCTGAAGGTCTGTAGAAAAAATGCACCTTTTCTGAAGGAAGGTGAAAATCAGGTAGTGGAAAGATAATCCAGGAGGACTGGATGTGTACTCACTGTTTCAGAGGAGAGCCTCAAATTTTGTTTCTCTCCTTCCTTTAAACAATCCACTCTAGGATTCCAACTCTAGACACCAAAATAGTTTGCCCTCTTTCCTTTACGAAGCTGCGCATCGGGAGCTGAAATATGGCCAGTGATTCACAGTAAGAAAGAGCTCCTTTTAACCTTCTCTGTAGTGATCCAGTCCTTGTCATTGTCTGGCTTCTCTGTCAGAGAGATTTAATGCAACAAACTTACAGTTCTTTGACATAAGACCAGGCATAAACCTTCAGGTTTGTTGCATGAAATAATTACTCAGCTGTAAATGAGCTATGAATAAACGTGCTAAAGGAAAGCATCACTTTTTGTGGATTCATACAGTATACAATAAAAATGCATAGTTCCCCAGTTATAAAATCTATTGAAGTTTTTCAACAGTCCCATATTTTTAACATGCCTTCACAACTGCGAGCAGCTGCCTCTACATATGTTCCTTGATTTTTATGCCCACATTACAATGGCATCGGAGCACTCCTGGCTGTGCAGGCACATTTTTTATCCACCTCCAGCCTTCTGTTGCTGGGAAGGTAAATGCATTTGATGGAAGAGGAATGGGATCATGGGGATAATATAGAACATGTGGCACAAAGTCTCTGATGGAGGTAAGGAGGATTAAATCCTTGATGTTTCCTACCTGAACTATGGCATGGTATCCTGTATGAAGTATTCAGCCAAATATATTCAATTTGTCAGGCCTGCTTTACAAGAAGGCTCCTTTTTCTTTCATGATAGAGCCACAATTTTATACAGAGGCTTTGATCTGGAATTCTCAAAATAACTAAATAGATTTTCTATAAATGAATGCTGCTCCTGTCATAGCTGGAGCATAGCCAAAACAGAACTCTTCAAAGGCTTTGTGGTGCAGTATGTAGGGACAGAGGGGTATCCTCTTTTCAACAGTGAGCAATGTGGGGGCACTTCAGTGGTGTACTTCAAAGGGTACACCTTGCTGTAAGTGCCATTAGAGTGAAAATATTACTTTCCAGGTCTCAGTTGCACATATTTTTAGTAAATTGACTTGGCATTGACTAGAGTGGTTTCTTCAGATTGTTGTGTAGAGAACAAAAGTTGCAGAAGTTTGGGACTGGAAGTGAGGGCATACTGTCAACTGCAGGAACAAATGGGCAAAATGCAATTAGTTAATGAAATTTAATTTGCAGAGTTTTGTAACAGTCTTCTCTTTCTTTTTAAGGAGAAGTATCAAGTAGCCTGCATAGTTTCACAGGCAATGTTGACATAATATGAAAATGCAACTATAAATTATTCTCTTTCATTCTTTGTAATGTTTTCAAGTTTCCTATTACCTGGTCCTTCTTAATTTGTAAACTTTGGTCTTTTAAGAGAATGGAGTGGGCATGCCATGCAGTGCCTGAGAGTAACACCCAAAAAAAGCTTCATTTAGGAAAATAAGTGGTGTCATTATTTGTTGTGCTGTACAAAACCTGGTTACAATTCCAATCCAGTTTCAGTTACCTCTTCATGTTTCTCTAGGCTCTGCAAAAAAATTGCTGATTAATACTTCTGAGCCACTATAAACGCTCAACAAACTTAGTCCCTCATGACTTAACAATATGAATACCAGTAGGAGCTAAAGAACTTTTCCTGCTGTTGTCTACCATGATGACAAATTCAGAGCTTTGTGTAGTCCACTTTTAAACAACTGTTTAAAGAAAAGAGGTTGCACACATTTCTGCTTTAAGACAATCTGAACCTAATAGATATCTCTGATAGGAAGTATCTCTTAGTCCAGCCCAAAACTGCATAGCTATCATCTCTTTAGACAGAGAAAAAGAGAAGTGGAGTGCTTTTACCTGTCTCTCTGAACATCAGATAAGAAGTGCTTTCTTACACCTTGCAATATGTCAGGAGGAAGCAGCATTTACTCTACAAGAGAAAAGGCCCCCAGCAGTTCTTACAGTGGGTGCACAACCATTCTCTTTCAGCCAAACAGACAACTTTCGGTAAGCAGAGGCAGGAAAAAATTAATTTGGGCAGATCATGTCAGTCACTGGATTCCATATGATACAGGGAGTAAGAACTGCTGGTGAATTTATATTCCCAAATCAGAAGAGCACATTTTCTGACACTTTTTACTGCACCATTGAATGGTGTTCTCATGTGAATACTGCATTAACAAAAGACTGAGTTAAGAGTGAGGAACATCAGCATTTCTTTCCTGTGCTGCTTTCTTTTGCTTAACCTTGTCTATGTGTGAAACTTCAAAAGCTCATCTGAATTTCAGGTTGATGACATCTACTAGACTGAAATTGCATCTTGTCATTGAGTATGGATGGATAGAGACACAGGGGGTACAAAGCATAGACAGCTGTAGGAGCTGCTGTAAGCCAAAGAGATTTTCTGCTGGAGTTCTGTGGCTGAGTACCTGCCTCTTTATGCTTGTGAAATGACAGAAAAGAGCCATAGCCCAGGCCCATTATGGCAGTCTCTTGTGGGAGTAGATTTTTTTTGTCTAGTAACAGAGTTCATTCCTTCTTAGAGCAGCCCTATTCAAGATTTTAATCGTGAAAACCATCCAGATGTCTTTGCCAATCTTTGCATTGTGTTTATCTTAAAATGAGTTAAGAATAAAATGAATTAAGGGAAGAAAAAGATTGATAGCACAAGAAACCCATTTAAGTTACTGCAATTGAATCTCATCTAAGCTAAATAATGCAGTAATTAAAGCAGTATTTACAATGCAATAAAGACAAAGCTAATTACTGGGAAATATGAGCTGGATGATGCTTTTTCTTAGGGAAACTAGTGAAGAATCAGGCCAGAGCAATAAATCCTTCAACAACCTCATTTGTTAATTATGTTCATAATCCTCTTGCTTGTAATGATCAACTAATTTATTACCACCAAACAGGAAAGTAATGTGAGGTGAAACAACTCAGGCAGTCAAGTGTGTCAGAGTTTGTAGGCCTAACTCCACAGGCTGCGTGCAGGAACCGGGGCTGTGGAACAGTGATCTTCTACATTGACTTGTGCCAAGACAGTTGAGACTGAGGCAGATTCTGTCAGAAGGCAGAGGCTGCATCTTAGATAGAGCTGTGAGTTGCTGCTACACAGCAGACATTCATGGGGATCTTCTCAGAAGACCTTCCTACCTCAGTTCAAAATCATGGGTTTCCTAGGTATTCTGGGTTTAAGGCTTTCAGGGAAGACTAGTAGAGCAGGTTATTCTATCAAGCAAACTGGTAGAAACTATTTTAAGTACATAACTAGCCCCTAATTAAATATGGTGCATTGCTTTTCAAAACCACACCAAATGAACTCAGAGCTTACATACTGAATTGCATTCTCCGAAGGAGTCACTTGCTGTGGGTGTGAAAGAATAATTTGGGAAACGATTTTTCTGGTATACCTGTTTTTTCAAAGTAAGTGAATAACTTTCTTTTTCATGGGTTCTTAAATTAACCAGGTATAGGTAGAAGCAAAGGTCACCATTGAGTTAATTAACTAGTTCAAATATAAAAAAAAGTGGGAATTGTCAGTTTTGATAGTATAATGAGGTCACCCAATTGAGTCTTTTCTACATCTTGTACTCTTTGGCAATTAAAACGCAAGATAAAAGGCAGATATTCCCTCAGAGAGCTTGCAAGTCTGATATTGAGCCTTTATTGTCCAAGACAGAGTTTCCTGAACTGACTCTTAAGTGGGTTGAACTGCATGTGGAGACTATTACAGTCCCATAGAGATGTTATCTGAAATCCCAAAACAAATTTTGCTGCATCAGTGTGGCTTTGCTTAGTGACCAACCTGTCCTGCTCATTTGCCAAAATTTATTCATTAAGGTGCAATGCCATGTTGGCATATTTGTGCAGCATTAGATGGTGATCTGTGGCAGCCACAGGGCCCCTGTACCAATTCCCACTACACTTAAACCAGACAAATCTTGAGAGAACAGAAGGCAGAGATGCCCATCTCTGGGAACCAGTGTGACCACCTAAGAACCACTAGTATGTACTTAGATCTTAGTAAAAATCTAAAATGTGAAAGGAAACACAGGGTAAACTAGGAGGAAAACTATGAAGCAAACAAAAAATATCCCCAGAAAGATAATATAGAGTAATGCTTTTGAAACTCCTGAACAAAACATGGAGTTGGTTTGTTATCAGTCACTGTCCCTCAGCCCCAAATTCCCCAGGCACATGTTATAGCTGTCAGTCACATTCCTGAGGAATGCTTGCAGCCAGTGAGAGTTGCCTGCAAATGTGAGGCTGAGCGGGACCTGCTGGTCACAGATAGCATCTGGCACAGTGCTTGGAGAAGAGGCAAGAGTGGGAACAAATAGAAACAGGATTAAAATAATTTTTACGGGTCTGAGAGCTGAATGACTGATTCTTTCCCTGAGCTGTACAGACATACCAGGGCAATAAAATATACTTTCTAGACATGACATGCCAGCAGTGAATCACTGATGGTGACGACTGTTTTATTCTTTCTACTTTCTAAGCCCCACATTATTACCCTTTTGCACTGTCAGATATTAAAATCATATTAACGATCAGGAACTGTATTAAACTGTCTGAAAATGAAATAATATGGTAGCACATTTGAAGGCTAGAGAGAGCCCTTGGGTGTAATTCACTAAACTGTAATCTACCTGCCTGATACTCCGCAGATGAAGCAGGAAGCATTGTTTCTGGGTAACTAATTACCGCCGAGATATACACTCCCCTACCCCCAGCTATGCACACAAACACTGTTCTGTGAATCTCAAACTGCTGTGGAAGCTAGACAGCTGGGAAAGGATAGTCATCCATGCACAAACCACCTTAACACACAACTTCTTCATTGCACCATCAGAGTCTTCCATAGCACGGCCTTGAGGAGAAATGTGTTTCTCCAATTCCATGCAAAGGTATGTGGCAGGGGGTGTGAAGAATACCCATTGTCTAATGATCAGAGAAAGAATTAGAGATACAGCCCATTGACACAGCAAAATAGACAGTTAACAGGAGTAGTTTAAGAGCTCTTTGAGAAGTGACTGAAATCAGATAGAAGGAAATATTTTAGTGAAGGTAACAAGACTCTCAGCCAATTCTGACTATTGGTGTTTGTAAAAAGAGTTGTCTGTGCCCCTGCCCTTACATTAATGAAACAAATTTAATTACTGTTTAAACTTACTCTTCTCTATAACACAGGTGAGCTATTAATCCACATTCCAAACAAAATATAACTCAATCAGCCCCTTATGGGAGGGTTGTACTGTGATAGATGTGCCATAAATCATGCAGAAAGGTGATGCCCAAACCCCGTCTGAATTTTATAATCTAATTTTATCCTCGCCAAAATGAAGAATGTCTTATCTGGCAGACAATAAAATGGAGACAACTTTATTAATTATGTTTATAACCAACTGAAATGAAAACATTTCTCCAGGATTTAAATTTGTGCTAAAAGGGTCAAATAATTTTTTATTTGTTTTTGAGGGCACAGTAGAGGGAGAAGGCAGGGAAGGAAGAAAAGCATTGGAGTATTTACCCCCATATCTTGAGGGTTTTTTTAAGCTCCTGCTTCTTCATGGTTCTGTAAAACTGAGTGACAAAATCTGTAAAAATGAGAGATTTTGCAAATAAGGGTGATTTACCAAAAGCTTGGTGCTGTCCACGGACTCTTATCAGGTCTCATTGTTGAACGAGATAGGAGGTCCCACAGATGCTATGTACCAATGAGCTTGCTACTGCCTTCCTGGTCTGGAAACAATTACATGATACTTTCTAAGTGACGGTGAAAATGACAGGAATATTCACTACCATCTCATTTTTCTACTGTGGTGCTATAAAAGTTTGAAATAGTTTTCTCTTCAATGAAATCAACAGCAGAGAAAGGGCAGGACATCTGAAGTTTACTGTAGAATTCACAGGCAAAAGAAAAAAATCCATTAAGGGAGAAATGAGAGGGACTCTCCCTATATTGTATATATAAATAAACTTTGACAAGAATGACTTCTGTGTGTTATTTGATGTAAATAATATGGACAAAGAACATCGTCAGCTGTCAGGATTACTTCCAGTTGCAGAGTCAATGGAAGTAGTGTATGAACATTTGAGATCAAAACTCGGAGTACGTCAGTAAAAAATTATTTGCTAGTTAATTGTGACAATTCTTTGTGTGTCAAAACAGCATTTTAATTTCACTTTTCTCTGTCCATCGGAGTGCCAGCCAGACATGTTCTTCTTCAACTAAGGCACTCAAGTACTTGTGGATAAATGCTACAATAGACAATGCAAAGGCCTCTGCACTTGCATTAGTCTGTTTGGCCTTACTGGTATCTGTTTGGTACTACATACTGAGACAATATATATATTTTTCTGAGTGAAAGATATCAAGAAATAGCTTTTTCAGGCTGAGCTGCTACCATCTTGTATTGTTTCATATGTCTGCCAAATCTATCAAATGCTCAGTGCTCATATCTTCTCTGTTTCTCCACTACAATTGCCTCACAATAACAAGCCAAAAATGCAGAGAATTCTAGCAGCACTCTTCATTAATCACTGAAGTCCTTGATTACTGTGTAGCTGCTATGGTGGATTCCACAACCCACTCATCTAGTTTTCTTTCTTTCCTTCCTAGAAAAAACCACATTTATCTACTATTTCCACCTCTTGAACCATAGCAGCTTCTGCAAATCTGGAATTATTAAATGACAGTTAACATTTTCCCAGCTAATAGAAGATTGTGGTATTATGGTCATGTTGAACAGAGGTTGAGTGAAATGTCTTAAAAAATTGAAGTGTATCACTTTGTAATGAGGAAGCATTATATACTGCAAGTGAGAATCAGCTTCAGGTAATAAAGTGGAAGGTTTATGTTCATCGAGACAAGGATGTACATTGTTCTATGCTCTACAGAACCTTATTTTGTGAAATCTCTCTGAGATGGCATACATTGCTTAGTGGATGTCATATACCTTTGCTTTCAGTACTCTCAAAATACATTCAAATTTTTCTAAAAAAATAGTTGTCCTGTTAGGCAAATTTTGTATTTACCAGTTGAAGATGATAATTTTAAGTCCAGCTTCCAGTAAACACAATGAGATAGAAGTTGCAATGCTTTTCTGTTTCATGCAGATCATTGAACTAAATACTGAAGTACTGCTCCAGATATTGTTTGGGTGTTAATTAGGCTAAGCTTTGACTGAGGTCTCTGGGAGATTAAAACCCCATTTCTCAAAATATAATCTAATTGCAGGCATACAGCAAATGGATAGTCTCAAAAGTATTTGTAAGATAGGTGCCAGAGAATCAGCTTATGTGTTTCATTCTGTTTCATTTCTTGCTGTTCAATGTCATGCTCCAGTTAACTATGGAAGGATTATTAATATGTGAAAACTTCATAGTTAGAGGGATATTGATAAGTCATTACAGTTCATGAAGGATCATTTGTGATACAATAGCACTTGCACATAAAGTTCGGGGACTTAAAATGCCTCACATGTTCTCCAGGACTGAGAAAAAATTCCTGCAAATAAACTCACATTTTGATAAAAAACTGACCTTAAGTATATGCTTTCCAGCCAGGATTAGAGTCCTGGGAGAGACTTGCTCACACCATGTGAGAGATCATCTCCGGGCAGTGGAGACTTAGGCAGCAGTGAACAGGTCTCTAGGACATTTAGTTTTCCACTTTGCCACCAAGAAATTCAACAGTCAGGAGGCTGGTGGAATAACAGAGTGATGCATGCAGAGAAAAAAACCCTGTAATTTATTAGATCAAAGACCCATTCTAACTAATAGCAGCCTGGCATCCTTTTTAATGAGACGTACCTCTTCTGCCTTTGAAATCATAGTGTAATGCTGTTTTCTGCAATCACCAGCGTAATCACACTATTTCACATAAACTCTCCCAATATTTCTGCTGTATTCAGGATTCTGTCTTTTCCTCTTTTCAGAATGGTTGATTGGCAGACATGGCTCAATAGCTGCTGCATTGCACCCTGCAGTAGCTGCTTTTCAACAAAGTCTGTTCAGTAGTTACTTGAGACTTATAAACATAATTTATTTTATTGTGAGCAATTGGTATCTTTTGGGATGATGGTGACATGATAAATCTGAGCTTTCACTACAGGGATATTTGAGTGAGAGATGTCCTGCCTTTTGAACACATTTTTTGCTGCTTCTCTTATAATTATCAACCAATACTTTTCTAATTACATTTTGCTTTTAACAGAAATGACGAAAAAATAGATTGAAATTATCCCCGCCAAATGACTGTTTTTCCTACATGCTAAACCTTTTCATAATTGCTTCCTATGTAGAAAAATGAATTATTTTTATGTTGCTATGAAATTCTAGATCTTTATGATTTGAAATTAAAAAATTGAGAGCTCCCCTTCCTGTTTAGTTCAATTTTGAGACAGGCTCCAGGTCCTGTTGAGCTATTAGGCATTCAGCCTCAGCATTCAGAAGGTTTTGGTGAAAAAGCTCTTCCAAACATAAATGTCACTTCATCTCCCGCAAATCATACTTGCAATCCATGAGTTATGTCAAATTTCTAATGCTATGTCTCTCTTGCGAGTAAGTTTTAATAGAGCATGGTTCCAAAACACCTGATATTCTCTTTCTTTCAGATGCTTAGGACAAAAATCAAAACTGCATAGAGAGAGGTTTAAATATAGTCCTGTTTTTCTGCTGTCCTGAATGTGTTGTATTTACCAGCTGTCAAAGAAATGATAATGAAAAATAGTTACTGACTGTTCCTCCCAGTCAGTAAGTTTAGAGTTCATCCCAGCAGGAGATTGAGATTCACAGGTTTTTCAGGTAAAATCTGCAAATGAAACCAGACACTCTGCAAACTCCCCTCCACCCCTGTATTTGAAAGAGCTTGTGGATGGCATTCACAGCCCAGTTGGCCATTCTGCACCAGCACTGTCATGCTGGTGCCATGTGACCTGTAACATCTGTTCCTTCTCCAATTAGACCACTTCTAAAGGATAAATTAAAAACAATTCTAATTAAACACTATAATGGAATTATCAATCTGTGTTACTGAGGCAGAACAAGGATGTAATTAATTATTGATACAAAAAGATTTGTTTAAACTAGTTTGGTTTACTGTCAGCCACCATAGGTTTTAAGTGAGCTTATACAGAACTTGAAAATAACCACCACTGTATCTTTCTTTCAATCAAAAGATACACATGGGAGCAGATTCTTGTAAACTACTCAGTCGGTCGTTCCATGTTCCTCACTATTTTAGAAGCAAATTTGCATATTTACTTTAGTATTATTTCTTTTGACTAGCAATGCATTGCTTCTACTATTCCAATGATCTATTTAACATATAATGGATTCACAGTATAATTAGACTTTCCATTAAATATCCTAAAACCTGGAGAAGAATTCTGTGCATTTCAACATTTACCAACTATTGCTACCTCTTTTAACAGAGAAAATGGTGTTTTAAACTAAGCCAAAGTCCTACACAGTCAGATCTAAAAGGATAGTGTGGAGAAAACATGATGACAGTATAGGAAATGCAAAACAATGTGGGAAGTTTTATCTGAATGGGAAATGAATGTGAATGTCTCTTCTTTGTAACACAGAAATCTGGCGTGTTTTTTTTTTTTTGTGGGAGATGAACTGTGATGAATGCACAAATTGCAAGCTTACTACAAGATTGCATCGATCAGAATCAGAGGTTTTACCAAAAAGAAATATGGAAATAGTTGAAAATGGGCTGGCTTTAGTAAACCAATGTTGCATTTTATTCCATTTCCTTTTAATGCTTTTAATTGATTTTCCTTCACTATTTCCTCTATAGCTGCCCGTGATCCTATGGTAAGAGTAGTCCCTATAGTTACCCACATTATATTGTTTGGGCTCCGTCTTAAGCAAAATGAACTGTGCCTATTCCTCAGATATTGTACCAGTTCTGACATCATAGATATTTATAAATCTGCCACACAGGCACCATTTTAAAAATTTGTGCCTTCTGCATACATCTACAGCTCTCACAAAGGCTGGACTGTTCATCAAGGAAAGACGCAGAGAAATTCTTCCAAGACTCTACTGGAAATAGTTTGTAATCTCTGCTGTAATTTGCATCTTCTTATTCAATTCTGCTTCCCAGGCAACAGAAGTGAGTTCTAATAGAAGAAAGATGTGAATACTATGGTAGAGTAGCAACTTCACATAAGTTCTAAACTGGGAACAGTACACTTTCCCCAAATTAATTTAATTAGGGGACTAAAGTATAACCTGATAGTAGTTTGTTTCTCAGTAAATAAAAAATCTAATAAAAAAATATTTTAAAAATATAATATCTTTGTGTTTTGGTGTAGATTTTATGCAACTTTCAATTTGCTGGGTTGTCCACAAGAAGCCTAACAAAAATTTGGACATTTATAAAATAAAAATACAAAATTCTTTTTGAATAGATGGGGTAAATGGTTTATAAAATGGAGGCAGATGGGGTTATTTTGTTCCAGTATAAGTACACCTCTGCTGAGATGAATACTATATTCCTCAGTCACATCCTTAATGGAAAGCAAAGCCAGCACCAGACCACTGCTGCGTGGAAATTTTCATCTGCTACCAGACAACAATTAATTCCTCTTTGTGCAATGTGGAGGCTTATTAAAAAAACAGCCTTCTATCAACCTGGATTTATTCCATTAAATCAAGATCAAACTCTTTTCCTCATATTTCCCTCTGTCAATCTGAAGGTGAATTGCAACTATTTCATTTCCAATCATAATTTAGGCACAGGGTCTAGTTGTAATCCCCATATAGGAAGCCAGTGAATGACAGATGCATCATACTAAATTTGTGGCATGGTCATATCACCAGCCTGTTTGCTGGTGTTCATCTATAAAGCTGTCAGATTGTGACCACTCTGGCTACAGACAGCATACACCTGATTTAAAAAAAAATCCATCTACTGAGCAAAAGGCTCTTGTTACCTTTTTAAAATCAATTCCACTGCTCAATATCTTGGTTAACCCACAGCTGTTCCAGTCTGTGGGAACAATAGCAAATGCTAAGGCATTAAAAGAGCAGCATGTCTCTGTTGCAAGGCTAACAAAGACCCTGCTCTGCTGTATCTTTCATTTTGTTTTGCATTCCCCCATCTCCATTGAGGCTTAACTCAACCTAAGTAGAAAAAAATTACATGAAAAAACATCTATATATGGTTTAGATTGAAACAAAGATTTATGACCTTATCAGCACTTTTTAAAATCTAATTCTCTGAAGTTCATTCTTGCTTCTTTTTGGTCTCCTTTTTTAAAGAGTAAAACGAAAATCTGGTAATTTTATTCTGTCAGAGTTTAGGCTATGATGAGAAGGGTTAAAGAATAACCAACCTGTTAATGTATCTGAAATATCATCTCTTTTATTCATACTAAAACATTTGTGCAATAAAACTGTGCTTTTCCCTGCCTATTATAGTTGGTAGAATATAATGGTCTCTCAAATTAACTGCGAAAACAGAATCTAAATTCCTTTCTTTTTATTCAGTTTCTGGGTATAGTCTGCTATACAATTACTTTCAAATTTATAATTGCACTTGGAGACAAGAAAATAAGGAGTCACGTTACAAATTACTACAGAGGGAGGTGCTTCATGGGAGCAACACTTGTAGCTTCTTTTTCCTATTTACATTGCATTTGAAGGCCCAGAATCTCCAACCACCAGTTCTGGTGAGTGGCAAGCACTGCTTTACATAAGTGTAGGCCATTTTTTAGGCTTTGGGAGAATAGCACACCACATTTGTCACAAGATACAAGAAAACCAGCTCAAAACAGATTAGTAGAAGCAAGTTAGGCGTAGCTGTGTGGCTGGTTAGTCGTGTCTTCATGGTGCCTCGACAGGTATGAGTAATCATTGTCCAAGATAAATGTGAGTTAACTCAGCTTCTCTTTTTTGGGTTAGATTATATCTTAAACACATTATCATTCAAACTTCATTTCACTAGCAAAAGTTTTCATGCATCCTGAAAGCATTATGATTTTATAAGCAATTTCTCCCAGGTCTTGTGCCATTGCATGTCATTCATTATGAGTTTCACCAAAACCTACAAAAAGTGAATATTCAGAAGGAAAATGATTTTGAGGAGATGAGCAATTCACATGGATGAGTGTTTTGGTCAATGTGTGGATATAGTGAAAGCAGAAATCTTTATTAAATTATAAATAGAAATTCCCTCATCACTAAGAAAACAAAATGTTTTGATTGCATAGCTAATTTGGCACAAAATAAAATTAGATCAATTTAATTATTAGACTGGAAACAGCATCTACAGTGGCGTTTCTAATTTCAAACACAAGCATCTTAGGGAAGGGTTCATTTTCTATAAAGTACATATCCCTTTATGTTGATGAATGCTATGGTGGCCTTTGGAAAAAAAAAAAAATTATCCTGTCTAACCTGAGTACTAGACCCAAGTACAGGGTTTCTATGTTTAGAAGCATTGAGGATATACAATCCTAGGAAGACAATTCTCCCTTGTTAGAAGAGGAAATGGGTTTTGAGTTCTGTTACTCTCCTAACTTGTAGAACTGTAGATTGTAGTAGATGAAATACACCATGACACCCACTGTGGACTTTGCTAGTGTTTACAGTCAACTTCCATTATCACATTCCCTTCTAGTTTTGCCGCTACTGCTGTCTGAACTAAGAAAGACTAATGTTTTAGAAAGGTATTATTGTTGAGTGTCCTGGGTCTTCTGTAAATGACAACAGTTCTCCTTGGGTGGATGAATAAAGGTTTATTATATCTCTCTTTTTTTTTTTTTTTAATTTTTAAATTTTTTTTTTTTAATGGTGGGATATCTTCATTAACTTCTATGTCACTGACAGATAATTTCAGAGTACGATCTATGAAATGTCCTGGTGACACTGAGAATTATGTGATGACCCACACAAGCCATAAAAAATGGCACCATAGGGGCCGGGTAAAGAGTGTTCTGTGAATCAGGGCATATAGCAATCCCATGAGGTGTGCTCCTGCAACTCTTATTTACTGCAAATCAATAACATGTTTGGAACATTACAGAACATAGATGAAGTGATAGCACTTAGTACAATGAGGTTAGAGTTGAAAAGACAACTGATTATGTTGCAGAACCCCAGTGCAGGGGGTAACCAGAAGAGAAACTTAGTGCAGATTGGTACCATTCATTTTCTTGAGATACTGTCACAGTAGTAATTAGCTGGCTAGATTAGCTAAATGGGTAGAATTTAATTATTTGGCTGTTAAGGGAACTGTACAAAGTAGTATTTTAAATAGGAGTTCAAATTCTGTATCGAAGATACATCTTTTAATAATTACTGAACAATTAATAAATTATTAATAGATACCAAAACCACGTCATAGACAGGATTATCAGAGATGTAGATTACCAGTTGGAAACAAACCAGATTATCATAAACCATAGCTCCAAGCAGTGAGTTCACTGCCTGGCTTTGGATCAACTGAATAAACATCCTGTTTGCTAAAGCACTGGAGTTTGCTTTAGTAACTTTCTATATACATTGTAATGACTTACAAGGGAAAGATAATACATTTCGGTCCATAAACCCAAGTCAGAATATGGTAAAGTGGTAATTTGGACTGTTCAGGGACTTTTTTTATTAAGGGTCATTTACCAAGAACTGCAAGTGTAGCCTCTATACTATTGTCTCCTCTGGAAAGAACATCCAGGGATACCAGAGCAAAGCTTGGCTGCAAGTCTACCAAGAGTAATGCATGCTGAGTTATGATTGCCTTATTATATTCCTCTGTCATGCTTTCCTGCAGAATATACGGGAATTTATGTGATAAATCCACAGCAATTTGGCATTTGATGTTCATTCTTGCTTTGGAAGTCTGTTCTGAGAATGTAATTTGTTGTCATAAGGCAAAGTGTGCAGCTGAGTTACCCACAACCTACTCCCACCTACTTAAGGCATTATCTAAGCCTCAGTGAAGTGATTGAATATATTTTTACTATATTAAAAAAAAGTAAATTGGATGAGGTCCTCCTGTTCCTGTAAAGATCAGTGTATGAACAGACTGATAGGACTCTGATTTAATTTCTCCTTAATTAATGAAATTCTTTTGTTAACACATCTTTCTCTCCCTTGACAGACCAATGAGGATGGCATGCATTCTGTAGAGTTCTCTGTGAAGATGGATCAGACCTTTTAGTGCTTAGATTGGAAATGACCTGGAAGATCATGTTTCCAAGTATTTTGGTGTTTCATTAACATTTTGGCTTGTAGTCAGGAGTTTTTTTAAGAACACCAGCCTGCTCCTATTATATGGGGCCTTTGTGATATAATGATATGTGATTAAAAAGGAACTCTTGTAAAATATAGAATATAATTTCATGAAGAGAAAGTTACCATACATTTTTTCCCTTTTCTTACAATTCTGAAAGAGGATGTCTCCTGGTTCTGGCTGGAACTGCAGTTTTCAGCCTGTAAATTTGGGACAGCTGGCCAGGAGGTACCAACCACTGTTTGAGGTTGGGCTGGGCGTCGGTCAATGGTTGGTGAGCAGTTGTCATGTGCTTCACTTATTTTGCTTGGGTTTTATTCCTCTCTCTCTTTTCCCATTTCCTTTTCATTACTATTATTATTACTAATTTTTTTTTAAATTTATTTCTGTTCTTAGATTGTTCTTATCTCAGCCCATGGGTTTCACCTTTTTCTGGTTCTCCTTGCCATCCCACCAGGCATGGGAAGTGAGAGAGTAGCTGTGTGGTACTTAATTGCCAGTTGAAGTTAAACCATGACAGAATGCTATAACTTTATTGCTATTTATTGTGACTCTCAGAGTGTCATAGATGCTTCACCTCAGATCTAGACCCCATTGCTTTATGCAGTGTAAAAGGAGTGTTTATTATTTTGCACTCCTTTTCTTGATATCTAGTACTATGTTCACCCTTTAACATCCTCCATATGCCATAACTGAAATGGCTGTTTCCTAATACTTTCAAAAGTAACTTTTGAATGGATAATTAAAAGTGCTTTGGAAACCTGTATGAATTAATTGTATAGATGGCACTATATAAATGACAAATGATAAAGATAATGTAATTTATTGATTTTTGAGATGCTTTCCAGATTATTTAGAAAATAAACGTTCAAAGTGGGTTTAATTGCAACACTGGGTTATAGCTGGTGTACCTGCTAATTCACATTATGAAAGTAAGTTAATTTTGATCCAGTATACAGCTTTCTAAAAAAACAAAATACACAACACATTGAAGCACTTACCAATTCTTCCAAGGGAGAAAAACAAATTTCTGCTTCTCTCAGTCTGATTCTGACTGTTTCTGTGGTAAATACAGATCAGATCAGCTAGTTGCAGAGGATAGGGCATGAAATTTCCTTTAATTCTTATTTTAAAAGGAAACCTTCTGCTGAAGTATTACTTGTCCTCAAAAGCATGGAAAGTAAAAGGCTGAATTTCTTTTTGAAAAATGCTTCTCCTTCTTTGCTGTCACATTTCTGATATGTAAAATATATCCCTCAGGGCACAGAACAGAAAAGCCTGCAAAGTACTCAGTAGGTGACTCTGTGCCAAGGGTTTGGGGGGGGTTGAGCAGACTGTGGTTAAAAACTGTCTGGGGCAGATAAATCTAAGTGGGAGCTATGGAACATAACTGAGTTACCAAACATTTAGGTGAGACAAAGAAAAACAGGCTACTTAATTATATGGGAGAGAGGGGTTATCACAAAGGGTTAGCATAAAGGTTCTCACAAACAAAATGGCTTTAGTCAAAGATTTATTGTTTGAATTACTTAACTGGTTTCAATTAAAATGTGATAGCACATTGGAAATGAACTTGCTATCTCCTCAAATTTCTGAAGGACTTAATTCTCACCTCAGGTAGATGAGGAACCTTTATTGTTACCTGGATGCTCCCAAAAGAAAGGTCATGTTATCCTTTATTTACTAAAGCTCTTTAACTCAGAAGAACAAAAGAAACATATTGCATATAAATAGTTCTGTGTAAATGTTTCACTATTGTTTGGAAATGAAAGGAAAAACTAATTATTTTTAATGTGAAACTTTCAAGAAAAGCACTCTATCTCATTTCTTTTTAATTATATTAATACCTAAATCTCCCACAAAACAAGAATATAAATCTATGCAATAATATGCTATAGTAAAATCGATATTGATTATTAGGAGTAAAAGCCCTTTATGAGAAATGATAACAGCATTTTAGGATCCCTAAGGAAAAAAAATATTCTAATAAAACTACAATAAATTACTGCAATCTAATCACCTTTTAAATAACTAAAATTCTTTAATGGAATTTATGTTTTCAGAAGAGCTGTTGCTTCTAAGCACAGAGTAAACAGCTGCTGCTGCTGTTGCATGCAGTTGGAGCATGCAGGAGCTGTGTTGACAATCTGCCCTCCTGATTAACTGTTCATTGATTCATTATTTTTCTGTCTCATCCATTTTTTCACTCTTTTGCTTTATCTTGTGCCTTCCACGTTTTTCTGTCCAATACAAGATTATCCCTAAGTAGGCCTGAGAAGAGTGGGGAAATTCATGTGGATCAGCTACCCTAGAAGTGGCCTTTGACCTCACTTGTGCTAATAAATTAGGAGGATTAGGCAATACATTGCCCTTTGCAATATATATCTTGTAGTCTTGCCCTTCTCCTTTAGAAGGAAGCCCAGACTGTCTTATTTTAAATGGTGTATTACTTTTCTTCAATATCTGTTAGAGAAGTTAAATACATTAGAAAAGACAAATCAAAGAATTAAACTTTGTATTTTGGCTGGGACAAATGAGATTTGGATGGCCATTTGCTCCTCGGAGAATTCAGTGACAGTTTTACACCAATTTCTAAGGCAGTTTCATCTGCACACATGAACTTTCTTATCATTGAAAAGGATTCAATGTCCAAGCTGTCATTCCTGCTCAAATATCACATATGCCAGGTCCAGACAATTGAATGTTTCTAGGTGAAGCTGTGACTTTGAACTCAATTCAGTATTTCATAGTAAGAAATTTTAGTCCACAGAGGACAAATATGATGTGCTTTCAGTAACCTGTGTTGCTAGGGAGATGTGTTATAATACATTATTAGGAATCCAAGTGCACAAAGGCATTGTGCCTTGGCCATCCTGTCAGGCAGTGAAGACATGAGAAAGGTTTGAACATGGAAATCTCATTTCTCACCCATTTTAATGTGACTATTTGAAATCTGTTTAGTAGATATGAGCCCTTTTGTCCCAGAGACCTATGATTAGTTGCTAATTAAAAGTTGCTCCAAAATGAATTTTTCAAAATCAAGTATGAGTTATTTCATTCCCTCTGGTACTTCTAACAGCTAACAGATAAGAGCTGGCTACCATACAGTGTTATGCCAGAGGAAGAGGCTGTCCCTGAATAAGTTCATCTGAAATGAAAGCTGGCAGTAAAGCACTTGAGTTAGTTAATGCCACCTCGCCCATCTTCACTCTAACCACTGAAGCCTAAAGAAAAAACTGTAGAGAGTGTCAATGTGACGTATGAAATACTGATATTGCAGGGCATTTTGCCTTACATACTTCTGACAGCATTGCTGAAGTGATGAAATTCTGAAAGAGTAATCTGTATTATTTATAGCAAAAGAGATCTTTGTTATTTTTACTGACATGTTATGGGACAAATTGAATATTCAGTAGAACTGCTGTTTACCTTCAGTTACAGTCTCTGCTGACAGGACTGGATACTTATCTGTGGCTGCAAAAATGATGCATTTCTAGTTTTTTTCTTGGCTATACTCTTTGTACATATGCACGCTAAGGTACACCAGTGCATAGGTCCACAAATGGACCCCTGATATCACTGTATGCAGACTGTTAATGTTCAAGCTGCAGTCAAAATGACACTGCTGAATGGCATTAGCAAAGCTGGACCCATGACCAAGAGATACTTTGAGCAAATTAGTGACATCTTGAATTGGTTCAGTAGTCTTTTTTTTTTTTTTTGCATTAAATACATATGATTTCATGCTTATATATTTTGGATGTTGCTTTAATGAACAACAATTTCAATGGCAGGTAATAATCCACACTGGATTTGAAAGAGGCATACATGGGTGCATGTATTATTTAGACAAATAATTAAATGTGTCATATGAATTATACCAGTCTGCTCCATTTGAAAACGTGGAGATCAGGCTCATCTGTGCACCTGATATCACAAGCTTCTCCTCATGGACTTCCCTGAGAGTATGGGATACTTGGTCATTGTGACTGAAAGTCTGAATGTATTTTCATTCATTCATTCATTCATTCATTCATCATAGTGCTGTGCATTTCTGAACTACATGTTTATTTTGGTGTGTATGTTACACTCAGATCCTTCTATATTTTATGGAAAGCAGGAACTAAAA
The DNA here is from genome assembly GCA_013399225.1 of Rhipidura dahli. Lineage (NCBI taxonomy): Eukaryota > Metazoa > Chordata > Aves > Passeriformes > Rhipiduridae > Rhipidura > Rhipidura dahli. The sequence goes on along the minus strand of VXAC01008728.1, from coordinate 1,049,911 downwards.
AGAACTTTTTAAAAAGCCACACAAGATGGGTCAATGTATTGTAATTTTTAAAATTCCAAATGATATTTCTTTTTTTCTAGAGAAAACAGACATTTGAAGAACCTACCATCATTTTACCCATTACAACAGTGTCAGAACTGACTACTTGCATAGAACAAGACTCAAATCAAGGTATTTGACTTGGATGAAAATGTAGTTGGGCATAAATGAGATTACAGGAACATCATGTTCCATAGGTCTATAAAAATCCTATTTCTGGGCAATCAGTTTGCTCTTGGAAGCTCCCAGGTCTATTTTTGAGCAAGAACTGAGTCTCATTTTGCTTACTTTTCTTCTTCTTGTGAGAAAGATAATGAAAGAGAAAATTAGTACCTTGAAGATACAATGACCTTCACACTAAAGATTACCTCTAATAGAATTTAAATTGTTGATGACTTTCATAATTGTCTTTTTGATTTTATATCATTTTCAATTTCTTTACTATAAAACAGTATTCCCTTTCTCACTTTAGATGCTTCATTACGCGTAATATCACACATTGACTCTCAAATACTACATTATTTCTGTGTCATTTTGGTGCTCAGTTTTGGTTCACTGAGTTTGTAATTGGGAATCTCCTGTATTTTTCCAGCAGCTGAAGACAGAATATCATATTCTGGAAGACTACTGAGACTACTATTTTTCATTTGATTTCTCTATAACTATGAAGTATTTTACTTAGGTCAACATTCTTATCAGAAGAATCACCCCATTACTACTCTTTTTTTCTATCTCTATCTCTGCTAAGTGAAAAATAATTTCCATCTCAAAACCATTCCACATCATGTGTAAGAAGAATTGAAAATTCACAGTTTGTGAAGTGTGCGCTAGTATATTAAAACAATGTTTACAGCATCACTTTATGATTTCAACACAATAAATCTGTCTCCAAATACTTGGAAAAGTGGGATGAGAATTTATAACATGTTCTGCTTTTTGCAAAACAAAATACCACTGACCAGTCTTTGCTATGACTTCTCTATTATGGCCTTATCTTCAGTGTTCATCAGAGGATAGTTTGATGCTGTCCACCTGTCAGAATTGAAGCTTGACTTTGCAGCCTAGGATCTGAAGTCAAATTACATCAATCCCTTCCTTGACTTCTGCGTTAAAAATTATCTTGAGTGGTTTTAGCATAGTGACCCAGGAAGGTTTAAATTTAAAATGAATGACCAAGGGTTCAGCTTTAGTCCCTGTCACATTAGGAATTATACTGAAAAATCTCCAACAGCTTCCCTGCATGCTGGAAAAATTTTTGGATGACACCTTGTCAAAATCCTCACTTTATTTTTGCTAGTTTTATGTTAAGTTGCTGTCTGCTGGAAACAAATTTAATCATAGCTGGAGTTTAAGAGAAGGTATATTTCAGAAGACTCAAGCAACTGTTCAGAGCTATCACAAGTACAGAAATGGGTGTTCCTCTGCCTCTCCCCACATGGGCAGAGGACAAGCTCCAGGTCCTGCTGATGAGAGGGGCTGGTAAGAAAAGCTTTGATCAACAATACAGCCTGCACCACTCTGCATGGGCTGTTGCAGTCAGAGCCACTTCAGTCAGACTGGCTGAGTGACAGTAGCGTGTGACTGACAGTCACTGCAGCCAGCCTGCAGAGATCACATCTCGCCTGGGTGAGCTCAGAATGCCCTTCTGGAGTGCACACACCAACAGCCTGAGCCAGGAGCAGTGGTGTGGTAAGGGAGAGCCCAGTGTGTAATTTAACCCAGCCACTCAGAAGATATTGGGGATGCAGTATCTCTAAGGGCTGAAAAGGGGATGCCTCTTAATCAATTCTTCTTTTAATGTGGATAGTCAGGGGTTAACTTCTGTGGTGAAGACTAACCATGTTCTCTCTTCTCAATCAAAACTTAATAGATCACCTTGCTCAGAGCCCCATCCAACCTGACCTTAAATGTTCTCAGGGATGGGCCATCTACCACCTCTCTGGGCAACCTATCTCAGTGTCCCACCACCCTCATTGTAAAAAAATTTATTCCTTATATCAAGGAAGATACTTCCTTACATCTAGTTCATCCTCATCATCCCCATTTGTCCTTTCTTTGAAAACATCCAGAAGTAAAGAGCTAGAAAAGTGCAAAAGAACAAGTAAATACAGAAGAAATATAGCAATTCTGTCTTCAAGCTTGCAGTAACCTTTTGTTCACTGAACTGGATTTTTGTATCTAATGTGTATGTCGTTGTTTAGTTGCTTCCATAATAAATCCATACTGATTTTTTTGTCTTTTCTTGTTCTTCCTGAATTATTTACTTCCAAAAGTATGAGTTTCTAAGATTACAAACCTATCCGTTTTATGAATGATAAACTAGGTTTCATCATTTGTCCTCTGAATGTACCTAATGGAATCTGAACTTCTCTCTTTTTTGTCCCACTTATTTTATTTCCAGTCTGTTGTCCAAAACTTAATTTAAAACTTTCTTTTTTACATATTCTTCTAAAGGTCTCCCAATAGCAACTTCTCAGGGAAGCAAGAAAAATTATCTAGAATAAATACCAAGTTTTGTAGTTGACCCAAAGAAATCTATGCCTGCTTTACTTCGGGAAGCATTTTTTTCATATGAGATCAATGTAGCTTTTCTGCTGTATTTTTGACATTTTTAATATGCCAAACCAGTATCTGTAGTATTATTATTCTTCCTTAAAAGTTTTTACCATTTTGTTTTAGATTTTTAATCTCTTAATGACTTACAAGACCCTTTTTCATTAGATGCTTCAGTTAAGTAGTGTAGCATGGTCAAAGTAACTTATCATATAGGACTGGAACTTTGATTTCAGAAATGACCAACGAATCAGTGCTTATAGATTACATTGACTCCTGAAGGATTTCAGCCTGACCTGTTGTTTTTGAGTCACAGTGCAAACTGGCATCTTTCCACATGGCTATTTTCAGTTAAGTATGAATTTCTCATCTCTGTTTCTTTTTCTTGTTTGTAAGGATAGTATTGATGATGACCTCAAAATTATTATGATTTGTCAGTACATCTTTCTGCATTAACTCCAGGGTATACTTTTTCCTGGACTTTCTTCTGCTTTGGAGTTGTTTGGATTTTTTAGTCTTTAACCCAACACCTCTTCCTCTCCCTCAAGACTTGCTAGGATTCTCTAGATGCTGGCTTTCTCCCAGACAGAAATATCACTATATCTTATTAATCTCAGTAGCATAAAAAATATTTTATATTTTACAGAAAAAGCTCACGTCCCAAAGCAAATCAAAATTACAGTCTTCAGTAAGCTCCTAAAGGAGTATTAACTATTCTGAACATGTACACTGATGGCATAAGGGCAGAGGCTGATATGTCTTTTTTAGATAGCTGTTTGGCATCAGCCATATGGTCTAAATCTTATTCCTTGGTTAGTTATTGAAACATGTTTTGTTTTTTACATATTTCTTAATTACTTTTGGGTCTCTGTACAATCAGAGAACTCTTTTAGTTTCTTCCTTGGAATTAATAATTTTTCTGTTGGTTCCTCTACTTCCAAGTCAAGAAACCTCATTAGTTTTCTCTCAACTGTCCATGTCCAGTCAAAGAAAACTCTGGACAGAAATGGTATATTGGATGTGTTTTTCTGGCTTTACTCTTTTATTCTGTGAAGAGCATCCCTATTCTCTGTAAGCTGACCTCCAGCTTGTCCACAATCATACCCAACTAAACTCTACAATGTGGTTATTGCTTAACAGGGGTAAGCTGGCCCCTGTATGACCTAAGTTTTTTCTTTTATTTTCCTACTGCTGGGTTCTTTCAGCACCATCTTGTTTCTGGCCACATAGTGTGCATATCTTTAGGGTCAAAACCTCCTAAAGACTTAATTTTTGTGACATTTCTGCTTGCTATCCAGTGGTAGGATATGCATGAATGGTTCAAAGTTGCACCAAGAAAGGTTTAGGCATTAGCAAGCATTTCTTTCATTGAGGGGGTGGTCAAACCCTACAATAGAGAGCTTCCCAGACAGGTGAGCGGTGCCCCAAACCTGTTGGTGTTTGGAAAATGTCCTTAACAATATTCTTTAACATTTGGCCAGACAATTGGACTAAGTAGTCTTTGTAGGTGCCTTCCACCTGAATGTGTTCTATTCTATTCTATTCTATTCTATTCTATTCTATTCTATTCTATTCTATTCTATTCTATTCTATTCTATTCTATTCTATTCTAATCTATTTCATTCTAAATAAAGAAGTAAATAAATATGTCTTGCTTAATACTCCTTAAATCCTCTTCATAGGAAGAGCTTCTTCTCTGGAGCAACAAGAAAAAGTTTCACACACTAAGTGTACTTGTTAGTGACAGAAATCATACAATCTACTAAAGGTCTTCTACAAACCCTTTGCTTATTGATACAGGTTCAAGGCTCTTGTCACTGTATTCCAGACAAATTCAGCTCTAAAATTTCCAACAGCTCTGCGTTTCTACTCAATATAATTCTCTTAACAATTTATTTGCTTCAGACACAATGTACTGTTTAGTACAAAATAGCCTGAAAGATACAAGCTTTAACTGTTTTTGCATAGCAGTACTTGGGTTCTGACAGACATTCTCCAAATATTGGTATTCGGGGCTAAACGATTTATGCATATTATTCACAATATTATACAAATTATGCTGTTCTGCTGGGAGGGAGAAGTGCAAACAAGGTGTTCTTCTAAACAAAAATAAAGGATTAGAGACTTTTATTATGCAGAGTCCTCATGGTCCTCAAAGCTCTTAAAACTCTCAAAATTAAACTAGAATTTAGAAGAAAAATATGAGAAGCTATTTCCCAGTGTTCACATATTTAATGGCGTTCTTTTCCTTTCACCCTCTGTATTCTTCATCTTCTCCTATGGTTGCTAAATGACTTCGTGATCTCTAATTTTGAACCTACTCTGAAGTGTATGCTCCTAATTCTGTACTATTATACCTGCATGATTAACTGGCTTGTCAAATAAATCACTGTGAGCACTCAGCTACCATTATTAATCTATTAATCACTTTAGCAAAGAAGATGGTAATGCTATTCTGTCACCTTCAGACAATTCTAGAACAGAAACAGGTTGTGGACTTGAGCTTGCATTCCAATGTGTCTGAACATGCACACCACCAGTGATACAAAACACACATTATTGATAATTCAGGATTTTTGCAGAAACATGGGCTGGAATCAGGCCAGCAACAGTACGTGACATTAAGATCTATTTTTAAAAAAAGGCACTATGCCTGTCTGCCTGGAGTTGACCAATGACATCATCATCAGAATTCATGGTGAGAAATGGGGGTCATGGTGGCACTTAATGCCACCAGGATGAGCAAAGTCTATGAGCAATGGCCGTTGTCACTTCTACAATATCATTACATCAGAGGGATGGCTCTGCTGGGGGCCTGTTTCACCTTCCTTGGATGCATCATCTTGTCATATCTTTCAGCTCTGGGTGCTGCAGGATGCCTTCTCAAGGCTTCTTGCTGTTCTTGGTTTTCCTGAAGTTTCTTCCTTGCTCTAGTCTCTACTTAAGCCCTGCTTTTGCCTTGATGCCTTATTTAAGATCTCAACCCATCCCCATTAAGGCTTATTCGCAATTAGAATGTAACAAATATTTAGTGAAAGTGACCAAATTCTTTTATTTTACCTTAAAACTAAACAAAATGCTCAGAAATGGATTCACCTCCTCTCCCGCAAAAGAATTTACATTTTATTCTTATGTTAAATGTATTCAGAGATAAGGAAGGGTAATTGCATGTTACACTATATTCACAGGAAATCCATTGACTTAATGGCACCAATAGGGATTTACATTGTAGAGAGATGGAGAATTTTAAACTACAGATTTTGTTTTCATTCAAAATCTTCTCTCAATTCCACCATCTGAGGCTGAGAGTTTTGAATGACAAAATGGCTACTGAGATTTAGACAGGCTTAACTGGCAGCAGGTTTTGGATCCTTGTTTCTTTTGTGCATCTAACAAATTACACTTTTACAAGGAGGATACCTACTGCACTTTTGGTCTATTTGCTGTAGGAACAAAAGGCATATTACTTTGATTCACGTTTATAACCCTACCTAAGAACAATACATATTTCTTTATTTATACTTAGGCTGACTTTTTACAAATCTCAAAAGAGTGTGGGAAGTTTCAGAAGAGTGATGTTGAGAAAGACATTTCTGAAAGGCTTCATCTTTTGCCATTGAAAAGCATTAACTTTGTTATTGAAAAAGTAGTTCTATTGATTCTCAGAAACTTTTTCACCCTCTGGGAATAAAAACATAACTAACTAAAACAAAAACCATATTTTATGACTAGTAATGAATGGGTCCCTGTACTTGGCTCTACTCTGGTGAATGGAGTACCAGGAACTGACAAATTGAAATTGAATTAATAGTATGACCACATTATATTTGGATTCTTCAGTCCCTGGTTTGGATCTCCTAAGGTAGGAGGAGGACAAGTGTCAGGGATTGAGTACAACATTCTTTTTATTTAAAAGCTGAGACACTCAACTTCTCTAATAAGGCTGGGGCAAAATATGTTGCATTTGCAGTTTAAGGCTTTGCCTTTTTTGTCTATTTTTTTCTACCATAAACTTGTGTCCAACCCAAGATACCAGCAGCACAGCACTGCATTAGAAATGCATAGGATTTGCTGAGGCAATTTTATCAGCAGACATAGAAAGAACAGAATTGCTGGGAGTCAGCAGAGGGCCTCAGAAGGTCTTCTCTAGGAGTTCCTCTAACCACTTCTTGCGTCATGGCACATGGTTTCCTCTGCCTACAGAGCACACAATATATTAGGAATCCCTCAGCTTCTGAGGTGCAGAAACATAATTTGGTTTACTGCACTCCCTTATGTATGGTAGACCACGTGCAAATAACTTTCTGCCAAATCAGAAACAATAAAAGTAACCACAAAAATAAAAAGTCTCCATCAGATCAAACAAACCATAGATAACTCCAAGGAAAAAGGTCTGTTTTGAAGACTGATGGCAGAAAACTATTGGCATCCTATTGGGAGGGCATTTTAAGAGTTGTGTGTATTTTTATTTTCTAGAGAAGTCTTCAGAGCAATTTGTTTAGGCTAATAATATGAAGCAAAACAATGCTTGATGGCAAACTAGTACTTGATTTGCTTGGGGAACCGAAACTTCAACATTCCTCTGTGTTATAAATATGTATCATATTGTCAGCTTTGCTATACATTTTTTTCTATATCGGACCTTTGCCTCATTCAATATCCAGAGTGAGTGCAAAACATTACAGACTCAGCATTGCACATGCTTCTGAGGTTTTCTTCCATAAAAATCCTTGATTTATGTACTGAAACAAAGTGCTCCTCATGTAATTTTTCTGCAATTCATATTAGGTATACGAGATACCTATCCAGTTACTGGGGTGTCTACTGGAGTATCTCCTGCACTCTGAGGCTTTCAGCTGTGTGCTCTGACCTCAGGCTGTGGGGCAGGAAACAACATCTTGAATCCTCTAGACCCTTCTCTCTGACAGAGCCAGAAAATTTCTGAGGATTTGTTATATCAAAGGCACATATTATACCTGCTGTGCACTGCATTCATTCTGTGCTAACAGCTGAGAGTCCACACAGAGCAAATAACCTCAAAAGTGATCACCAAAGTATTAATTGACCTGTTTTCAGTTGCTAACAAGGTAAACTTATTTTCATGAGAAAGCTGCCACCCTTAGTGTCAACTGGATCACTGTCCAACAGAACTTATAAAGGCCACAAGTGAATGAATTTTTTAAAAAATTAGCATCTTAGAAATAAATTAATACTAGTATAATAACAAAGTAAGAAAATTAGGTGAGAATAGAAAAAATGAAAAGGAAAACAAACTTGTCCATTGGAACTGATAAAATATCCGGAGCTGAAATCCCTTGGAGTATACAGAAGGGACTTTGTGGGAAAACTCCAGCATATTTCAAATGGATCCCTTCCTTTTTTCCTATTGAAGTTGATATTTTAAAAAGATTTTTTTAGCAATATCGATAAGAAAGGCATCACTAGCAGTAATTGTTGGTGGTTTCGATGAAAAAATTTTGCACTTGTCATTGTTAACCCAACATGTAAAAAATGGTAAATTAGGCTACATAAATCATTACTATGGAAATGGGGCAAGAGATGAACTTACTGTTTGACCTCATTACTATTAACGCTTAAAGCAGAATCAACAAGAGCTTAAACATTCCTGGGTAGCAACCTGTCCAGTTTGCTCTTAAAACCTTCACTGGCGGAAAATCACAAGCTCTCTAGACAAACTGTCCTACTACTTAACTATCCTTACAGCAGAAGGGTTTCTTAATGTTTAACCTCAATCTCCCCTGCTGCAATTTTAATCCCATAAAACTGGTTTAAAAATCATGAGATTTTAAAAGTAATATCCCTTGGGATCTTTATATTATTTGCCTTCTAGTGTTTGATCCTTTCAGATTAACCTTTCCAAATGTCTCCTAGCAGCCATGAGAACTTGAAGCTTATTTTCTGAAAAGAGAACTGAAAGCTGGATGTCTTGTACAATAATATAACTTTGTAAACTCTGATTTCAAGGGGGAAAAATCCCAACCAAAATTACAGGGCTTGTAATAAACATAGAAGAGCAAAAAATTGTCTGTGAGTAATACATGCTAAGTTGTGTGCCATATTCTGTTAGTCTACTTTATAATTAGGTATGGATTTATACAAATTAATACAAATTTAGGGCCTGTTTCAGAGCTCTCATAGGCTGGTGAAAATAAGGAGAAGCATTGTTAAAGTCAGCAAAATGTAAACTGATGCAAAGAATGGAGCTCATCCTTAAGAATGCAAAGTTGTGGGGATTCTTTTGTAAAATAATCACTTTTAAAAATTATTTCTATGAACTGTTGTCCTGCTTTGAGACAAACTAAAGGAAATGCTCCGGGAGGAACATCCCCTCCAAAGAAGGCAGGTTTTAGCCGGGCCTCCCCCACCAGGTTCAGAAAGAAAATTCCTAGGAGGAAAGTGAAAAAAGGAAAAAAAGTTATTTATTTAACAAACAAAATGCACACAGGCATGGGAGAAGAATGATGCTAAATAATAAAATCTCTCTCTGTAGATTTCAGAGTCCTTTGTGGGTGTCACTTTCTCCTCTCCAGAGCTGGCATTTCTGCGTGGGCCCCTCCAGGCCAAGGTGTAAAATCTCCTGCCAATGTTCTGCTGTTGTTGATCAGTCCAGAAGAGAACAAGAAGAAACCAAAGTTCCCAGAAAACCTCCTTCCTCAGCTTATGAATGAGAAATTGGCTGATAAACCAAAGGAATGTAACTCTCTCCCCTGCTGCAGATGTGAAGCAGCTGGGCAGAAGAAGCCAGCAAGCTTATCTCTGTTTTTGAACAGAGCACCCAAAGGAATTCCACTGGCTCTCCCCTCCCTCTCTCTTAAAGATCTGCCTTAAAGCTACAGAAAAGGCACAGGATTCATGTCTGGGCATAGAGCAGGTGATTGGGGATACACCTCATAAAGTCACCCCAAGACAACTGTTTCAACTAAAAGAAATGTTGGACAGAAATATGCATGCTGTGCATATTTAAGTATTATAAACCATATCAGATGGAACAAACAAATTTGGAGCTAGACTTATTTTTGAAAGCATTTCTAATGTTAACTAATGTGTGTTCCTGAAACCTAGTTATTAGACAGCATTAATGCAAAGATTGGAAAGATTAATGAAAATGTAATATATCTTGCCAGTTAGATGTTTAAATTTGTTCTTGGTGCAACAAATTAAAACTTTAATTTTATAAGGGAGAAAAAAAATCAAAAATCAGGCTTAGTATTTGTAATATGCATTTTTTAACCTAATTAAAGGGTAGCATCTCTCAATCCCACATTCACTGCATTGTTACGGAAAAAAAGTTCAGTGTAGTAGTGCATTTTTTTGCTTTTAGCAATCTGTCAGGTCATCACTGTAGTGCTCTATATTTTCTTTATCTGACATAGGACTGAAGATGAAGGGCTGTAAGACTTTTAGCCGTGGCTTTACCTTCCTATGCCAAAATTACTTGCTTGTGTTATTTGCAGATGTGAGTACGTTGCTGCTACCACCCATGCCTGACTTACTTGGGAATTGGTTACTGCAATAAGCTGTTCATGCAAATAAAGCATAAATCATATCAGAAGGAGAGTTGGTGCAGGAGGCACTGAGCTGAAACATGGTTGCTGTTTTTCATGTTCAATACAAATGATTCGTGTTGACCTGTAAAGACTCTTGTGACTTCAAATCTGAAGACCAGCAGGACTTTGCAGTAATGTCACAGGTGCAGTCAGCGACCATGTTAAAGTACCCTGGTTTTAAAGGATCTTCCATCAATGAGTCCGCAGGGATTCACCTTGACTATCAGTTACCAATCCATTGATCTTCAGGATAAACTGCAAGCCATCTTTTTTGCCATACAATAGATGTCACTAGGGTATAGCAAATGGAGATGCTAAGAAGAGGTAATAGGCTAGGAAGTGAAAGTATTTGTCAAGACTTGCCACTTACATAAAGGGAGAAGCCACTTTCCTTCCTTGTGTCTCAATTCCCATTCTATCATTTATCTGTGCAGATTGAAAAAAACCACATGAACATCTACAACTGTTATTTTTAATTTTAGATTGGCTACAACAGAAACAGATAGATGGGAAAATATACAGACAATCCTTAGAGTTGTCATTTGTCGACTGAACCTTGATGCTCTCTTGCCCCAGTATCTTTACCTTGAATTACATACTACTCCAACTATAAAGCTAATACAGCAAGAGGGAAACTGGGTTATGGGCTGGCTTTATAAACTTTGATATCCATGTTGGACTGCTCCAAGGAACAACCAGTCTGATGCACTTTCCATGATACATCCTCCCAGTTTCTGACAGTCAATAATCCAAATAATCATACAATAGTTTGGGTTGGAAAGGACCTTAAAGATCATGCAGTTCCAAACCCCCTGCTGTGGTCAGGGATGCCACCCACTAGACCAGGTTTCTCAAAGCCCCATTGTACCTGATCTTACACACTTCGAGGGATGGAGCACCGGTAAGTTTTCTGGACAACCTGTTCCAGTCCCTCACCACCCTCCTAGTGAAGAATTTCTTTCTCATATTTAATTTAAACCTTTCCTCTTTCCATTTAAAGCCATTTGCCTTTGTCCTTTCCTGTAAAATGTCCCTCTTTGGCTTTCGTGTAGGAACTGTTTAGTTTCTGGAAGGCTGCTCTATGGTCTCCCCAGACACTTCTCCAGGCTGAACCCCAACTCTTTCAGCCTGCCTTGATTGGGGAGGTGTCCCAGCCCTCTGATCATTGTTGTGGCCTTCTTCTGCTCTCATTCCAACAGGTCTACATCCTTCTTGTGCTGGGGGCCCAAAAGGTGGACACACTACTTCAGGTGAGGTGGAGTGGAGGGGGAGAATCTTGTCCCAAAGTGCCAGAGTCTGTACCTAGATGGTTCTGTGTTTTTTGTTATTTGACTAACATAGTGCAGTTCTGTGATCCCTTTTTGAAAGCATCCCTGCTTTCGGCCTCCATTATTCTCTTAGAAAGAAAAACACAGTAATTGTTAGTATCTGTTTTTGCTGCTTTTGGCTGGGATAGAACTAATTGTCTTCACAGCGCCTGGTAAGGGGTTGTGTTTTGGACTTCTGCAGGTCTCATTTTGTGTTATAATAAACACTCATTTTCATGAAGACACACACCCCAGCCCAAGATCCAACACAGAGAGTATGTAAAGTGAACATCCGTGTTCCTTACCAGAAGCCTAGCACAGGAATATTCTGGAAAGCAGATTTGCTTGCTACTATGGTGCTCTATCGCTCATATCTACCCAGTAGCTTACTTGAGAGTAATGGCTTAAAGGAATAAAGACAGTGCCTATCTCCCTGTGTGTCTGACCCTTCCTTAGCTGTGAATCAAAAAATTACCAGGAAAAAATAACCCAAAGAAAAGCAGATGCTGAAAGAGAAAGATTTAGATTGATTTTAATGAAAAGTTCTAAATGTTTCTCTTCTGCTGGAGCATGCCTCTGACCTATACTGCATAACAGGCAAAGAAAAAACTCAGGCATCACAGGCCTCTAAAACAGTAGTCTCGTTATGCTGAATTTATTCACCCACCAAGATACATTAATTCTCTTTTTTGCTAGGATATCCATTTAAAATCAGACATTAATATATTGCTGAACTGTATATTATTATTAGTATATTATATCATATTATATTGTATTATGTTATATTATTTATTATAATACTAATAAAGAACTGTTAGGCTGGAATGTCTCCCAGGAATTGTGTTCTGATTTTGTGTTAAAATAAAAGAAATCCAGATATTCTTGCAAGAATATTTCTCATTCACCTTGTGAAGCAATGCAAAAATGACCAGGACTCATATTTTGCCACTCATAAAAATATGACAGAGACCAACTTCTGTGACACTAAACAAACAGAAAAACATCAGTCTGGGAAGATCCCAACAGAGAAGTGAAACCCATTCTCTGCTGAAGCTATTAAAATAGTGAGGCAAAACCTGATGTTGACCAACCTCCTTCTGTACAGGCACACTTCATTTGTTATGAGAAATAGTGCAATTATGCTCCATTTCAGCATGCAGAAAAATGATCCAACCAGGTAACCATAGATAATAAATCCAACATGGATGAATGGTCCCAGTGCCATTGTTTGCTAGACTTAGGGAATTTAGCCCAAAAGAAAATGAATACTTTTAGTATTCATTTATCTCACTGAGGATGGTTCCAATGGTGTAGCATGATTATGTCCCGGTTCAAACCCTATTACTGAGACGAACAAAAGAAAAATAATTTAATTTCTTGTTTAATATGTAGCACAAGCAGAAAAGCTCCTTTGTAGCACAGGTAGACAGGAGAGAACCCCCAAATCTAATTTTTGACATACCCTTCAGAGCTCAAAATCACAGCTGGCCAATGGGGTCAAGGCAAAGACCATGGAAAGGGCTTCCAGTTCTCCTCACTTTTCCCAAGTACCTGTATCCTTTAACTAGCAGATATATAGCTGGTAATCTGAGGTTATAAAGCAGTTCACATTCTAACCCTGTTGCATTTCTCTAAGTAGAAACTACACTTTCAGTTCTTGATCTCAACAGTCATCCAGCTCCATTCCACCAGCTGGGAGCTGAAGTGTGGGATGGCTTCTCTTCAGGCATAAAAACTTCCTAAAATGAATGGTAAAATGAAGGATGCCAGAGTTTTTATGATACGGTGGAAGAAAGGCTATACAGTATATTTCTAGCTTTCTTTTACAGTTTGTCAGTCACTGATGTGAGGTATTCTCTTACTATTTTGAAGATGCCTAAAGATTCCTGCCTAAAGATTCTTTTCTAAAAAGGAACATAATGTGAAGTTTGAAACTGAAAATGCTTCATAGTCATATACCTTGTGATTTAAGATTGCCTCTACTTAATGGAGAAGAAAGGAAAAGCCTGAAGAAATAATAAATGCTGTACTGCACAGCAGTATTGAATTAGACCCTATAATTCCCAGTTCTGCTGCAAACCATGTTCAGCAGAGGAACATTAGAGACAGCATAACAGACGCTGAAGAGATTAGGGTTTTATTAAAGGAGCAGAGACATAATAATTTATCAAACCCCAGAATTTACATAAAGAAGTGTGACCCAGTGATAGATTCTGGAAAGCACCGGAGAAGCAAGAAAACTCTTAAAGCTTCTCCTATCTGACACAGCTCTTGCTGCTGAGTGACAGGAGATGACCTAATGTATTGATGGCTGTGGACCTTTTGCCGTGTATCTGAGAAAGACAAAAATAGAATGAGACAGGAAAAAAGTCCATCTGCTGCATGTTGATCAGGTAGACAGAGGAGAGATCTGATGCTTCTCTTTAAGTCTAGTGCTTCTGAAGGGACACATTTCAGATCTGCTATGATCCCCTGGAGGCACGCTGGCATTTCTGGTTGCACACTCACCGTTATGCTTTTTAGTCTCTGGCTTAGCATAGCAATTACAGTAATACGCCAAATGTTACCAAGAACTTTATCAGAGTGTTTGAAAAGGTAACAACTTTACCATGTATGTCAGCAGTACCAGTGGTGAACATGCACAAGTGTGGGGAACTGGAATGTCACAGAACCACGTGTGCGAGGGTCCTTTATTTGGACATAATTTTGCCCCTGAGTATTTAGTAAGAAATTCTAATTCTCTTTTGCTGTAAAGTGAAACAAACTGTGATCCAGGCTATTGTGCAGACCTTTGAAATGTGCTCTATAAAATAGACAAGCTACATTGCTGATGACCTCTCTGTAACATTTCCACTGAAGGCAGATTAAAGTGCAGTTCCCTTTTCTTTCAACTTTATTTAACACTAACACTAGAGATTTGATTTTTGTAAACTGCGTTGAAAATGCCTCTTGATTATCTCATCATGGTGTTCTTCTCATGGATGCAGTAAAAAACCAATAAATTCTAAATTACTAAGTGTTTTAGCTCATAAAATTTCAATGTATAAACATACTGTATTCCATGTTACTCCTGCTGGGAATTATATAGATTACTTTGATAAACTAGGTGGATATCCTTCTATATATTATCATAACATTGCATCACTGTCACACAGTGGCTACTGTTCTTCTCTACCTATTTAAACTTTCAAGTTCCTAAAGGGGATCCCAGCTTGGATTCTTTTTCTTCAGGAGTGGAAAAGTTCATTAGCCAAAGGAAAGCCAGAAACAGTTAAGACAGTGCAGGCTGTATTTCAAGTGGACATCCCAACAAGTAGTATTTTTCTGGCAAAAAAAAAGGATGTTCTTCAAGCAGATTAGTATCCTTATAGAATCCCAGATAAAAACCTTTCCTTCATCTTTGACATTTCACATTCAGGGATCCATTCCTTTTTCATTTTTCTTTGTTATGCTGCTGGATTTGGCCCTTATCATGTTAGTCATATCACACACTTGGCAACTTATGTGGAGCTACTCAGTGAGAAAACCAAGCATATCACAGAATGTGATGAATTCTCTAAGTTTATCTATATAATGTTTCATTGTTTTGCTGTTCTACATATGAAAAAAATTCAGTAATGAGGAATATTCTTTATGTTTCCAGAAATTCTATAATGTCAAACAGATTTTTTTAAAATTATATAACAAAAGGAGACATATTGTTCTGCAGAAATTTATCCTCTGGGTTCATATCTTTTCTCACAACTTGCTTTGAGTGAACTTTGAAGTTCTTATCTTTGCAAAATGCTCTTTTCTATTTCACAGAAAATGTATTTTTACTGGAATAGAACTATGTTCCACATGTATTTTTAAAATACCTAGACCACCAAATCTTCTTTTCCCTTTGAATCTACCACAAAAATCTGCAGTCTTTCTATTGGTTGACAGCTAGAGTATTTAGAAGAATCAAAAGAGGCTGAATACCTTTAAAATTAATTTATTGTGTTTTCTAGTCATATGTTGTGATTTTTGGGAGACTTTCAAATACAACCCTGATGCCAGTGTGTATGTCTCTCTCAATGGCACAGTTTGACTCAATTATCCTTACTCTAAAAGCTTTTGATGTGAGCTGCGATAATTGGAGTTGTTTATGCCGTATTAATCTAGGAGGCTACAGATCAAAACTGCCAGAGTGTGAGATTGAGTTGACTTGGAAAAAATGAATTCTACAAGACCAGCTGCCAAAATTGCCATAAAAACATTGGAAACAGGGGCTATGTATATGCCCCATCTGACTTTTTTTTTCTCACAAGGCAGAAACTGTCATGGAGTTAGTCATGTTGATTCATGTCTAACCACTTTAGTGTTCTTTTTTCTCATTGTGTTTTATTTACAAACTGACTGAGGGGTTTATGGTAGAGACTAGGGCTGCAGGCTCTGAAAGGCACTGCTGTGGGGTTTGACAGGACCTAGATACTGGCGAGGTAAAAAGCCTTTGACATCCTCCCTAGAGTCCAGGTAACACTTGGAGCCAATGGGCATTATTGTCACCCGGGCTGCAAAGCTCAGCTTTCCCTCTCTCTGAAACCAATAGAGTCTGGCATTACCTCAGTGCCAGAGGGAAAGCGTTTCCATCTTCATCCCAATGCTTACTGCACCTAATGATAAGAGATATGTGTGGCTTTTTCACAACATCTGCACTTGCAAAAGTTGCAGCTGCACTTAACCAGATTCCAGAGTTCCTACAAAAACACATGAAGTGTTGCAAACAGCTGAATCTCTGTAACTAAATTACTCCCTTTGGCTGTTAAAAGTTAGGAAGTTACAACTTTGGTCAACAGGCTGAGCATATTCACCTGAATTTGATGAAAAACTGAAATGTTTGAGTATATTTGGTTTTGGACTTCCAAAACATTAGGAAAAAAAAATAAAAAAGCTCTTTAGGAGTAGAAATAAATTTGAATTAAAAAATATCAACTTAAAATTGAAAATTTAACTCAGTACTGAAAACCTGAGTATCAATGCTCTAATTATTTTTTCCTGTAGCTACATGACAAAAAATAAACCTGAATTTGATTTTTTTTCAGAGATGAATGAACCAAGACTAGGTCTTTAAGTGAGGTGGTGCTCATCTAGTTTTGCCAGTCAAAGGTGATACTATGAATTATGCCCATCTAATCTTGCAAAGCATCAGAAAACAACTGAACAACTCTATGAAGGAAAAATTCCCTAGGGCTTATAAAAATAAAGTTTCTTGCTTTGGCTAAAGCAGTATTCGGGGCAACTGTGAGGGCCCCTGAGGGTTTTAATTGGAGAGGCCAGCCTCACCCAGGGTCTCCCCACACTACCCACAGATCCAGAGCTGTACATAAGCTCAGCCTGGGGCTCTTAGACCTTGCACAAGCTATGGTGAGGATTCTTGGTCTCTACTACAGTAGAGTTGGGTCAGGCAAAGCATCCTGATGTTTCTGACCTGTGGCCTGACTTCTTGACTTGCATGGTGATCACCAGCCTGGGTCAGGTCCTGGTCTCCCCTACCCCTGCCATGGTCAGGAACAGCCTGTTGCACCAGCTGCACTGTTAATTTAGCTTTCAGTATTCCTACAGTGTAACCAAAGAGAAGTGAAGGAGCAGGTATGTGACAGGTTATGTTCTCTTTCTTTTTCAGTTAATGCTAAAGTCAAAACTGACTGCAATGCAAAGATGATTCAGGCTGAAGAAAATCAGTCTCACACAAAGACACCTGGAAAAACAGGCAAAAATTGGTATGGTTTGTGGAAGATCCATGACTTGATAATCAAGGGGGATTTTTTTGTGGATAGTGGAAGAAAGGAGGAAGGGAATTATCCTCTTACATGACAGAAAGCAGCATTTGGATAAGTGTCCCCTTCACAAAATCAACAACAACTGAAAGTGTCTGGAACCTCCCCTTTTTCCCCCATATGGACTAATCATGTAAGCATTGTAACCTTAAAAATTGCTACAAGAGATCTTTCTTTGTTCCTTGTATTGCCTAAACTTTTTGGTCCATTTTCTTTTCCCTTCCTTCACTTCCAGGTAGTGTGAAGCTGCTGGATTTAATACCTGGAAACAGTAAGACACACACAGGGAAAACTGAGAAGGCTTTTCTGACAAGGCAAGTGAATGAGTAAATTTATGGTTGAAAAGTTTACCAATAAACCACTATATTTGGCAAAATACTGGCTGGCTTAGACTGTCAAATCTTACTTTACTTGAATGTACCCTAATATTTCCCAACAGAGCTAGAGATGTCATTGTTCATGAAGGTTGGTTAGTGCAAGCTCTGTTAGAATTTTTCCTTTGCGGAAGTCATGTAGAAGAGCAGTGATGTCTTAAAAAAAGCAACTCATTTGTAGCCATCTGGGTCCTACACAACAAACATCAGCTGGACCTGCAAGAGCTCTGGATGAATACTTAAGATAAAATCTTAATAAATCCAAGCAAGGGCATAATAGTATCATTGATGAAGTAAATCCCCATATATAATAGAATACAGAAGTTTCACTCATGAGCACACATAAAAAGCAGATAAATCCTCACTGTGCTAGCATAGTAATGGAGGCCATAGAGAGTCATTTTATTAATATCCTGGGATGAAGAAGTTTGAACTCACGCTAAGTTTTATTGTCCTTGGATACAAAAGAGTTTATCAGGCATAAGAATTGCAGCTGTTTTAATATTTCATCAATATATCCTAAATATTAAAAAATTATTTAGTGCCACTACCAAGTGTCTCTTCATATTCTTCTCACTTTTTCATTGCTATTTTTCCCTTTCATTGGTCCTCTACACTCCACCTCAATTTTAAAAAATAATAAAATCAAACCATAAAAAAATTGTAGGTAAGCAATAAAAACTGGGAAAGGCCCTCATAGCAGAATGAAAAACAAGGAAACAAAATAATTTTTTTGTGAGGAAGATGGATCACAAAAGAATGCTCATATAGAAAATATAGAGGAAAAATTCAAAGATGAAACTGAATGATCAAGAGACAGGGGAGCTGAGGGAGCCTACAGGAGATGTAGAGCTGGCTGCCTCTGTGGAAAGAGCTCCTCCAACATAAAAATATTTGGGTGACATTTTTTGCAAATTATTCTACTCACAATTCCCTAGTCTATCTCCAGATGAAATATGATTTCATGCGGCCTAGAATATCCTCCCTATCAGTTCTCTCTAACTCCAGGCTGACCCAGAGTTAATATGTTTTCTCATAGAACTGAGCTCATGTGGGTAGCTAGTGCAGGTGAGAAGAGAGATTTAAACAAGCTCATTTTAAAAGGCGAAACCTTATAAAGTAGTTAAATCTAATGTAAGACTTTTAATAACATTGAAAGGACAGCACTGCCTGAAGCTTGAGAAAGGAAAAAAAAATGAGTACATTTCAACTGAATTTTTTACGCTTTCTGGACCTGGCCTTCCTGTGGATAAAAGATGAACTACTGTTAATGCTACATGTTTCTGTGTTCTGGTCTACTCCTTGCCAATACAAAAGTCTAATTCTCTTTGTTCTCTCCTCATATGGGCCTAATTAAATCTATTTCCTTAGGAGACTGAAGTACACAATTTATTCTGGTTTGTTTTTTTTTGTTTTTTTTTTTTTTCAAAAGTGAAACTTGAAGGATTCATTAAATTGCATCTTGGTCTGTGTTTCTTGACCAGCCCCAGAACCTTTTGTCTCTCTGGAAGCAACACTGTTTTATTTCTGCATATCTGTGTTTATCAGCTGGCATGCAAGAATGAATTTAGAAATGTGCATTGTAGTCTGAACAGAAAGCAGTGAATGAAATTTGCCACTGGGCTTTTTGAAAAGAAGCAAAAGCACTTGCCTGAATTTACACTCAGATGAAGTATTGCTCTAGTGAGATTTAATATTCTATTAATCAGACAGTAATTTGTACCAGAAGTCCTCTTCATCCTTTGACCTTTGGATTATTTAGTATTGCTCTGACAAGACAGCCAGTTGAAGTGAGCTCTTCTGAGTTCTCCATTGTACATCTTCTGGATAAATGTCCAGTTCAGTGTTGTAATCAAAAGGTTAATGCAGGATGGTTCAGACGGGTTTAGTGGTAACAGAACAGTTAGAGCACCTCTCCTTGCTTGTATTGCCTTATCTGCAAATGTCCAGCCTGCTCAGCTTCTCTTCTGTTACACAGCCTTGATAGGACAGTAAGCTTGGGCTGAAAAGTCAAAGGATGTGTCTAGGTTGTAACTTCTGTAGTGTCCGGTTAGTGAGGTGCCACACAGGTTTTCAGATCGGGGACCATCTCACAAGACAGACCACTTTGTAATATCCAGCCTCCTTCAAATCTGGAGCTTAAGGCAATAGATGGCAGTGTTGTACTAAAAACTTTAGCTGGCAAGGAAGGTGACTTCAGGGTCCTGCTGATGGCACCCTATATCTCTGCTGCAAGAAGAGTGAACCTCTTCTCTGCTGAGTGCACACCCCCGCTGGGGTCCCCCTCCACCAGGGCTGCGAGGCTGCTCCGCACCCCTCCCGCGGTTCCGTGCCCTCCTCAGAGCTGCATCAATAGAGAAATAGGCTGATCACTTCTTCTCTCTCCTTTTGATCTTTTGTTTGTAGTCTGATGATTAATAGCTCCAGGTGAGTAATAACAAAAGAGAAAAGTTAACTTGTGTGTGCTGCTATTATTGAATAGCAGACAGATTAAATGCTGCATGATGCTGAGTTTTCTAAACGAGAGTATTTACTCGAGTTTGCTTCCCTCTGTTGTGTGTGTATTTTTTTATGCTGGTAGAGAGACTTCATTAATCAATAGGTTTTACAAGGGACTATGTATTTTAGCAGCAAATTGTCAGTTACAATTCTTTGCTGCTTAGTTTGTCCTCCAGCACTGTTTACTTCATTGTTCCCTATTAATCAAAGCAGCAGAGGTGAGGACAGCTAGGAAAACTTGTGCCGGATGTTTCTGTTCATTCATTTATTCTGTGATTTGTTATTCTGCCCATCTCTCAGAATCTTTCTGTGCTTACTCAAGTGGATCTATGTCATCATCCCCAGGGTTACAAGAAGAAAGCGCTGATTTTTAATTTCTACTCAGCTGAAGTCTCAATTTTTTTAGCTGCAACAATGAAAGCCTCTATTTTGCAGTTTTGAGTGGTTCTGTAGCAAGATGTTAAAAATTGAAGCTCACAGCCCCCTCTAAGGCAGGTCAGCCTTGCTTAATTTGGCAGTTGAAGCAGTAAGTCATGGATTTTAAATGTCTTGTCCAAGGTCACACCGCTGCTCAGTAGCAGAACAGGGACTAGGACACAGAATCACTGCCTCTCCATTTTCTTTCTTCTCCTCTACCCAAATTTAGTCACAAGACTGCACTGGAAAAAATGATTTTCAAATGCAATAAAGTCTTAAAATCTTAAAAGCAGAATGCTCTTTCAAGTACCAGTGATAAAAACATTCACTGAGCAATGCTGATCTACTACATTTCCCAGATGGAAAGACTGCATTTCCCTCATCAAAATTTCTCCCTGTATAAGAAAGTCTATGTGTAGACCTCAATGATTTCTTTGCATTCTTACTGTCTTTCCTGATAGTTTATTTCATTTTCAAATATTTCTTTCACTTCCAAATAACAATGCTGTAGATGAAGAAGCTTTGTTAATGAAATATGGAGGCAATTCAGATTCTTGAAACAGAATAGTCATACCAAAATTTCTAGAGCTTTAGGCTCTCAGTATTTTGGAAAGCTGGCAAAGTGAAAGAGCTTTAATCAAAAAGAGATTATCCAAATATTTTTCAGGTTATCAAGAATTCAGTAATTGTATAGTGGTAATTTTGTTGCCATTGTTATTTCTTTCTTGCCTTTGTGCATTGGTCTCACTCCTGGAGAACAGAGGAAATATAACAGCACACTGTAACAGTCCATTTGGAAATTGCCTTGATATGTAGCCTGTGAAAAATGTTGTCTGGGGCCTGCAACTTTATTGCTCTCCAAATCAACTAGAAATGGATTGAACAAAGAGGACGGGTAGAATAAGGCAAATGCATTACTGTGGAGAGAGACTTATGGTATCACAAGAAAGCATTGTGATGAAAGGTACCATAGGCTAAAGTTCTGATTAAGGGAAGTGTGGAAGGATTAGAGTGACTGAGAGAAATATACATATATACCTGTAAATTTATTAAGATTTGCAAATTAATGTTTCCACTTATACTTTAGCCCACTTTTTCTGCATCTGAGACCTTCATTTTTGCCACGTAAAATCATGTGAAACAATCAGTGCTACGTGGCTTTTTTCAATTTGTCACAAAGTAGGCAGCATAAACATTTTTGATCAAACAGAGATTAACAGAATTTAAATGATATCAAAAGTGTTCTAGTATCTAAAAAATTTAT
Source organism: Rhipidura dahli (assembly GCA_013399225.1). Classification (NCBI taxonomy): domain Eukaryota; kingdom Metazoa; phylum Chordata; class Aves; order Passeriformes; family Rhipiduridae; genus Rhipidura; species Rhipidura dahli. Next base: position 1,028,089 of record VXAC01008728.1, on the reverse strand, counting down.
ATCAAGATCTTGCAGGTAATCCCCAAGAAGGGAAAAAAAAGTCTTTGTTTGAGTGCATTAGTTATTGAAAATTACTTGCTCAGCTCTTAATCCTGGGATGAAAATTTACCAAAGTGGCTTGATAAAAGAATTACTAGGTATCTTTGGGAAAGGGAGGGAAAGAGGGAAAGGAGAGCATTGTGGAGTCAGTCAGCTTGTTGGGAAAATCACATCAAAAGATAATGACCAAAGTGCTGTGTCCCTGTGTAGAAGTTAGTGACTTTTGGTGAGTGTCTTGGGAAATAGAACAGAATAAGATGAATGAAAATGAAAAATATTCAAAGAAAGATTAAATTAGTGAGGCATATCTGATGTCTGATCTACTGAGTTGATTATATTCCATGATGCACCAAATCAAACGAAAGAAAAAAATGGAATATGAAATTAAATGCCTGAAAGTCCTTTAGAAAAACTACGAAATATTTCTTTTTTCCATTGTTCTAAAAAGTCTGTCCATCCAAGTCTTGCAGGGCAGTGGGTTTCTCTGAAAAAAACTTTTTCCATTCTTCAGGGTCAGAGTGGTCATTTAGCTTTGGACAGTAAAACCTACTCAAAATATCCTTTACCACTGAAGTCAGCAGGAGCACGGGAGCTGCAGTACTTGTTTCATAGTTACATTCCAGTTTTTCTATCTTATTTTCAGCAATGATCAATAACAGATGTGTGAGAGACACAGGATCACAGGATGGTTTGGGTTGGAAGGAACCATCTTGCTCCAATCCCACTGCCATGGGCAGATTGCTCAAAGCCCCATCCAGCCTGGCCTTGAACATTTCCAGGGATGGGACATCCACAATTTCTCTGGGCAACCTATCCTAGTTCCTCAACACCCTCCTAGCAAAGGATCGTCATTCAAGCACTGCATACTATAGTTCATGTATTTAGTGCAAAATTCTAATCTAATCTCAGTCTAGCTAAAAATAGGTTTATGTCCCAAAGTGTGCAACTTAAAATTTATAAAATTAATAGCAGCACTAAGATATTAATTCATTTTTACTCCAATAATTTTTTGAAATGTAGTTTTAAAGATGCCCTGATTCTCTATACTTGCAGTGGGGCTATTCATTAAAATATAGTCAAATGCATATGTTTGTAGGCTGGGCCTGAGGTCTTTGAGAGTTCAGAGTTTTGGAAAGCTTTCTGCCATAACTGAGTTAGAGGTTAATAATAATAATAATAAAATGGATATAATGTTGCAGAGTGGCATAGCAACCAAGAAGAAAAATGGGATTTTGCACAGGTTCTGGCAGGACCAGGCAGCCTGAGCATGACTGTAACAGTACATTAAATTTCATAGTAACTTCTGGAATACTGCCTTCTGTGTTGTCTTGTATCAGGAACTATCTCAGTTTCCCCAGCAATGAAATGTTGTTCAATTAGTGAATTGCTTTTTTGTGAAGAGTTCTGGTAAATGGGAAGTGCTTCATATTGGCAGTCAAGGCTACAGAATAATCATCTAGGAGATTTTTCTGAAGGTCACATTGATTTAGTCATTTGCAGCCAAATTGGACAAAGCAGAGGAGATTGTTTTGTCAGCAACAGTCCTGCTCTAGGATGAAATTCAGCCATACACAGAGGATCAGAACAAAACTTAAGCAATCAAATCTTGTTTGGAGATGCTAAAGGGAGTCTAAGTGAGGCACAGCGATTGCGTGGTGCTTCTGTGAAATTCACAAATATTGTAGGGGAGCATAACCAACACCTAAACTGGAACTACTGAACATTTTCTTTCTTTCTTTATTTGTATTAGTTATGGTAATATCAGAGGGTACAGTTACTGGATAAGTTACTGCAGGAGGATAAAAGAAACCTGAAATCACTGCTGAACAGGAAAAAACCTTTGCACTCAATCTTACAATGCAATCAGTTGATGTCTCCACTAAAAAAGGCCTGTTTCCTTTGTGTGATCTATATTGTATTCTGTTGTGTCTAGTCTTATATTCCACTTTCTGTCTCTGTTGTGGGGTGCTGTGAGGTGAAAGGTGAGAGCAGATGTACTAATGGAACTATGATTCAGGTTTGCAAGTGTAATTTCTGGCTTGATCCCAAACTTTGTGAGTAAATTATATGAGTTTTGCTTTTAACTTACACCCACTGAATGAGATGTGCTTCTTCCAAAGTTTATTTCCTTCCAATCAGTACTTTGATATACTGGAGCAGACTTTGTCACTGGCCTGTACACATTCTAGTAGCTTGAAGTCCCAGTGTGAGAGCTGAGTGATTCAATACATAAAGCAGCTATGAAAGCCCTGTAACATTGTTTAGGTGTAATTTCTGGCCTGACAGAAGTAATCATAAGAACTGCATCAGAAAGTTGTATTTTCTCAGTAAAGAGAATGAGGAGACTGCATCTTTAAAAACAATTCTAATTCTGTGGCAGATACAGCATTTTCTCCAAGAATAAAGAAAAAAGTTGAAATCACTAGAAATCCCAGTAAAGAAGAAATCAACATCTATGAAAACAACAGTTTTTAAAATAATGATACTTTTTTCCTCTTTTGAAAAGTATAACTTTGAAAACATTAATGGTCGACAGACTCTTTTTGATTAAGTGTGACTATCTCTGATTTTACAAACGAAGAAACAAAAATCTTGACTTTCACTGAAATCACAAGACAATGCTAATTTTTATGCAAAGAGAAGTTCATTACTCTGCTGCTTGACTCCGAAAAAAGTCTCAGTAGCACAGAGATTCCCATGCAAAAATAGAAAACTGTGGAATTTTTATTTCATCATGAAATTAGCTGAACTATAACTTCTGACTTCTGGGTCAATCAGCTTCTGGCAATATTTTGTATTTCTATCACCTCTTTGGTTGTAGAGCTCACCTTTGACAGCATTTTTGCCAACTGAAATACCAAGAGAGACTAAAACTGGGCCTGAAGCACCCCAGAAGTGTCTGCTTTCTCTGTGAATTTAGAGGATTCTGTGTCATAAGCTGAGCCAGTAAGATTTTGAAGATTGAGTAATCCTTCTTAGCCTTGTATCCTGCAGGGAAAGGGGCTTGGAACAACATCTAACAGCTCACACAAATGAAAAGATTCACTCAAAGGCAAAGCTGTTCACTCAAGTAGTTTTCTTTTCTGAAGTTCTACATTGGCTCTTAGGACTTTACTGTTAGAATAACAGAAATGGTTATATTAGGGCATCTAAATCACATTCCCCAGCTTGTTCCTCATTAAATTGTATAGAAATTCTTGAAAGAGGAAAGAATTTTAATAAAATATATAATATTGTAAATCTCGATAATTCAAGAAAATAAAAAATACATTGCAAATGTGAGTGGAGAGGAACACAAAATGAAAATTTGAGTATTATTAGATTTTACATTACATAGTATTATTATATTTTACAGCTCAGATTCAAAATCTGTAGATTTCTGCAGATGAAGTGAACAGTCCCCATGTACTCTTGAGAAGTTATGCATTGAGGTTGTGTGTACTTATGTTTCTCTCTTTCTCTCCATGATTTCTTGTCTTAATTATATTCAGTGCTTTCCTTTTTGGCATATGTAGGGATAGAAAAAGTTCTTTCTCAGGAGCTCCTAGTGTTTATTAGTGTTGCACTTCAGAATTGGGGAGGATTCTGAGAGGAGGTAAGAACAGTCACGAAATTCCTGATTGAAGGCAGTTTAAGAGTTTCAGAGGTGAGACAAAAATTTAGGTTCTTTCTGTTTCCACACAATTTCCCTTAAAACATGGGGAATTCTTCTTCATGAGGTTTATAATTGGTTATTAGTAATCTGGTATGACAAAAAGACACAATGAGGGAAATCTGCCTTCAGGGCTTGCCTTTTTTTGAAAGACTATATTCATGTTTTGCTCTCAAAAATACATTTTATTAACAGAGTGCCCATTAAAGTTACACATGGGTAAAGACTTGTTGGTAAAACTTTTACTTTAAAAATTTCATTTTTGAATGATACCTGCCTCATATTTTTGTTTTTAAAAAAAGTTAAAAAACCCAAACCAAAACATCCAACTCTAGAACTTGATGATTTAATGTCTAAAATGTTTTTATTTTACAGCCATTTTCAACTGAAAATTAGTCTGGCTATTGTATTTTGCTGCCAAACAGCTAGCAAAAAAACTTTCAGAATACATAAGAGGAAATAGTTTCAGATTATCTCCTGTTAACCAGAGGAAATTCCACTCTATCAACTCCCCTTATAAAGGGTTGTTTCACCATCTAAAAGATTTAACATTATTATTAATATTAGTAGTCATTATCCAGAATTTTCTTAACTCTAAAATGAGGAAAATTTTAAATTTTTGAGAATTGCTGAAAGTAGCAAAGCAAAAAACATAATTTTAGCCTAGCAAAACAAACATGGCTATGGTAAATATGGAGGTATCAGAAAATATACCAATATGCCAGAATCGCAAGAGGAAACACCAATAAATAGAAAATTTTTGATGCCTAAGAGTTTGGAAAATATTCAGTGAGTATTTCTTTATATTAAAAGATTTAAGAGCAATCCTTTTTTTCTTCTTTGTGTTGTATTTGTGTATTTATGGCTTTTTATCAGGTCATTATTTCCCTACTTTGCATCACAAAAATGCTTAACTGTCTCTTCTGAATAAAACACAGTGCAGCACTCTGATGAATTTTCGTTATTGTGTGAAGAAAATGTTGAGAACAGAATCCGAGGGCAGCTGAAACTTAAATCCACATGCCATGGACTTTGTATCAGATATGTTAAAAAGTACCTCTGGGTGAAACAGTACTGTGTTCATCCTTGAAGCATCATTTTTGGCTGTGTTCTTACAGGCTCTCTAAACATAAGAAGAGAATACTGTGGTGGACAGACAATAATGACACTTGGTGCAAGAGACAAAGAGAAAAGCTCCATGCTGAATCAAAAAAAACCCATAGAGCATAGAGTAGAAATATTTGCAGAAAATATACCTAACAAATAAAATAAATGGTTTTCTTCAGGTCACCTTTCTGACATTTTTCTTATTCAATAGGAAATAGCTTGTAATTCTGAAAATTATTTTTGCAACAAAAGAATTGTTGAAAAGTTTTATTGTCAAATGACCATCAAAGCATTTCAGCAATCTAGAAAGAAATCAATACTTCCATATTTTTAATATAATTTCCTCTTCTATTTCAGCTGAAAATATTCACAAACTTTACCTGAATTCTGTGGTTTCTGGGAGATTGGGACTTCATTTTACTGCTTGTGAAAAAATGTCATGAAACCCTGGTCTTAGGCTTGCATTTTAAAGTGGTTGCAGTGTGTCTTCTGCCAGCAAAGCCTGGCACAGAGTATCATATCAAGCAAAGAAAAGCAAAAATTACTGAATTTGCTACTTGCAACTTTCTAAGATTAAAGAAAGGCTATTTACTGAAAACAAGAACAAAACATATTCAGGAATAAATAAATGAGCAGTGTTTTGCTTCATTTGTAAGATGCAACTAAAAGGGACTGAATTGTGTCTAAAACTACTCCAGTGTGTGTTTCTGAGGTAAAATGTCATTGCTTCTGTTAGAGTTTTCTTAGCACTTTCTTCCCAGTTTGATGTCTCTAAGTGCAACGTATGTCTAATTACCTGTAGAGGTTGACAATCCCTGACAATTAACCAGTGCAATGCCATTGGCTGATTTTTTTCCACATTGAAAATGCATCAATATTTCAATTAAATCTACTGGGAAAAGAACTGTCGGGTAAATTTGTGCAAATGTGTTCTTGTTTTTGTTCATTCAGTTCCAGTAAATAAATGGTGTGAAATCCTGCCTGCTAATCCTCAACCCTTCTCCTTATAATCACAAATCTTCCTGAAATTCAGGCCTTTCTGATGCTTTATAAAAGCGTCCATCTCAAACTTGCAGCATGTACTTGCAAGTGTAAGACCAAACTTCCTCCACATCTTGTAGAAAATGTTGGTAAAAATATTGCTCCTTTAATAGCAAAATTGGCAATTACTAGCAGCTGAGTTTCTTTGCCAAAAATTAACTGCAATAAAGCTTAAAAACATGACATATATTCACAACAATATATTTTAATTGGAAATACATGCTGAGGAAGGAATATCTAGATTATGTTGAAAATCCCACATTTCTAGCCTTTGTAATTGCAGTGCTCCTATTATCCTGAATGTATCTGACTGATTCATTTCCATTAAATCAGGCATTTAAAAAATCTCATTTAATAGCAGAAACATGTCTTGAAATTTAAATACAAATATCTCGATGCTCATTTGCAAGTATTTGTTAGATAATTTGTTAGCAATGATACATAAGGTCTGTAGATAAGAATAACCTAATTATATTTTTTTTGCATATTCTACAAGGAGCTGGATATTCATATTTAAATTTTAAAATTAATTAGAAGTCAGATGTAGTACATCACAGCTTCTTCAAATGTAGAAGCTTATAACATTCCATGAGGGCAATAAGTATTTATATACACATTTTATAGAATAAGCAAACAAGGTCAAAAAAATCCAGCTATAAACATAACTTCTGATGAACTCTGAGCTCTTACATCAATTTTTTCTCTTTTTGTGCTTGACCCCAGTGATTATATTTTGATTGGCAAGATGAGTTTTTTGAATGAACTCTCTTATGTCACAAGTTATAGCAAGTATGTGAGACAGTAGTGACTGAAGTTCAGTTCTCCTCATGGTTCATTCCAAGGAAACAGTTAGGATCCTGTCCTTTGGCATAGTAAGCTTAACATCTCTGTGTTTTCCTATACTACAGAATGCACAGTTTTAACTAAGCAGGAAAGAGTAATTTATGAACATCTGATGAAGGAAATACATTCTGATCCTTATTAGTATCCCCAGAAATGCACTACCATGCCCAAAGGAACGACAAAAAATGTATACCTCACTTAATAAAGCTCATGATTAAGTACTGTGAATTAAATTAAGTATGCATTTTGAAAATCCATGAGATTTCCCACCAACAGCCAGAGGCTGTGTATGTTTTGGATAAAGAAGCTCTGATTTAAGATGTATATGCAGAATTGTTTGTGTCTTTGTTTTCAGATAAAGTGTATTTGGGAAGAAGGCTGAATCATGGCACAAAGATGAGTAATTACTGTTGGTTTTATGCTGCCTCTTACAAGTGACATCACCCTTTTCCACTGAGCCTGCAGAGAGCATAATTCTCCTTCCACTGTGAAAATGAAAGTGGTGTCTCAGACGCCAGAGAAACCTCTTCTAAGTACATCTTTTCAGAACAGTGCATATTAGTTTTAGATGTGGGTGCATGTGTTTCTTTTCCTCTTAATATTCTTTGTAGTTTTTCTACAAGATTGATGTAGAAACTCCCACTAACTATTTACAGCACCTTTTTTATGACTATTTTTTAACTGGGATCTTTCTGCACCTAATGAATTAATGATTAAGAAAAGAAACATTCCACGGACAAACAAGTAAGAAGTAGTTTGGACAGACTTATGAGTAAAAAGTAAGTGGGTCTACTCTTGATGTACATTTGCAGCAGAGCAGTCATTGAGACCATTTGATCTTATGAAATTTTGAAACCAATACCTACTAAGATGAGCTTAGTAAAGAAGATATCTTTGTCTCAAGGTTTCCTACAAAAAAAGCTTAATGTTTTGACCAGGTTAACCTAAGAGCTTCCTGGCAGCAAACTTGGATTTTTCCATGTAAAGTTTGGCTTCTTGAAGCACAAGAGAGTACTCCATCTGTAAGTAGCACCAAGTGCAAATTTTACCCAGAAATTAGCAATTTAGAATGACTGCTCTTCCTAATAAGCACTTTCCTGGGGGGTAGTGAAGGTGGTGGTAAGAGGCAGAAAGAAGAAAGATGGGAAGTAAGACAGGAAATAAAACTGTTAATTAGATTAACATTCTTGCAGATAGCTAGAACCTGAAAGCAAAAAACATCTTTAAGTGTGACTACTTTGGAATAATTTACTTGTCTTTAGTGTATTTGTTAAAGGTTGCAAGAATCTCCAGGGCACAGCTCTTCTCTCCTTTTTTTTTTTTTTTTTTATTTTTTAAGATGAGCTCAGTTTAGGGAATTATCTAATATGAGAGATATTTAATTGTTCTGTTCGTCCTTTTCATAAACTGAGTGCCATTGCATTCTGTGAGCAGTGTGATGCATGATGCTTGAATTAAATGTCACTTTGGCTGAAGCCATATATCTCAGACTAGAAATTTAGAGATGTAAGTCTCCCACTCGCTTGTACAGTAAAAAAAGAAGATGTCTACATGGACATAAATGACAGATTAATGTTAAAAAGGGAATGCTGATTATCCTGGTTACTATTGTCAAATGTGTAACTTGTATGGTGAGAGGAAAGATGTTGGACTCAATTACAAACTTATAGCAGTAAAGTCTGTTTATGGAATTTCAGCAGTCTGAATTTAGGGAGAGAACGATCTCTGTGTACACATTAGTTATTTAGTATTTACTTCTACCAAGACTGTATTCTCAAACACATCATTGTTATCATGTGGATTTCCAACCAGATTAAAGGTTTTCTCTTCACTTGAGTGCTTCAAGAAGGGAAGAGGTTAATTTATTCCTTCCTGAGAGTGTCCTGCATGATTTAACACAAAGATCCCTAGGAGATCCTGCTCCTTGGATTCAGAGACATATCTTCCTTTTGGCAGGAGAAAGCTCAAACAAGGTCGTTTAACTCTGCAGTATTTTCTTGCCCAGAGTTGTTTTCCCAATGGTCTAAGAATCTGTGGGGAAAGAAGAGGTGGAACTCTCTGAAGCCTGAGGAGAAGATGCTCAAACTTCCCACTCTTCAGGAATACCAACTACAACAGACCTGGCTCTGCAGTCGAGGCTGGCATGACCTTTCAGTTATGACTTCTGTGGCTGGGGACCTGGAAGCACCTTTAAATCATCCTGGAATCCAGGTTATGCTCACAGAGATGAGCAGACCCCAAAGGAGGCCTTTGAAAACTCTCTGCTCCATCTTTTTTATCCCCTTTAATTGGGTGAAATGAGAAAATATGAATTTTTCCTTGATTTGTAGCCCTTGGATACTCCTCTGGCAAATAAAACAATTTTAAAGTTGTACTGATGACTACACCCACAAAGGCTAGATACTGCACTGGCATAAGAATGAAAGCCTTTCACAACTTTTCACTGGAAGTGAAAGCAAACTCGAATGAAAACTAGGGGTAATTTGCCCTAGTTTGTCTCAGTCTACCATTTAATTTACATAATACCCATTCCTTCAAAATCCTTGTATTCATTGGACTGTTCACTTTTGCCTTTTTTATTTACTGCACATTTCAGAGAGAGAATTATTTCCACATGATACACTGGCACAGCCCCTCTGTGTAAATACAGAGCCTTAACCTGAGCCTGCATAAATGTGTTCACCTGCAGTTGCTGTCACTCTGCCACTCTGTGGGAAAGTGTGTACAAGTACTTACTGACTAGTGTGTCCTGATTTGTGGAGATGTCTTGGGTCAGAGGGTAGTATCTTAATCTGATGATGAAGAGAGAAAAGAGAGAAAATATGGAAACCTTTCTGCCTAAGCACAAGGGCTGATGTACTATCCATAAATCCTATTGTGTTTTGTTCCTGATGATACCTGCCCATCACCATCAGTATGAACCTAGTCCTCATTTTACATTATCTTTAATATATCTCAGGTATTATTGGAGTGCTCAGGTACAGCTGTACAGCTTGAGATATATAATGAAATGCTATATTTTTATATTTGAGTAATTTAAAACAAAGAGGACAGCATAGTTTTGATGTCTTTGCTTTAACACCCAAGAAAGGCTTTAAACAGCACAGAAAGAAAAAGTGAGTCCTGATTATAGAAAACTTTGGAAAACTTTTAATCATCTTCCTCTGAGGGATCTAATCATTATTGTAAAAAGGGACTGCAGAATTACTATATATTATTTCTATAACAATGTTACATCAGTACGAGTCAGAAAAAATAAGAGTCAAGAGGAAGAAGGCTCTGAGTGTGCAACAACTGCAGCCTTGCCTTCCATGGTGTAGTAAGGCATATATAAATTCATACATACAAGTAAGTTAAGACACTATAACACTCACACCTTTTCATTTCAAAATGAAACAATCCAAAATATATGAGAGGTTCTCATGACAAATGCTTCTCTTTCTTTTAATTTTCCTATCTTCCTTAGCTATTGAGGGATGAACACAACAGGACACGAGAATAAGAAAGAATAGTACACCCTATTTATGTATTGTATAAAACTTTCATATATAAAAATAAACACAAAAATTAATATATTCATAATGGCTTTGTAACAACCACAGTTCAGGAAAAAACAATATGCCCTGGCATTACTCTTTTAAACCTGCATGAAGTTCCCTCTGAAACTGTGAGAATTTTCAATTTCTCATCACAATGACACTTAAATTCCTGGGACTTGAAATAAGGACTTTGCTTCCAGTGCTGGCTGTTGATAACATACAGCCTGTGCCCAAAATCAAAAGTGGACAAAATTGACCAGTGTAAAATCCTGTTACTATTCCTCTTTGAAAGAAAGGAATAATTTTTGTGTCATCAGTCATCAAACCTGTAGCAAAAACTGAATGCAGGTCTTAAAGTTGAGATTAATTTTTTGCCAGTCAGATAAAGAAAGAAATAAACTTGCAACTAAAAGTGTGCAAATACTGAATTGTGTTCCTTGGAGTAATCAGACTTCTTCTGAGGGAACTGCTAGAAGAAAATATTTCATTGTAATGTCAGGGTCTGTCTGAATCAATAGAGTTGCTTTCCATTTAAAATCAGAATCTTTTTCTGGGTGCTTGAATATATGCATGGAAAGGAAAATAATGGGAAAGAGAACTTTTCAAACTCTACTTTTTTCCCTTTATTTCTTTGGGACAGAGTTTAGTGCTCAAAGTTTCTTAGCCATTTGGAAGTTGGTTCTTTAATGTTTTATTCTTTTCTCATTTGTGTATGTTAGTAGTACCACCACTGTCAGTTGGTACTGGGTATGTGTAGCAAGATACATTTCCAGTGCTGTTCAGCATGGTACAAAGGTTATTGTTAAAAAGCCAACATTGATCCACTGTAATTGAATCTCAGATAATATAGCCACTGGATCAATGGTTGACATTTTAGTGACAGCTATAAAACTCTAGCACAGAGAAATATGTTGCAAAGGTCCTGTTCTCTAAGTGTATCTCATACTACAGTACTTACCTTTAGATAACAAAGATTTTTTTTCATTCAATTATGTACAGACCTTTAGGAGTATTAATGCTATGTGCAAGAGTGACACACAGTTTTACCACTGCTCAGAACATCCATGGTCCACCTAACTCTGTTACTAAGAAAGATTTTTGGAAAGAAAACAGTTCCATGGATTTGTGTTTATGAATGTTGGTTGACAGCCAGCTGTACATGAGCCAGAAGTGTGCCCAAAGTGGCCAAGAAAGCCAATGGCAACCTGGCTTTTATCAGGAATATTGTGGCCCGCAGGACCAGGGCAGTGATTGTCCCCCTGTACTTGGCACTGGTGGGGCTGTGCCTCAAGTGCTGTGGGCAGTTTTGTGCCCTCACAACAAGAAAGACATTGAGGTGTTGGAGCATGTCCAGAGAAGGGCAGAGGAGATGGTGAAGGGGCTGGAGCACAAGTGTTATGAGGAACAGCTGAAGTAGCTCAGATTGGAGAAAAGGAGGCTCAGGGGAGACCTTATCTTTCTCCACAACTACCTGCTTCAAATCCTTTAATCCTTCTACTCTGGTTATATTTTAAAGGGTACTTACTGATTTCACAGACATTAATAATTCTTTCAATTTATAACCAGAACACCTAAAACAGGTGATAAAATCTCATGTATCAGTGTGTATTTACAGGTGAAGAGTGGTCAGTCAAAGAAAAATGACCTCTCATTAAGGTCATAAGATAGCAACTATTGCCAGTGGCAATGAAAGAAACCTAAGATTTGATAGTTCAGTGATACGATGTTGTAGAAGAACTTACATATTCCAAGTGTTTAATATGAAAGAACTTAATTCTAATAAAATGACACTCTCAGTCAATATTTTGTTCATGGAAAATGAAGAAGCAAATCAAGAGCCTTTTTTATTCATTCAGTTGTACCTGCATAACATTTCTACACTCCCTTTATCACAACAAGCAAAGAAACAAATGAGAAAAAAAAAGCCAGTAGGAACCATCAAATGATAGGAATCACCCTGTAAGCATGTAATGTTTTTGATTGTGTTATTCCTTCCAATTGAACCACCTGTCTTAAAATACTGAAGCACTCCAGAGCAGAAGAATTCTGATGCTGAAGAGTGCCAGTGACCATTTTTCCTGTTTCCTGTGGATGAATTTTCATTTCTGGTAATTGAAATAATGGTACTGCTGTTATGTTCCCCAGTTAACAGACTCCATAAGTCAAGGGAACTTATATTGTCATCTGTCTTGTTTTGTCAGAATGGATTGCAAAATATTATTCAAGGCTCAACTATTATGTAGGCTAGAAAGTAGAATACAAAACATTAGTGCCTTTTTGGATATCAACACTTGCACCCACTGAGGGACAGAACCAAAATAAAAACTAAGATAAAGACTTCAAATGTAACATCTGTCTCCCTCTACTTCTGAAACTACACTACCTGATGAGATATGACATTAATGTCTCCTAATATTGACTGAGGAGCAATTTCCAGTATCAGTAATAGATTCATCTTGACAACATGTTATTCAATGTCAAAAACATGCCCTTGGCTCTGTCTAGAGGGATCTTTCTGCTGTTTTGGGAAATCAGCACCAGAGAGAGAGTCAGGGTTAAAGTGGGTCTAAATGTGTTAAGCAGGCCCATCTGGAAGTTCTGCCTTGTTAATTCTCCCCTTGCTTCAGCAGACTGGAACAGTTAGTCTCATGTGATGAGGAAAATCCCTGTGCACATGATATCCATTAAATATAGTGAAAAATTGGACATAGTAATGCAAGTGTGGTCCCACATGTGCTGAATGGAAGCCAATAATCCCTTCCCTCAAACTACAGTCTCGCTAAACCTACTTGGTATGTGGCTGGCCTTCTTAGTCTAAGTCACTCCTAACTCACACTCAGCCTGCTCTTCATGAGCAGCCCTCTGCCCATTTCTGGACAGCTGCTTTATAGCAACTTGTTCTATAGCCTATTGCTTACATCTCATGTGCAGGATTCTGCATTTGCTTTTTATGGACTTTATGTGGCCCCTGTCAGCCCACGACTCCAGTCTGTTGAGGTCTCTGAATAGCTGCTGTACGCTCTGGTGCATTAACAACTGCCCACAATTCATAGACATGCTGACAGTACATCCATCTCATCACCAAGATGAGTAAAAAAGATGAAAAACACTCTCAGTTCCAGTACTGACCCTTGAGGAATGCCAAAAGTAATGAGCTACCAGCTGGTAGGGGAAGTAGCTGGCATAACAAGCAGAGCAGCAATCCATAATTCCTTGTAAAACAGGGATTGTGCCAATAGAAATCTCTTGAAGTCCAAGAAGGAAAAGTGGAAAATTATGTGTTCAGGGCAACCCTATGCATCGCTGTGGGCTGAGAACCAACTGGCTGAATACCAGCCACGCTGTAAAAGAACATGGGGCTGATGGTGGACATAGGGTTAAATATCAATCAACACAGCAGTCTTGTCTGAGTAATGGAAACCCCACATGAGGGGACCTTATGTGATTAGGGGACTTTAGGGGACTGTTTGGAATTACTATGGAATATATGCCTACAGCATATAGGGACAGAATGGCAGGCAGACCAGACGAAAGCATTAACTTTCTCTGCTCAACATTGGTGATGCCATACCTGAAATACAGCGGCTACTTTTGGCTCTCCACTTCAGGAAGGATGTGGAGATATGGAGGGGTTAGTTCCAAACACAGTGAAGCCCAACTCTTTTCACTAAAGCCAGTATAAGGAGGTGCAAAAGGCACCAATCATTTATGCATTATTAGAATGGATGCTGGGGGAAAAGAAGCCATCAGGAAGCTGCATTGAACAGGGAGAAACTACCCAGAGAGGATGTGTAATTTCCATCCTTGAGATTTTCAAGACCCTGCTGAACAAAGTCATTGCTAATCTGATCTAGGGTTTTCATGAGTAGTTGGACTTTATAACCTCTCAGAAGTCACTTTGAAACAGAATTTCTGCAAGTATTTAATTTTCATAATTCCTTAATTATGAAAAAGTACTTTCCTTCTTGGGGTTCATCACCATAAAATCAGCAAATTGTAGGGTTCTAATGGGACTTCCTTGATCTCATACTGGTCTTAGAATTTTTCAGGACATCGTGGTTTAACTTCAGATGTCAGCTAAGTACCATACAGCCACTCACTCTCTGCTAGACACACACACCCACCACCCTGGGAGGATGATCAAAAACAAGGTAAAACCTAGGGTTTTGATAAGAACTATTTAATAATGGAAATAGAATATATAAATAATGAGCCCACCTGGATGATGGCTGAAATCTTTTTACAACTCACTTGGGAATAGAGATAAGTGGCTATCTCTTGTTCTGACTCATCCCCCTTTTCCCCTGATAGTCCTGCTTCATCCACATCTACTAAACAAGCTGACTTTTACTGCCATTTCTTCTTGTCTATCTGGGCAATTGATACTGGCATGGGTTGGTTCTCTGGTTCAGCACGGTACCTGTCACCATGTTACCATGCTGGAGTAGCCACAGTGTCTGTCACAGGAGATAGAGTCTCTGCAGTGTCTGTCACTGTATTTTCAGACACAGAGACCCTCTTTTCCCCTTGCAGGTACTGAATAGTGCTGAACAGGGCTTGGTGGGCATGGGTCAGGTCCCAGTACCTTGCAGTGATTTGTGTCTCTCTGGAATTGCCAGGGTGACAGCATTGTTTTTCCAAATATTTTACTTTTTTTTTTTTTTTCAGATCCTGGACTTGTTTAGGGGTAGAGTTCCAAAAAATTGAAGGCAACCAGTCCTAGGCACTTGCCTGTTCTATCCTTTGCACACTGCCACTCATAGTTCCCCAACCTAGGGCAGATCTCTAAGTGATATTCTTAAACAGTTGTTAAACTTCAGAAAAACTCTGGAACTCATTCAGCAGAACATCTCAGTTCCCAGCAATAGATTTGTTCTTGTTTCAGTAGCTCAATATTCAAAAAATTTCCAAGTTCTCAAAAGGTGCTTCCCCTTTCCCACAAAACTAGTGGGAAAAGGGGAGGATGTGGTAAGACGTCTCCTCCATAGGCTGGGCCTCTGAGG
This sequence comes from Rhipidura dahli, assembly GCA_013399225.1. Taxonomy (NCBI): domain Eukaryota; kingdom Metazoa; phylum Chordata; class Aves; order Passeriformes; family Rhipiduridae; genus Rhipidura; species Rhipidura dahli. The sequence goes on along the minus strand of VXAC01008728.1, from coordinate 1,012,865 downwards.
AGGAGAGGTTAAACAGTGTAAATATTAATGGTTTCAGATTGATGACTCCCAAAGTACAGAGAGCATAGCAATTCTGAGTACAAATACCAGACTGTTTCATTACCAGCAATTCTATCATATCACAAGCCAGTGCTACAAAGTACAGCAACGTGATAACCTTAGCCCTGTTCCCATGGGTGGTAAATTCCAACAGGGAGCATACTCTGCAAATAAGAAATAAGAAAATTAATAAGAAAATTAACTCTATCCCAGCTGAAACTAGGACAAGACTGCACCAACCTTTAGGGAATCCTCAAAATGGTCAATGCAATATCTGCTTCGTAGAAACTTAAGAAAAAGGCAGACTTCTTTGCTCATTTCATCTAATCCTTCTTATCATGGGCAACCATGTAATGACTATATTTGACAGATTTGCTGCCTTTATGAACTGAAGATACTGTCTACACTGAAATTCTCACAGGTGCAATATTGAGGTCTTCAGGATCACTGAGATGGGAGCACAGTTCACAGAAAGTAATACTCTGTTCTTAAGAATCTGCCTGCCTCCTAAATCTGATGGATTTGCTTTTTGTTCCTACCCAGGTAGAAAGCATTCAAATTAAAGACTTCTGGGATAGTTGCATTTGCTTAATTCATTGTGAGTTCGGTTTCAAGCAAAGGTTTCCCCAGGAACAGATTCCTTTTGCAATTATCCAATTTACTTGTTCCTTCTTTACTTTCCAAAGAGATGTTTCAGTATCTTGTAAAGCCATTAGTGCTTCCAACATCTTCAGGCTTTTCTAAAAGCAAAGTCTCATAAGTGAACCTCTTCTGCCAGAACTGAGTATGAGCAATATACCAAGATTTAAAAAAGTCTCAGAATTTAGAATACAGATCTTAGTCCTGATTTGACCTTCACAAATGACATTCCATTTTAGTATTCAACAGCAACAGAATCCCTGTGCTGAATACCATTTACTCGGAGACCATTTAAGTTCTATATTTTTTATGTGAGGTTCAGTGTTTTGATATCTCGAAAATCTAGTGACTTAGTTAAATGACTTCGTGGTACAAAGTAGGTCAATGAAAAAAGTTCATCTGTATATAAATGTAACAAGGTTTTCACTGCAGGAAGCAAAGAGTATGTATTTACCATGCACCAATCCAACAATTCCAGTTCCTCGTTTATATGAAAACAGAAATACAACATAAAATTTGAGTTTTGTATGACACTTAGATTTTCCAGCAACAGATACAGTGGGAAAACAGAAAGACACAAAAGATTATTCTCTCAACAATTACACAGCCAGTCTTGTCACAAGAATACCAGGTTTACATAATTGGTTTAAGCTCAAAACAAAACAGGAAGAGGGAGAAGCACTTTTGCAAAATAAAGTAAAAATAATATGCAGTTTTCTCTCCAGTTTCTTGATGTTTACTCACTCACCCAAACTGTGAAAATACCTGAGAAAAAATATCTATCAAAATGCAGGTAAAGAATCTCAAGAGAGTGAGTGACTAGTCATCTCTGCTGTTCCCTTCAGATACTTGTTACAGATAGGTGATTAGTAAGTAGGATACAAGGCTAATAAAACCTGTGTTATTTATTCTGCAGTGTAGCTCTTTCTGGGGCATGTTTTCTTAGGAGATTGATTAGTCTATTTATTGTGCAAACTTGAAAAATGCAAAATGATTAGACACAGCAATTTTTTAAAACCCCACTCTTTACATCAACAGTTCTGTAGTCCTTCTGGTATTGCCTATACTTGTGTGGAGGTTGAATTTCAGCCACCAGCATGGAAAAATATCTTGAAGGGCAATTTGACTGCATTATAATGAGGGCTGGGAAAAAAAGAGAAAGCTTTCTACCTTCACAGTGACTCACTAAGTTTACAAGGAAAGTTTTACATGAAGGGAAAAAAGGCTGCTTAATGCAGGGAATGTTGCTATGTAGATCAACTACAATGCCCTTTGCTCCCCAGCCTGCTCAAACTGAAGACAGTGATAAAACTCTCTGTATCTGTAAACTCTGTATCTGAGACTGGAATTTCTCTGAAGTAATTACTTAATATGGTGGGGACTGCCTTAAATTTTGCCCATTTTGAGTTTCATAGGTGCAGGAGTACTTATGTTCATGTAATCTGGAGTTCTGTTTTCCCTTCACACCTAAGGATCAGCTAGCTATACTGAGTTTTGAGACCTCTCAAGAGCTTTCTTATTAAAGTAGGACTCCTTTATGATCATGTCTGTGAAAGTAGCTAGCAAAGTTCTGGATACTGCTGTTCTGTATCCAGAAAAATAAATCAAACAAATGGACTCCTATCTGGAAACTATACGAAAATTCTCATCAATTGCCTTGGAAATCCTACCAACACTGGTGATTCAGGATCAGCAGTTGGTAAACAGAGAGATGACCAAAGTGCTTTTCATCCCATTTGTTTCTTCTTTAGGCTAACTGGGAAATGAATTCTTAAAAATACCATGAGGACAATCTGCTTTCCAGACCTGTCACTCCTCTCTAGACAGAAATTTCAGTATTAAGCATACATGTGATGCAGAGTCTAGAAGCAAACCACAGGGAAAATGTACTACTTGTACTTTCAGTGGTATGTTTTCTACCTAAAACATAAGTATGGAGGAAGTAAGAAATGAATCCTTTGCTCATTACTGGGAGACAGAGTTACAGGAGTTGTGACCTGAACTATGCCTTAAAAATTATGACATTTGGTCACCTCTAAGCATCCATTGCAAGCAGCAGAAATATCATGACTGCTGTAGGGAAAAAGAATTGACTTAATGAAAGAGAAATACCGGGCCCTGTACAACAGCCAGATTTCCTAAGGACTTGTGTGTGTCTATGCCAGGAGTGAAAGGGCACAGTCCAGAGGACTCCTTTCATAGATTTCTCAATAAAAGGCTGCTGAGAGGTGTACAAGCTTATTAGATGTATTGTGGTCCATCATCTCTCAAGACAGAGAGGTGAATCTTTCACACCTTTTCACATTTCTAGTAATCAGAGTAACAAAGTGGACTAGATCTTGGAGTATTAATTTTCATCTAAAGGCATGAAAATGTCTTACAGTAAGCAATAGCTGGCACTCTCCAGCACCTCTTTCCAGCTCCATTCAGTTTAATGGGCACTGCTGATCAAACTATTCCCGTAATGATACAGAGAGAGAAAGATGAGGAAATGCCATGACATGACTGAATCTGATCCCACCAGAAGAGAGACCAATGCCATAAGCACACAAATGGAGCTTTAATGATTTCTGATGGCTAAAGGCTGGGAGTTGACCTCACTGAACAATGGTGAAGATAACAGGACCAAAGTCCTGTGTCCTGTCCCCATTCACTTATACAGTCCCAGAACAGGAATCCATTGGCATTGTAATGTAACACCTGATCAGGGGATGCAAACATCTGACATCCAATTCTGTGAGACTTATGGAAGGCAGGAGCACCAACTCCTACTTAGTGCAGTAGTATAAGTATCCCAGTAAGTAGGATAAGAGCTGGTGGTTTCAGCTGTGCCACTCCCTTTTTACCTTCTCTGACCGTAGACAAATAATTTTAACTTTCTACATTGATATTCAGCTTTTCACAGGTACAGTGAGAACCTTGTAAGGACACAGCTACAGTTAAGTGTACAGAATTTTACTCATGAAAAAAAGATCCAAATCTTCCTTTCAGAGATGGATAATAAAGTAAATTTCTGACAGTAAACCAAGCAAAATCCCTTGAAAATACAGTTTGATAGGAATTTGCATCTTGCTTGATGATTCATTTGAGAGATGAAAGCTTTTTTTATTATAGGAAAAAATGAACTTAAAAGACAAAACTACTGAAAAAATAAACTCTAAAAGCCTCAGTTCATGCTTTCCTCTTCTTGAGCTCTAGAAAATAAATATTCTGAACACTCATTTTATCAGGGCCTCTTAAATGGAATAATTTAAGGGAAAAACAAACAGCAATTGTATGATTGTAAAGAGAAATTAGCATTTTGCTCAAAAGGAATAGCAATTAGCAATGATGACATTGTGATTTATACTAATTGAGATTAAGTCAGACAAAATGGCAACATTAGTAATCATTTGAAGTACTGTATTACTCATTATACTGTGCTTTGTAAACATCTCTCTTGAAATTAAAAAGTAATTAGTAGCATTTTAGTAATTTAATTCACTGTAATTAGGATTTTAGGGAAACTACAGCACTGCTGCTGGAAGCCCTTAAGGTTTTCAATTGAAGGAATAGTGGGGTTTTTTAAATCAACTTTTAGTGGTGGCTCATTTTCTGTGGTCCACAGAGGGAAACGATATCATTGGAAGTAATATGAAGGTATTCATCAGAGACAGCTTAGAATGGACATATTTATCAATCTTAATGCAATGATGTGAACTCTCTGGCTTAGAAGGATATTAGTAAGGTTACAGGGCCACATCTAGATCTTGATTCAAAGTCAGTTTTGACAATGAATAAGTAAAATTTTTACTTTCAAGAGGACTTAACTATGTCCAGTGCAAAACAAGTTGCTGTCTAAGCAGAACATGTGGCATGAGATGGTACTTCTTATATAAGGTCCAGTAAAAGGAGACACTTGAGCCATAGATCCACCAAGTGCATTAAACAAGCAACCAGTCATCTCTGAAGGTAAGGTGTATATGCAGAATTACCCATCTCAATGATAAAAGGACACACTGGTAGAATATGCAGCATATTTGGCACCCTCTAGGGTGAATAGTCAGCTGGCTCAGGGAACATGTGAAGTCCCCTACCTAGTGTATCCCACGAACCTTCGTAGGACTTCCTGCTGGATGTGCTTAAAGGCAGTGTATTAAGGGGCTGAGAAAACAAATTATGTAATTCTAATGCGCAAAACCAACCTCATCTGTAGACAAAAGAAAGTGGAATAACACAGAAAGACTAGTTACCAACAATGGCTGCAGCACTACAGCAATGCTGTTTAAGAAATCCAGAGAAGGAGGTGAAACTCAAGTGCTGCACATCCAGCTCAGACCATTTGGTTTTAAGGAGATGAACATTTTATTTTTCTCAGTCTCTCCTCATGGGGCTATTTCAGTGGTGCTAAATAATTTAGCACTTACTGGGGTACAAAACTGACTCACTACTCTGAGTCATACAGGAGAGGGAATGCAAGTTCAGGGTTTGCAAACTGAGATTTTAACAGGTCTCATAATTGTGACTGAATACCTGAACAACCAAGATGTTGTGTAACAGGCCTTCTTTCTGTCCCACTAAATATAATGCAAGAAACTTTAAACGAGTTTCTCTTAAAATACGGAAATATATGATCTGAGTCAAAATTGCAATCAGCTGTACTAAAAGCATACTGTCATCTCAATGTATATTAAATTTGGTTAAGGAAGTTAAAACTGATTGTACGATTGTGGAAAGACAAAAGAGCTGAAAATCTGGTTCTGACTGTCCTCACGGGAGTGTTAAAAATGGCTCAAAAAACAAGATTCAGCTCCACTGAATCCATCACAAAATAATCACAATAAGGAAACTGCAGTGGTTACTGTTTTCTGGTTTTAAATTAAAAAATGAAAATAGCGCTTGAGACACTGGAGTAAAGTATACTTGTTGTAAGTATCTTTATCTCTTTATCTTATCTTTATCTTCATGTTTACTTAGCAAAACACTGTAATTTCTTAATAAATATACGAAAAAAAAGCACAGCATGGTAAGTGTCTCTGACACAAGTATAAGACAAATTACCAATAAAAACGACACTTTTTTCTCACAGATGGGTTGCAGTAAAGGAATGGCAGAACAGGACAAAACAGGGTGAGGAAAGAATGGGAGTGCCTCTCAAGTTGAAGTGTGTTTATTTTAACATGAGTTCTAAGTGTAAAAAATTTATATTTTCACAAGTTTCTTACAATATTTGAAGTAATGGCAAGCACAGAAAATAATTAACTCTAAGAATTGATATTTATTTTGTCTTTGCCAGTTAGATTGTTTTCATTTTCAAAAATTAACCTGCAAATGTTACTGCTAGTGATCTACTTTTCACTACGCTTTTATAGGCTTTCATTCATTTCCTTTGGTCAAATCTCTATGTATTTTTTCCATCTCTCAGATTCCATGCCCCCTTTATGCAATCCTTGATCCATTTTCCTTCTTCTTAGATAATTCTTCAGTGTATCTTTAGGTAGGGAACAGAGCGGGAGGGAAAGGGTCCAATCTGCAGGGCTCCCTAACACTGCCATCACAGCCTTGTGCTGTTCTCATTGCAGATGTGAACCCTTTTTACATGTATTATCTCTTTATTGCTTATTTGCAGTACTTCATTTTTTTTAAACTACCTAATCCTCTAGTTTGGTTCCACAGTCTGAAATCCGCTCTTGGATGTCTTGTCATCAATTTAAAATGCCATTTGGACTCTTAAATAATAGTTGGTCAGAAATTTTAGTTATACCAAAAGTAAAGTGAAGAAAGAAAATACTCTGACATCTATTTTTATGCCTGAATTGGGTCTGGTCCCTGTAGAAGCCATATGACCTGGCATATGTTAACAACAATAGGTTTCCCCTCCTTCTGGGTTTATTTTGGTTATTTTGGCTTTAAGGCATGGCAGAATGTCCCTCTATCAAGGGCTGTTCTTCCATTTATGGCAGATGCCTGCCTGGTTTTCCTGCAGCCATTGGAAGAAAGGTGAGAAGTTGACCTAAAGTGTTTTATACATACCTGCAGGATTCTGTAGGAAGCAGAAGGACTGCATAGCAGCCCAGGGTACTGTAAATGAGCATACCTAAATAGGTTTCTGAACTAATTTAGTGTTAGAGGTTCCTTCTATCACTGCATTTTCTGAGTGAAAGAGCTATTAGAACTTTTTAATCCCCACAGACAAGGTAGAGCTTGAGTGGGCTGATTATATATTAAACTTACATAAACAGTGTTGTCCTGACTTTGACAGAGTTGTATTACACCTGAAAATAGAGACCGATTTATGCATAGCATCCACTCTATTTATTATTTAAATATCTTTTTAAAATTATCTCCAAGATCAAATTCATTTTTGACTTTTTATTTCCTTAGATGCTTAGTTTTTACCTTTTCATTTTCTCCACTGTGTTTGGTTCCCATCCATCACCTAGTTCTACTAGATGGAACACAGACTTGGCAATTTGAAATCAAGCTACCCCATCCACCATGTTCAAGTACTTTCAAAATTAGATAAAATTAATCTGTTTTCTGAGTGTGAAAGAACTATTGATATTCTTCCTGATTCTCCTGAAAAATTGTTGTTCCCAAAAAGAGCTACAAAATCTGTAGATGTTGCTCTTACGAATAGTAAATAAACAATCACACATCACACAGTTACAACCAGCTTCAGAAAGGCAATTCACTCGGTGACAGCTGAAATCCCTCTCTCTGTTAATGTGTGCCTTGCCCATCTGTGAGAATGTGTGGATCTGTAGCTGGAGGGTTTTGTGTAGAAACATAATGCCATGAAGACAAAAGCTTTATGATCCATCAGGGTCATTCCACAGGATAAAGGATTTGGTAGTTAGCATATTGATAGTGCATTGGAATTAATGAATGCTGACATGCCTCGTGAATTGACATCATTTGTTCCTGTAATCACTAGTGACTCTACTGTCCAGATTGCTCTACTACTTCCTCAAGCTCCATTAACAAACTTCCTTTCTTCTGCACAGGTGGTTTCTTTTCTCTTTTTCCTTCCTCTGCTAAAGACAATAATCATTGCCAACTTACTATCTAAATAATGAATATAAAGGAGGATGGGTCCCAGCTCGACCAGGGCTTTAATTGTCTTTAAATCAAACTATCTCTTTTCTGTACAAGAGCAGCACTTTTATAATTGTCACCATGCCAATTAACCAAGGGTTGAACTTTCCTCTGGTGCTCATGGGTAAAAGTGCCAAAATGCATTTAGCAGCTGCCAAATATGCACAAACACACAGAGAACAAATAAATATTCCGGTCAATGATATTGGAATACTGGGATTCACTTAAGATGAAGATTGATGGCATGAGGGTCTGGGGGTTTGGGAATCTCTCTTCAACAAATTGATATTTCTGTTATTTTTAAAAAGAAATTAATAGCTGATACATGTTGATAGTTTTGTGAGGGATACTAATGGCCCTGTTGCATTCCACTACTTTTATATGTGTTTCCTATAAACAACTGAAAGTTGTTTATACTACATCTGCCTCCCTTTAAGTAAGAAGAGCTGGATACATATCCTAAGTCAGGAACATTTCTAGGTGAGTTTTATTTTACTTCTGTCAAGAAAAAAGTGTTGCCATCTGTATTTCATTCTGTACACTTGTCTCGTTTGGTTTGAAGCGAACAAGACTCCCCTGGCAACAGCTGCTAGAAAGAGGCTGGGTGGGATTCTTCCCATGTTACTTTACAACAGACACTCCAAAAAAGTCAACCCTATCTTGAAAAAGGAGCTCTAAATATGGCTTGAGAAGGATAAACATATGTGACAGGATTGGGTCTTTAAGCAAAAATAAGGGAGTGGGCTGGATTTGAGAAATACTTTTCTCAAGTACTCTAAGATTGTAGTTATTTCTTTAGAACAGCCAACTTTATGAGATTTCCATTATACTAAACTTTTATTTTTGTTACCTTTATAATTTATTGTTAGTCTACTGAACATAGCATAATTACTCTGCAACAACAGTGATGTTAAAAATTGTAAACCAGGCCATTAACCTTATGACTACAGAAGTGTGTATTCAGTATAAACAGCAAAACATGTTAGATCAGAGTAATGACACTGCCATGTACTGAGTGTGAAACTCATGAGATGATGATGCATTCACTTCTGTAGTTAACCTCCCTGTTACATGAATTAGCAGCAATTACCAACATAAAACAAATCATCCGTTATATAACTGCATCACAGTTTAAGAAAAAGAATATCTCATATCAGGGACACACTCTTGCAACCTGATTTATCTAGTAAAGACAAATAATCTCATTCTATAGGCATGAGAAAAATAATCCCCTCTCTGAGAATATTTTTAAGACCTTGCCACAATTTTGAAGATTACAGGTCTATGTTTTTGTCCTAAAATTTCAGTGCAGACAAATAAGTGGACAATGTATGCTACTTCCACAGTAAGACCTTTAGCCCAGATCTCAGTGTGGTGAATGTTGGTTCAGTGCATGCAGAGTAGACCTATACTTTGATTTCTGAAGGTCAGGCTGCTTACTCAAAGCTCTGCCTTGGTTTAGCTGCCTGACAAGGAAACATCTCAGAGAAATAATGAATTTTCTCTTCTTCCTTTCACAAAAAAATCGAAACAATAAGAATGCTTTTGTGTGGAACTTCCAGATGGATAGTAGTACAAAAAGAGTTAGCTACTAAACCCTGGCTAAATTATATACTTCAGGAGATAACAATTTTATTATTTCTGTATTAATTTGCTCTCTTAATTCATGCCAAAAAGCAACACAGAAAGCTGAAAGAATTTCTTCTGTTAGAGAAGTTAGATCTTGAAGCTTACAGTTGGAAATAAGCCCCCGGTCATGTGCAAAGTTTGAGAAGTAACAGTACAAAAATGTCAAGAGGTTCTGCAAGAAATCTGACCTACCCATTGCAGAATAATGTTCTGTTATTATCTGCAAACTCTGTGTGATTTTTTTTGCTTAAAAAATCCCTCTTCACTGCTTGAATAGACCTACCAATACTAATGCACCACAACTGCAGCTGTTGTCATTTATTGCCCTGTTCCCAAATCAAAATCTCATAGATTAGGGAGCTGGGTTTGGTTTGTTAGTCATAATTAGAAAGATAAACTGGAAACATTTAATTCTGTTTTGTCTCTCTAAATTCCCTTAAAAGTTTTAATTTCTCAATTCCTATATTGAAGTATTCATGAAGTTACTATGTGCTGTTGCACAGTTTCATCGTTCACTGTATTAGCAGCTTCATTCTAGTTACGAGTAAAACGTTTCTTTGTATGATATAAGTAATATATCCTATTAAAATAAAACACAACACCAAGTACTCTTAACAGGTAGAATTCAAACTATTTTCTAAAAGAACTGTCCTGTTTTTCTCTTGAGGTAACAGAAGCCTTTATATTGTGAAATAAATTTCCAAAATTTTCACGATTGGTTATATCGAAGGAGAGAAAACCTCTCTCTTGAGCTCAAGAGCAATGCTAATTTTACTAGGACATAATATAAAATGCTCTGTTCAAAAGCAGGAATATTCATATTCCTTTTGCAATAGAAAACTTTGGCCAAAAAAAAAAGAAAATAATAAGGAAAATAGAACCTTGCCAAGTCCTGAATTCTCCATCTCTTGCTGTCGGGGTTTGAAAGTTTTCCTTTTCTGTTCTTCTCTTTTCCCTTGAGGAATTCTTTCCCTGTGTGTGTTGCTGGAGAACTGACAGCTGGGTGCTTAAGAGAACAAAGGGAAAGGACCAAAGAGGGTACACTCTGGCACCTGGGGGTGGGAACACAGCTCGGAGGGCCGGGGGCACTCAGCGTGTGGCACGAGGAGAGAGAGAGGCTGCTGCTGCCGTGGTCGTGAGGAGAAGGCAAAGCTGAGCCTCTGCTGTTCGGGCTGTTTTTCTTCTGTGGGAGAAGCCCCGGGATTCCCAAGCCTGCTCTTTCCTGCCCTGCTGGGAGTCGGGCTGTGGCCACCGTGTCCCTGCTGCTGCCCTGAGCCTGTGCTGCTCTGTATCCACGTGCGCCCTGCCTGCCGAGACCTCCCGGGATTCNCTCACATCTTTGCCTGAAAGCCCCTTCATTTCAAATTTATAATAATTCGGAGAGAAGGGGGATTGCATTTTCCATTTCAGGGGAGGTTCCTGCCTTCCTTGACAGACACCTGTCTTTCAAACCAAGACACTTGCTCACAGTCAATGATTGCAGCAACATGCAAAGACTCATTTTACATCAAGTACTCTGTGCTTTTGAGAGTGAAATTTATTTGAAAGAATTTTAATCCCTTAACAATCTAGGAACCTGAAGGAAATGAATGATCAATGTAGTTTATTTTCTTCACAGTTAAGATCAGAGCAGGAAGAATCTCCTGTTTCTCACAGACAAGAGCAACTCAATCTTATAATTGAACTTTTTCTGCTAATCTGTGCAATCACAAAACAGGTCTCTGGAAACAACCTTTAACCAAGGTGTTTAGTCTTTTCATGTTATGGTCTTCCACCAGGTCTTTTTAAATATGTAAATAAAAACCACATCAGTCCATTTTACAATAAATAACTGGTAATGACAAAAAGCCCATGAGGATTAAGCACAGATAGAATCAAAAAGTGGTGAATTTGAAAATATAATTGTTGTCATGAGGTGTACATAGCTCCCTGAAGATTAAAGTAATAGGAAAAAAAAAAAAAACAGTAGGAATTTTAGCTCCAGAATTATGAGACAGAAGGTAAAAGGGAAAGGTAGGTCACAAACTTTTAAGCAGCATAGGTGATTAAAATAATACTGTGGGAATTATGTCAGATGGAGCACAGCCCCAGAAACAAATTGCTGGGAAGCAGTAAGAAACTACTGCATTGAAAGCCAAAGATTTAAAAGAATAAAAACAGAGACAAGACCTTGCCAGGAGGGATTCTGTGGAACAATTTCTGTTCAATATAAATTCAGAAAATGTATAGCACTTATTTACCTCTTCTGTTTTCCCAGGAATTAAAAAGTCAACTTCAGACAGTTCTCTGATGGACAACCCCTTAGAAGTCCAGTAGGAGGAAGATGAAAAAGGTTAGAATAAGATAAGAAGTCATTTTCATGTCTTTATTAATGTGCTGTGATAAAAAGTTACAGATAGTGGACAGAAGCTCTTCAAAGACCCAATGGAAAGACAGAAGTAAGTAAATCAGAGGAAAAGAAATTCAAACTATTCATAAAGAAACTCTTTTCTTGAGAAAACATGACAACTGGAAAGCACCAAATCTTCTTGTAATTTTCTCCTTAACACCAAATAACTTTCTTAAGTCTGATATTTAGTTGTTTGGGAGCTGTTTTTTTCCAGCCAGCTGGAAGGGACTACCTTACCCCTCTCCCGAGAGTCCCACTTGTTCACTTTTAGTTTGTCACCTTTGATTTATCACCTGCTAAAATGGAGGAAGAATAGGATGTAACTCTTGAGGCCAGAATCAATACATATTTCATGCTGAGAGGCAATAGAGTAAAACTTTGGGGAACAAATGCCACCAAAAAGGTTTGTGTTGGAATTGTTTGCTTTTTGTGAAGCATATTTGGATTGTGACAAAGGGTTTTTAAATGCTAAATACTTAAAAACTGTAATAAAAGGTTGTAAAATGTAGCAAAACAGTCATTAAAATCAGGGAGATTTTAAGAAAACTATAACACAGGAGGAAGGTACTGTGAGGGTATTTTTAGAAAACATTTTCAAGTATTTTGTTTGTATCTGTAGTTAAACTATGAGAACCTTAGATGTATTTATTGTTGAAAGCTTTATAGGACTTACTGTGGTAAAAAGTACAGCAAAAGTGCAACGTTCAAAATCTCTCTTTACTGATTTTCCTCCCATCACTTGCATTGCCACCGCTTCTCTAGGCCATTTATAACTCTCCCTTTGTAACAGTATCTAGATTTAGTGTCCCTACCTCTGCTGTGTGTTCTGCTCATATCTTTACACTTCCAAAAAATAGAAGACACTATATTATTAATGTTTTTTATTCAATGACAGTTCTTCCATGTAATTCCATCTACAGAATTCCCATGTTTCCCTGGGCTTTCCCTCATCTTTGACACTTTGAAAACACTTTGTGAAAACTCTTCACCTTTGATCATACTTGAGTCAGATTGGGGAATTATTTCAGTTTATCTGTCAGCTACATAGGCTCTTTATTAGTTAACTTGCTTTCCCATCCAATTCTTTACATATTAAATGAAATAAAGTCATTCCAGTTTTGTTCTCTTTCTTCTCTTTTTCTGTAGGTTACCTCCATTGTGTATTTCCAGATCACAAGAATTTCAGAAGAGTGGTCTCTATATTTTTGCAAGTAGTTCTGGGCATAGTAGAAGTGCTTATACATTAATAAAAAGGAAATAGAATTCCAACCTTCTTACAAAACTGAGAATATATATGTGCTTTAATCCATTCTCCAGAGAGCTAGGAAGAAACTGAGATTGAACTAAGTGCCATTAAAGTCTCAGGGATTTATTTGCCAGAATGTGTCCATATTTGGGTGATATATACACATATATATGACTTTTCTACACAGATGCAATTTTTGAAGTGGAATAGAAATCCATGGTAGTTACTGAATCACAAGAGGCTTCACAGACAAACTGCTATCAAAGTCCTGATAGAGGTGAAGCATTATGATGTACATACACAGAAGAACTCAAGAGGAGCTACAGTAACAGTTTGTATTAGTCTTTCTGTGTGGCATTTGACAGGGACAGAGAGAGACCAAGACATTCCAAGGTTAGAGGACAAACTGAAGCAGGGAACAAAATCAAGTTGCAAAATGTCTTTTTATCCCTGAAACTTTATTTCTTCTAGTTTTGAATAGAAGAGCTGCTTAGTGGGCTGAATATTATCTCTGTCAGAAAACCTGTGATACTTGCACTCTTATCCACTGCATGGATGAAAAAAAAGAAAGTCTTTACATACAAGCAGCATAAAGCATGAGTATTTTAAATTCTAAAGTAGAACCTACAAAGAATCTTAACAAAATGAGCCATAAGAGGTGCTATCTATATAATTCAAAAGCTCTATACTAAGAAACTTCCTTAACATTAAAGACTTTTAATAAGATCTTTGTTTTGAAGTGCTCAGATTAACCATCCTAAAACTCAATGTGTTATATGAGATATTCTCATCCGCTGATGTACTCATATTTCAAAGGCCATGCCACAATATTAGTTCTCAATCAACTGGATGTACTATGTCTATTGTAGACCAAAGGACAATTTTAAGGTCTACAATAAACTAACAGTTGCTAGGAATCTAATCTTAAATCATAACCTGCTTAGTGTGGTTAATGGTGAATTGAGCCTTTAAGATTCTTGAAATTAAAATTGTGTTCTTTGGTAGCATTTGCTTCTCAATCCAAACCCCAAGAAAGGGCTCAAACTTCAGTTCTGAGTTTTCAGATATGAAAAAACTTTCACTCATTACAAGAAATTATGTTAAAAATATATTTTACCTAATGCATTTACTTCTGACTTTGAATTTCAACATGACAAAGGTATGAAAAGACTCAAAATCATAGAATCATGGAATCATAGAAGGGTTAGAGGGGACCTTAAAGATCATCTAGTAATAACCCTCCTGCCATGGTCAGGGACACCTTTCACTAGATCAGGTTGGTCAGAGCTACATTCAGCCTGGCCTTGAACACTCATAGGGATGGGGTTCCACTACTTCTTTGGACAACCTGTTCCAGTGCCTCACCCCCTTCACAGTAAAGGATTTCTCCCTAATATCTAAACTAAACTTGCCCTCTCTCAGCTGGAAGCCATTCTCCCTTGTCCTGTCACTCCATGCCCTTGAAAAACATCCCTCTCCATCTGTCCTGTAGGCTCCCCTCAGGTACTGGAAGGCCACGATTTTGATCATTTCAACTAGTTCTCATCTTCCATATATACAAGGTAGACAAGTTTTTATGCATTACTTTAATCCTATGACTTAATTAATCTAAATCTACCATGGTCACCGAAACTCTTTATACTGAAATTTTGTGGTTCTGAGCTTGATTCATTTTGTTGAAAATACCTAGTCTTCCCAGTCCTTAAGTCAAAATACCTTAAATTCACGTGATTTATTCTTGCTTCATTCATATGTTTCCAGTTGAATGAAGTATGTTTTCCAGCTAAGGTGAGATATTGCTGACAACACTTAGTAATATGTGACCATGTTGATTTACAAATCCTCCTATTTTTCAAGACATAAGAAAAAAGCTAATTGCTTTGACACTGTTAATAATATGTAAATACTTGAGCATTGTTTCTAACTGAAAAAAAATTTATGTATTGACTAATAATCAATTAGTGGTGCTTGCTTGAATCTTCAATCATCACCATCTCAAGAACAAAGTGAAAGGACTATTGAAGTGACCTGACTGTCTGAGGATTTGTCAGCAGCTGAAAGGGACATCTGTTCTCTCAGGCCTAGGCCACTAGCTGTGTCAAAGGCTAAAAATCTTTATGAAACAACTATTTGGTTTTCATATATAGTATATTCCATTTTGGATACAACTTTGTCATTTAACCTTTCAAATTCTGTTGAACATTTCAGTCTCTCACAGAGTTTTCAGGGTAGTTTCTGTGACACTAATGATCAAATACTGTGAGTGACAGTCTGTTACAAGCTTTAATAAATTCAGGGTATGTGGCATATATTGTCACTTACTTTAACATCATTCCCTTTCTTTGAAGAACCTCATGTAGCCCTCACTTTAGACAAAGATTTCTTCTATACTAGTAAATAAAATTGGTTAGTTTATAAAAGCTTGCAAGCGAGTAGGCTGGGGGTGCACAAGAATCTATGAGGAGATACAGCCAGGATAGCTAACCCCAGCTGACCAAAGCATTATTCCTTATCATATGATTTCATGCTCAGCAATAAAAGCCAGTGAAAAGAAAGAGGAAATAAGAGACTTTTGGAGGTACCACTTTTGTCTTCACCAGTAACCATTACACATGGATGAAGCCCTGCTTTCTTTGGAAATGGCTAAACATCTGCTTGCTGATGAGATGTAGAGAATGAATCCCTTATTTTGCTTTGCTTTTTTGTGTAGCTTTTGCTTTGCCTACTACACAAGCCTTTTTTTACTTTTACCCTTATGCTTCTCTTCATCTTCCCACTGTAGGGAGGGAGAGAGCAGCTGTGTGGGGCTTAGCTGCCTCCTGGGCTTAACTCCCAGTAGAAGTTGTTTTCAAATGAGCACAGGAGTTTAACATCTCAGTAAACAGTGGAATCAATACAGGATTGGACCTGAGCATGCTAAAGAAAGTTCTTCCTAAAAATGATCAGTAGTGAAATACTCAATATTAACATATAAATGGTCATTTTTATGTTTTAAAGTTAACAAGCAATAAAATGAATGAAGCAGTTTAGCTGTCTTGAAGAAAATGCAGTAGATTAGCAGCAGATTTCAAATTTAAAAAGAAAATCTGTGTATTAAAGTATGTAATACATCTACTATGCATTATGCCATTCTTGAAAACAAAAAAGCTATCAACATACTTATTATGTTCTGAATCATTATTCTTACGGTGAATCATGAATACTGTGATTAGGTGTCTTGCCAATAACTCAAAAATATGCAGGTTTTTTTCCTCAAAAATGGAACTATTTTTTCATGTCAGTGCCTCTCTTCATCAGTTTAGTTAAACAGCAAGATTGGACTTCATGGATATGCAAATTAACAGTGTTTAAAAAATTAACTAAGAATTTTGTTCCCTTTTTTACAATATCTCTGGCTAAAGACCCAGGTTAACTTCATTGGAATTCCTGCCAGGATTTCTCCATAAAATACTCCATAACAAGAAAATTTTAAAATGAAGTGTTCTTTGGGGATCTCATAGTCTCCAAGCCCTCATTAAATTGCCATTTATACAATATGCTTCCTAACCACCAGGGTCACTTTGCTGTGAAGGTACATCACAAAGGGAAAGCAGTAAATCTCAGTGAATATTTCACAACCCTGTCTGGCAATTAAAGTTTTAAATGGCATCTTCTCTGCATAGCCAATAAAATGAGAATCAGACGGCAACTGCAGGATAGCCCAGATAAAATGAGCCCACTGCTGTCTCATAATATTTCACATTGAGAGAAAGAATGTGTACTAAACTGAAAGAAAATATACACTGTTGTGGCACCTCACTGAGCAGCAACAAAAACTTCTGTGGAGTTTTACTGATTCATAGCACAAAATACTTTCAGGAACTAATTTCAAATACACTGAATATCTTTAAGAATTTAGAGAATGAAAATCCATTTTCTTTCTCTCTGTTTGAGAAGTGCAGTCTGTTGTCAAGAATCCGCTCTCTAACTGTGAAATACCTTCATTGAATTCAGTCTGGACAATCTCTTCAGTGCTTCCCTTTTCCATTGAACTGGGAAAAGGATTATATGGTATTTCCAGCCAATTTTAGAAGTTTACAATCCACTGATCATGCTAACACTTTTTGCAGTAACATCATAAATGAGTGAGGCTAGAGTTGCAGAAGTTGGAGGGTTGGATGTTTCCTGGTAAAGTACTTTTGCTCATATTTTGGATACTTAAAAATGCTACAGAGAACTGTGTGAGTGCAGCTCTCTGTTTTAACACAGAAAAAAAAAAAAGTCTGACATTGTACCCAAGTATTTTATGCCTAGAAACTTCTCAAATACTAGATAATTCTCCTACTGTCTGTGAAACATTTTAAATTACGTTTTGAGAAAAGGGGAAACCAGGGAGG
This sequence comes from Rhipidura dahli, assembly GCA_013399225.1. NCBI lineage: Eukaryota > Metazoa > Chordata > Aves > Passeriformes > Rhipiduridae > Rhipidura > Rhipidura dahli. The sequence continues at coordinate 995,470 of VXAC01008728.1, read as the reverse complement.
AAATTCTGGAAATAGTTCAGTGAGGGTAGAAAAGAAGGCACTGTCACATATATGTGGATGAATATATGAAAGATGCACAAATATGAATTTTATTACACAAAAATGGTAAAGGATCATATGAACTCTTTAAGCTGTTAGAGATAACCCTTCATTTGTTACTTAGATAAGGTATTTATAATTTCTTATGTAGGGAAATTTATTATCCTGTCACTCAATATTGACTTGCTATAACAGTAGTCCATATGAGTTAGTAAACACAGTTATTTACCAGGTGAGAACTTGAGGAAGTCAAGAACTTCAAAATTTACTTTTTATATTATAAATTTAGAAAAATAAGGAAACAAGTAAAGCTGTCTCAAAATTACCTGCATGTGTCTTGATAATCTTAATGGAACTTAAAGATCACTAATATATAAACAAAAAATGTGTTAAGACTTATTAAATATTCTGAAGGGAAATTTTCTTAGATGGCCCACTTATAAATTGTGTGTCTCTTATAATAAACTTGTCTAATTAAACAAACACATTAAATCATCATAGGGCTGTTAATTTTAAAATGCTAGTTTAAAATTTGGGTTTCAACAATTATTTTTATAGCAATCTTGTGTTCCAGATTTTCTCAACTTTCTTTAAAATTTCATTTAATTGTGTAATAAGGGGTCACTCTTCGGCACAGAAAAAATTTCTTCAATCAAGGTTATGAAATAGTCAATAAAGCTGCATATAATTTTTAAGTACAAATAATACTAGTAAATCTTGAATCTTCCCATCTGTTACTGTTGTAGGAAGATCCATCATGGATGTGAAGAAGAGGAATAAGAGGCTGTGTTGTGTCATTGAGCAGATAGAAGTTACTCAAGACTTGAATGTTGGAAGAGTAAGTCCTACAGAAACTTGGAGTTGGCAGCAAGCTGGTTGTGAGGTAAAAGTTAAACACAATGACTTTTTCATATGACTCTGCAATGCATTGCATTCTAGTATTTCATACTACATGCATGAGTTATTGCATATAGATGATGTGGGTGCCTTATCCTTAGAAGTGTTTAAAGCCAGGCTGGATGAAACTCTGAGTAAACTGGTCTAGGGAAAGGTGTCCATACAAAGGGGTTGGAACCAGATGGTTTTTAAAGTCCCTTTCAACCCAGGCCATTCTATGATTCTGTGTTTCTATGAGATGTACTCCCAAAACTGACAATTTTGACATATTTTTGAAAAAGCAATCAAGCACTTCCATTAAAAATCAAGAAACAATGTGATGAAGTTGTATTTTTCATTCAATCACTATGATCACAAGCACCTGTGACACTTTAAATTTTAGATTCACCATACTCTAGGCAGACGAAAAGGAAGCACAAATTCATATAAAAGATATTCTAGTTTTTACAGTTTCATCTCAAAGGATTAATGACACCTATTTATAAGTGTACTACATACCTAGATATCTTTGAAAATCAGAGATAACACAACAGACCAACTTGAACTTACTGTGTGTTTTGAACTGCAGTGCAAAGACAGGCTGCAGAGAATAGACCCGTGCTGTGTGGACAGGAGTGATAGAGGTGATAGAGTGATAGAGGCTTAAGTGTAATGAAAAATGGTGTTTCTCTGTAGTCTTTTTCTTCATACAGTAAATCTTGCAGAGAATATTGAAAAACACTGTTCCAAAAATCTTGAAACTAACAAAAAATAAAAATGGTTAAGCTGGCAGAATATTTCACAGTAGAAATAATGAAGGTTTTCTTTTAAAATTATACTTCATATAGTGAAGTTTTGCTCATCTGCATACTAAGTCCTGCAGATTCTACAGACTCTAAACTGTCAACACTTGCTGAACTAACAGACATGAGGAATACAGGAGATGAATTTCAATGCAGTAGTCAAACCACAGTAGTTCAGCAGTCTTTACTTGCAAAATTATTTCAACTGTTTTGACCCATTATTATTGAACAACTTATTATGCTTNTTCACCTCTTCACCTTTGAAAAGCAAGACTCCAGAAATTGCTCTCTCCATTCTCCAGTGGTAACTCTGACGATAAACTCACTGATCTAAATTTCATTACCGTAGTGGTTATGACTGTGTTTAACACAGTGTCCAGTCTCACAGCCTGACACTTGGGGATCATAAATGTACCATCTCCAAGGAGAAAGCAAAGGCTATCATTGTCATTTATCGTGACATTAAGTTAGCTGAAGTTGCTCCTGTGTGAAAATGTTATCTTTTGGGAATACCCAGGAACAGTTGGAGAGAGAGAGNAATAATGAAGGTTTTCTTTTAAAATTATACTTCATATAGTGAAGTTTTGCTCATCTGCATACTAAGTCCTGCAGATTCTACAGACTCTAAACTGTCAACACTTGCTGAACTAACAGACATGAGGAATACAGGAGATGAATTTCAATGCAGTAGTCAAACCACAGTAGTTCAGCAGTCTTTACTTGCAAAATTATTTCAACTGTTTTGACCCATTATTATTGAACAACTTATTATGCTTCTAGTCACAAAAAAAAAAAAAAAAAAAAAGAAGAAAAGAAAAAGAAACTTAGTAAAAATTAGGAAATTTAATTTTTCTTCATTTTAACCCCAGAAGCATAGGGTTCAAAGAAATCTGAAAGCCAAGTGGCAGGCTGACACACAAGCAGGGGCTATTCCTCAGTTGTGTTCCTTTGTGCTTTTCCTTTATGCCATCTCACTGACTACATGGATGCTCCACAGCAAAGTGGAAGTTAATTAAAGGCTAATCAAATGTTTCTAGGGCAGCTCTTTCTCTTCCTCTTTCCAGCAATCTGCTGGTGTGATGTATTAGAGGATAATAAATCTTCTAGGGAACAGCATTACTTGGAAAGAATGCAGCTGAATTTTTTCTGGTGATGTTTCATTGACTAGTTCTTGACATTTAGAGATTAACCTTCTTATAAATAACCCAGTTTTATTCTTGTGCCCTGGAGTTTTACAATAACCTCTTCATGTGCTAAATTCAGCAGTCTGAGTTCTTAGAGCTTAGGGAAAGATGTCAGAAAAGATGTCTAGGGAATAGTTACTTCTTCTGTAGTTGTCTTTGTATAGAATATGGCAAAAAACTGGCAAAAATGACCTCCTCTTTGAAGGTAAAAACCCACAAACATTTATTTTGGCACTATAAGGTCTTGAGCTTTTGCAACATCCCAAGATTTGCTAGTGTATTTTAACAGTTAGACCANCTATCTTTTGGGAATACCCAGGAACAGTTGGAGAGAGAGAGGGAAGAATTTCTTTGCAAAATGGTTAATCATTACTGCTTGTGCTTGCCTTTGAGCATTTGAACACATAATTTGGTAATTAGTGGATTTAATTGCTTTCTGACACTGAGGATTAAGCAGCCTGCCCTGCTCTCCACTCCCAGAGCCATTAGTGCGCCTGTTGCCAAGGTCAATTGAGTTCATTTCAGAACTATTTCTCATCTATTTCCCTCTTCAGAAGTGAGTACTCCAGGATGCCAAAGAACAGAGCACATATCAAGGCCCCATTTCTTTCTACTCTCTACAGCAGACAATTTCAAGATAATCATACCCAATTCTTTTACTTTGGAAGCTTTCATATTAAGATATCACTCAACAAAGTTTACAAAATTTTCAGTGTTCAATACTTTTTTTCTGACACAGTGGCAATAAATATTAATTATAGAAAACACGAGAGAATCACTTGGTAATAGAATCCGAAAGTAGAATTCAACTGCAGTGTTGAATACTGTGAACTCATGTGGTCATGAGGGTTGTTTAATGTTTCTTTAGTTTCTCAAGTCAGGTGCAATTATTTTATTTTCTGTTTACCCTATTATTTATAGCCATTTGCATTTTGTTTTCATCAGTCCTGAAGATGCTAGGAACTCAAAGAAAAATGCTGGGGTTAAGTCTGCTTTTTGTGAATTTCTGGGGTAAGTTTCTTGAAATCGAATTCCTTATTGCAGTGATTATACTCACATGTATGCCCGTGTGCCATGCTCTTTCATATCACCTAACAAATATATTGGAGTTTAAGACTCACTAAGTTTCTTACAATAACTGAATGTCAATTTGATGTCAAATTATACTATTATAAAGACCATTAACCTTACTCTGAAACACATGGAGATACCGTCGAAACACAAAGCATTGAAATAAATGCTTTTCACCAGAACAAGATAGCATAGATTTTTCAATTTAACTCTCCAAAAACCAGTTTCATTTTGTGCTGCAAAGGGTTTGTTATATCAGTGAATAATTTGAAGTGGCACAGCCAAAGAAGAAACAAGGAAAATATTCTTTGATCACAGACAGAAAGGTAAAATTTGAGCAATTAAAAAATTTTTCATTTCTAGTTGAAAAATTCCTCAATGGTAAACTGCTGGGTTCTGGAAGAATATTCAAAGCATTTCTTCTCTTTGTTGCTTTAACTTTTATGCTTTCTCTAGAATACTGTTGGTTATTTTGTTCAAAAATGCTGATTTAAATGGGCTTGATTCTATTTTCTGGCAAATTATCTGGAAAGGAATATGAATTTTAAGGTGATTAAATTTTCTTGTGACACTTTCATAACAATATCGATGAGGACGGTTGTCACAGAATGATATACTTTATAAAACTCAGTGAGATATAAAACAAAAAATTATGTTTAAGGTAGATAGATATCAAATACCATAAAGCAAAAATAAAACTTATTGTCATATGTAAGATAATGGTTTCAGAGTTGGGTATGACCATTCAGGAGTGAGGTCATGGGATTATGACTCACAACTCTTTAAAAGCATCAGTTTAATATCTAGTAACTGTAAAAAAGCAATACAATGTTAGAAATCATTAGTAAAGAAATAGATAACAGAACAGGGATTAACAACTTCTTGGAAACTGAGTGTATAACACAAGAAATGAAACTCTGATTGACTTGTTCTTATACCATCATGGAGGACAGGACATATCATTAGAGGATGCTTTGATTTTTCCCAGTACTTCCCCATATTTATAATGTTATCTTTGGATATTTAAATTAACTCACTTGCAGAATTATTTAAATTAACTTCAAAGAGCAATCAAGAAAAGCATAAGCACAAGTCACCACTGTAGTCATTAATGTAATCAAGAAATACTGAACCTCATTTTAAAACAGTCAATAGAAATTTTGGCCCTGTGCATACTGTCTAATTAATGTTACTTTGACCTTAATTTCATCAGTCTTATGCCAAACTAGGACCTCTGAAAATATAATGCAATTGCTCTCTATTTGAGACTTTTTGAACAGGTGAGTTCAGATGTTTTAACTACCTGATTGCTCCTTGTGATTGTCCGCATTGACACACAACTGTTGAAAAACATTAATGTTAGAACATTCTGCAAAATGTTGCCCTCATGACAGGGACAGCTGCACATGGCCGGCATTGCACCGGTGAAGATGGACATTGCTGGCTGGACTTTGCCTTGTAGGTTCCATGAGCTTGCATTTTGACAGCTCTTTACCAGTGTCCAGGCTCTTCTAACTTAAAGCCAGTTTCCAAGCTAATATTGCAGTGGGAATAATCAGATAAATAAAGACTTTTGTGCAAGACTGACTGTGAGTTAACATGATAGCAAAGCCACATTCTTTATAACCAGTAACAATATGGCTTTTACTTTGACAAACTCATGGTTTAAACCATAGATACAAATCCGGAGTTATATCCCAAAGAGGCACTTATTTGTTAATAATGGAAGTTTTACCTTACATTTTAGACACTGTCAGACATATGGTCTGATTCAGGTTATTCTTCTCTGTGAAATATTAAGGCATGCTCCTTCTCTACCACAACCACCCACATACAACAGTCTCTAAGAGGAAAGAATAAGAACACTGGAAAATATCATGCAGAGCATTAGAAGACTCAGCTGATGCCAGTAAACAACAGTTTGTCTTGTTCCAACACTTACTTCATACACTAACATGTTTGAGGATGTTGATTTTGTCAATAAACTGATGACTTGATACAATGCCTTTGATGATAACAACCATTTTTGTTTTGATCTCTAAGTTTATAATAGCCCAAGAACCCAAACAAAACATTTCAATTTCTTACATGCAATTTGGCTTTTAATTCCTCCATTATTATTCTGATTATTGCTCTCATCCTACTAGCTTCTTCACCTTGTGCTAATATGACATTGCAGTGCTATGGGAAATCAATGTAGCAAAAAATTTCTCATGCTACCACACCAATATTGATTTAGGTACATAGACTAAATATCCAATAGCAGAATGGATAAAGAGATTAAATGAAAGAAAATGCATGTGTTTTTGGATGTCTAATAGTTGTTTGTAAAAGTGGGTGTGGTCTGTGGAGCAGAAAAAGGCTCGTTTATTGAATGTGTGTAAACTGAATAAAGCTTTCTACCAACACAATTAGCAGTAGCCTTGAATCTGAATCAGGCTGCATACTTTGGTCTTGACCATAATGTCTGAAGGGGTGTTCCAGACCAAATGGCATCATGCTCAGTGTATAAATTATAGAGAAGAAGGAACAAGAAGGGAATATTTTGAGTGTGGTGATTGTCTTCCCAAACCTACCTGTCCTTTAGGATTATCATTCATGCCATCATTTATAGTTAGGGTTTTGAGGGACACAGAGTGCATAACGACAGAAGTACATGGTGGCTTTGTTGTATCTTTAAAGAGGTGACCTAAAGTCTATAAGGTCAGCTGGTTAGTTGTACGTCTAACTGGATCATGTCTCTCATTCTTTTACCCTGTGTCTCCTATCTCCCTTTGTGCTTGTGGCTTTTCTGGAAACAGTTTACAACTTCATCTATGTGTTTGTCTGAGTACCTGAGAGAGAGACAATCTGAGTAAATATGGAAAAACCTAGAGAATGTGTCTGGAATTAGATTGATTTGCATGTAACTTCTTCCCAACTGAAAAAAAATTAATACTCATTTTCTCTTACCAGCAGGTAAGAATGAAATTTTCTCCATTTTGCCATGCAAAGTTGCTTTTCATGGTCAGAAATAAGATTTGTCCAAATTTGACTTGAAATTTCCATAGTTCCTTTTTCAATTTTGTTGAATGTAAGTTTAAATGAATATTATTTGTTAAATATTTTGTTATAGATGGCCACAGTGAACTGGAATGGAAAATTCTCTCTCCTATTGCTCTTCAGCATTTAGACAACATTTACTAAGATTCAACTGGTTTTTGCCCAGTAATGCAAGAAATTTTCTTAATAGTGTTATATATAGTGTGTATATATAGGGAGAGTATTATTACATATATATATTATAATATATTTTATAGTACAGTTGGGTAAGATAGAATTCCATGCTAACACAAACTATACTGAATGCATAATAAACCTTCAGCACTTTAAATTTCAATAGTTAGTTTTAACTAGCAATTCATTTCTGTAGGACTGCAGGTAGTACAAGTAGTAGAAGTTTATATTGTTTGGACTGACTAATGTGATATAGACATATGAAAGGTAATATGTTCCCTTTCTTTGTACAAAGCAAAAAGAGTGTTTCCTTTCCTGAAGTATACCTTTCTGACATATTCATTTTTAGAATACTATTTAGAAAAGACATCAGTCTTTTAAAATGTTGCTGCCATATTTGTTATTATTCATTGGTATAGTGAATTGCCATTCCTTCCTACTCCCTTCCCTTATTTAGAAGGCTATTTATTTATTTTTCCTATTGGAATGTAGAGAGAATGAATTTACACAGTTCATCTTTAAGTGCAGTAGCAGTCTTCCTCATGATTAGGAAAGAGCTTTTGGTAGAAGGTTTTCACTTTTAAAATTAATTTTAGATAGAGTTTTACAGCAGTAAAAGTTCTTGGACAGTTCTGATTTTATAAAAGTAGAAAAAGGTGCATCCAGTATTTAGGATGTTTTGGATTACTCTTTTTGCAGTTAATGGCACCCTTAGTTTCATGTGACAAGTGTTTATCCTAGAAGGCATAAAAAAGAAGGAAAATAATGAAAGGAAGCAGTAGGGAAAAACAAACTAAAACCCCCATAAATACTAAGTTTCTTTGACCAAAATAGGCAGAAAAATTTAAGGATGCCATTTGTTCTGCTTTCTTCAAATGAGACAGAGATAAGAAGGATTACTGTAAGACAAGAATCCCTACCAGCTTAGCTTTAGAAAAAAATATTTATTTTTGTCTTGTTGATTAGTCTTTACTGTCTGCTAATTAAGGTTGGCTATTTAGTGCAAAAGAGTTTTTTTCAAAGGTAACCAGTCTACTCTATTTGGATAGATATCCTGATTCATTTCAATCTCTTGTTCTGAAAAAAGAAAAAGACAGAGATGATAGGTAAGGAATAAAATCTGGTTGATGGTTTGCCATCTTAACTTTCCAGTACTCCTATAGTGCTACAACATTACTTTTTTTTTGCTTCCTTTAATAACATCTCTTTTTATTATGCAGGTAATTTCCTAATTAGTATAACAGTCTTCTCTAACTATTATAATCCAATTGAAAATACACCAGAAACAAGTGTGTCCCAAGATGCATTTTATCCCACTTCAGATAAACTTCTTGGTTGTCAGTCTTTCTCTCAGGTTTCCCAGCTTGATTTTCAGCATTTAGTATAAATATATAACTTTAGCATGTTCTCAGGAGTTAAGCAATCAAAAATGTTTTCCTTTTATCATCATAGCAGCATATGCTGCATTTAGGCCTCCAGAAAATGATGAGACAAACAAGGATACTAGAGATTTCCTTGCTACAGGAGAATTCAAGTGCCCCAGAGTGAGGCCTTCTTAGAGCCAAGACTGAGATTGGGTTCAGAAATGATAGAGATGGGGAGGAAACATTTTCATAATATGTGTTCTATCTAAATCTTACCTTGCAGACAGTCTCTAAATGACCATAGATCTGCCAAAAAATTATAGCAAACTTTTGGTCTGTTCTATTGTACAGAAGTGGCTCCTGCAGGTCCAGACCTCCAAGAGTTTGAACTACACAAATATAATCTGATGTATTGAATATATTCCTAGTCATCATTTTGTTACTGTGAATGTGGCAACAATGAATGTTCTTTACTGACATTAAGTATTCTCTTTTTGCCAAAAATATTTGGAGAGGACAAATTTCTTCTTTGGCATTCTTGTATTTTGATGCTTGGGCTTGCCACATCTTAAATAACTGCTGGTGTGTTTTGAGAGCAGTATGCATTCCTTCTCACAAATCACAGGGAGCATTAAAACTTTAAGCTGTCACCTTAGAAACTCTCAAATGGGTTTTTAATCTGGGTAATTGCCAGCACACAGAACCCGTCAGAAGAACTATGGCACCAAAGTGCTTTGAAAGAGGGAGAGTAGAAAACTGTCAGTCAGGAACTTGGCTGTAAGGATTTTTCAACCAATGCACTTGTTCAAATATGCAGGACTTGATCCACCAAAAGCAAAGTTGCACCAAATGTAATCATTAGGCATTTTCTGGCTAAAAAAACCAAAACCAAGAGTATGTGATAGCTACTCTGAGCTGCTTGCATCTTTAGTCCCATTAAAAGGTTAAAAGATTAGTTGCAATATTTCCCCTGTAACATGATAAATTGGGAAATGGAAAAATCAAGAGATTACTGATGTTTTTTGTCATGTTAATCCACTTGTCTGACCTTCCTAGCACAGAAATAGCAGCTTCCTCCCTCAGCAGCCCAGATTCAAAAGTGGATTAGAGACAAAGCAGCAGAGTAAAGAACTCAAAGCATCAAAACAGAGCATTTATCAACTAAACATCCCTGTGACCTTGCCCCTCACAGAATGCAAGTCTGTTTGTTACATGTCTCAGATATGAACACAGAATGTATACTTTGCTCAAAATCAACAGTGTGACCTGTGAAAAACAATTTCTGTTATCAGGGAGCAAAAGGCAGAGGGTTGTTTTTATATTTTCTAGTGAAATATTAAGATAAAAGTCACATGTCAGGATTAACATCGGGGTGTGATCCTGTGTCTCAGAGCCACCAAATCTCTAGGAAAGTTTTCTCTGATAAGTAGCTGTCTCAAAAGCTGAACAAAACTGGAACAGCAGAGCATCTGCAGATATGCTTCTATCAGATATTTGATACACAACTAGAAATCAGGATAAAGGGATAATATTAATATCATCAACAGTCTAATTTTCTCATTCAATACCTACACTGCTGATGGGAGTATGAAAACGATTGCTTTTCTGCAGCACAAGAAATCAAGCCTTTCCAATTATTTAAAGTGTACACTGATTCCTGCTGCTTATTTGAGTGTTTCTTCCCTGGAAGGTAACTACATGCTTTTAGGACTGCTGTACAGAAGAACTGCTTTTTTTTGCCTCTGACAGTGGTGATCTCTTAGCTTTCTATCGAGTGCCAAATCCAAAGGCAATGGAACAGCTATCTGTTTTCAATGAAAGACACTTTGTAAAGAGCAGAGAACTTTTAACATCTAGGTTAGGAACTTTGCCAAATAATTTTACTACATGTCTGAATGTAAGTCTCTCTCTCACTGAATCTTGGTTTACTGAGAGTAGGAGAACTGGGGAGAGAAATCGATGCATGAAAGTAAAGTAAGAATCTGCTTACTTGGGCTTCCACTCAGCAGGAGATGACAATTTTGTAATGATATCTAGTATCATATATAACTTGTAAGCTGTCTGTGTAAAGGGCATAATTTTTTAGTGTTTGTGCAGCATTAATGAAAATTAATCAATGAAAGTAACAAGTGTTGAAGAGCTAAGAACTTCAAAATGAGTAGAGATGTGTCTGAACTAAAACCTAATGTACATCCCTTATTTTTAGGAAGTTTCCTTAATAAGATTTTATTTGAGAAGGTGTCAGTGTGTGTACTTGTCCTTATTTGTTTCATGTTGTATGATCCTGTATCTCAGCACAGAATCCCCTGGCATGATCAACATTTCTTTCTATTCCAAACCATTTGAGGACACACACAAAGACCTCACACAACAGCCTGATGTAAATGCTACTGCTGCTGTCCTGGTACTCGCATAGCTGGAGGCAGAGTTTGACAGTAATAGGCTGGATGATAAACATTAATGTTTTCACTCTGAACTAAGCTGCTGAAGGTGTTGAGATCTTCTGGGATCTGTATATTATATCATAAGAGTCTATAATATCCATGTCAGAGGCATACACTTTTTCTGGTGTCATAAGCTGACTCTGGTTTTAGCAACTTGCCATTAATACCAGTATGAACAGGAATCAAAAACAGATGAGTTGAGGTTAGCAGAGTAAAACCACTGGCCTTCATATTATGCCTGAGGGAGCTGTTCAAGTGATTTGATTAGACCCTTGGGAATGCCCAGAAGAATTTGAGAAATCCATTCCATATCTCCATTATACGCAAAAGTTATGCAGTCATTTTTAGGTAACATTTTTCTCTGCAATATTTTTTGTGATGACATCAATGAATAAGATGTGTTAAAAGCATTTGAAACACCAGTAAAACAGCAAAAGCCTCCTTTTTCACCTTCATTTGGGCTCCATGTAGCAATATCAAATTTGCCCAATTTACAATGCTTGGGCTAAATAGCACAATTTAAAGGTAAGATTGCTGCAGTGGAATCTGGGATTTTTTGAACTAGAAATTGCCACAACCCAAGGGTAATGAAATACATTCTTCAGAACTATCAAAGCTAAAATAGCACCCCTGTCACAGATATTCTCCAAAAAAATAAGCAAACTGACAGAGGCAAGTATTGCTTTCCAGCTCTTCTCTGTAGTTAGAACAGGTTCATGGCTTAGGTAAGAGGGAAAGTATCTGCAAAAGTACAAAGTAACACTTTCAGCATGATTAGCCCTGCTTAATAAGCAGGGCAAAAAGCAAGCTTCTTTTCGCTAGATGCCTCCCATCAAATGCCTTTTAGCATTTCAGCTGCAGAAGAATTGTTTTTTTGGCAGGCTTGCTCCATTTTCTTGTCTGTGCCAGCTGGCTCTAGTAGCCATGTGGATTGGACAGTATGAACAGCCAGTATTTCCACATCTTCCTTTTCTAGGAGATCTTCCATCCCTGGAGTGTCACCAGGCTGAATTTATTCTGCTGGAAGTCCAAAATATACTGCAGAAGAATGAAGGAGTAAAGCAGCCATATGATGAGGGAGCTGCATAACTCAAGCTTTGAATGCCTGTTCAGGAAATCTGTGGCTCTTGGTCTGATTCCCACAATCTACAGAATGATGACTCAACACCTGGTGATGAGTAAATCTCTGTAACTGGCAGCTCTTCAGCTACCTCCATAGGAGGTTAATGGCAGAACAATAATCCTGCTCCTAGCACAAAGGGGATGGTACTTCTCATGATTATTCCAGACATAAAGAGGTTTCCGTCCCATTCCATGGATCAGTCTGATTAGTGCAGTTTTTTATCAGCTGCTTTTTAGAAGGTTGATCTGGAAATTCAAAATTGCTTTTCCCCAATTATATATATTCTGTCTGAAGCTATAAACATTCAGTAGGAATGCCTTTGCCCTTCCCTTTTTCCTTCCTTTGCATTACAAATCTCTCCCTATAAAACACCAGACTATTCTGGGTAGAACATTGTGGGAATTTACTAGCCTCCTAGCAATTTAGCAAATAAATTATTGATTTAAAGACAAAGCTTATTAAAGAAAAACTCAGAATTTGCCGATTTATTGTCTTTGTGGGGTTGAAGTTTTAAGTCCACATAATCAAAGTCTCACAACAATCCCAGCACATGGCAGGACTGACAATGCATCCTGTGAAAGTCAATATTCTCTATAATTTGCCTAGATCATCTCAAAAAACCCCACACAGTTGTTACAGCTGGTAATACCTGGGCTCTAAAATTGGAAACTTCCTCTCCACAGGTGGAAAATCATGGATATCTCAGCATATGCCCAACTAAGCTTCATCCCTTGTACTTTCTAGAAGTCTGACACTGTATATTTACATCTGAATTCAAAATTATATGGATACACATGTGCATAAGGAACAACTTTATTTGGGGAGCAGAAACCTCTATTTCAGTTTTGCCTGACTGGTAGTTCTGACTGAAGTTGTTACAGCACCTGACCTCTTGACTGTGTTTCACTGAATGTGACAACCATATATCTGTTCTCCTCTTGCCAAGATTTTCCTGTGGTGTGGAATACAAGAGGGTAGACAAGTACCTCTTCAATAAAAATGACAACATCCTTAACACACAGGCTTGGAAAACCCCATGTCTCACTTCTGTACATTCAAGTGGCTCTATGAATGTAGGATATTTCAGATAGACTACACAAATTGTAACATTTAGTATTCCATAGCTAACCTTCCTGATATTAATGTAAATCTCTTTGTCACTGTTGCTCTGCATAATGTTCAGTTCCTGAAGTTTTTGCCCCATTAGGAATAGATTGGGAAGACAGAACAAGAACCATAGCCAAGTAGAGAAACTGAAGAACAATTTCATTTTCTACACTGTGTCAAAACAAGAAGATCCTTATTGTGGTCTCTTGAAACCATCACCTTTTCTCTTTCTTTTTGCTACTTCACCTTTCCCTTATCTTCTCTCACATTTCTATCCCTCATGGGAGGAAAAAACCACTGTTGTTTCTCCAAAGTGATTGCAATCTCTGTATCATCTCAGATAAGTTACTAGCAGCAGGTGAAAAGAGAAGTGTTGTAAAATGCCTTGCCTGTGTTTTGTAAAATAAAATTTGTCAGTGAAGTGTGTACTTAGAGTCTACTCTGGGGAATTTTTCCCACCTCTTCTGTTTCCACTCTCAGTCTCTCACACTTGTAGAAAACAAGTTCTTACCAAAGGTGCTCTCAGGACTCCTACTCTTGTCTCCCAAAATGTTAGAAGAAAGATAGAATATTCTTGGGTAAGAATTCTGGCCTTGCTCTGTGTTGTCTCCCTCCATCCCCTTGACAGCTGGAGATAAAAATACATCGAAACAAAAAGGCTGACTAAATTCTCTACCATGGCTCAGTCCTATCAGGAATTTTCTCAGCATCTCCAGTTATAGAAAAATCAACTCTTTGGCAGGGCATTTTGGAGACTATACCTTCTTCCTTGTTGGTTTATTAGTTTTGGCTTCCTGAGCAAGTGAAAGTAAACACTTCCAGGATAGCCAGGGTACCTCTATCCTGTGCTCCAACAATTAAAAAAACTGTTGACTAAATCTTCCAGTCTTATTTCATTCAGAGCTTCTAAGTGAAGCAGATAAAATTAGTTGAGTAGTCCAAACAGTCCCTTCTCCCATTAAAAATAAAAATGTACAAGCATCAAAGATTGCTATGCTTGCTTTAGTGACACACTGACATGGTAAAATAATTTGGCTGAGCACTGGTAAAGACAAAGTAAGGATTAGCTGTCATGAAGCTCAGTGCCTCCTCTAGTTTAGATTTATAAGAAAGAAATGGGAAAAAGAAATATGAACTTTGTAAGAAGCTTTTTTAGAAATGTCATCTTAGAGGAGACATTTATTGGGTAGTTGGGAAGTTGGTAGTTGTACATTTTGCTTTGGTCTTCATAATTTATTATTTTAAGTATCTAATTTTCTTCTTACTTCTCAGCCATCATAACTAGTGTAGACAGTTTTACCAAACTGGGATTTCTTGTTCCTTTCTTTTTTCACAAAAACAGTAGTAAACTTGGTGAGACAGGAAGAAATATAAATTGAGAGAATGGCATCCTTCAGTAGTTGATATGAATTATTGAGATTTATATTCTCTAAACAAGCATTTGTATTTTTCTGTACTGGATCTTACATCCCCTAGACTTATGATTTTTGTTGTTGTATCTTTAAGCACTTTGTGTGCTTGGATGCATGGCAGTTCTTTCCCAGCAAGCACAGTAACATTCCAGAGGAATTCAAAGCACCTGTTTGACAGAAAGAAGAAACAGAAAAAGAAGAGAAAAATTACTATTTGTCTTGTTGGAGTGGTTGGCAACACACTTTTCTTCAAAAAATCCCACAAGATTATGTTTTACTGAAAGATATCTTAAACACAATTGTATTATCTTCCCATCTTAAAATATTATATAATCACACAGTCTGCATTAGGTCTCCTGTACCATTATCTGTGTTCTCATTTCCAAATAGTGTTCAGGCTGATGGAATTAAATCATGAGTGACAATGAGAATAGCTGCTGTCTGATTACAGGGAGAGACATGAAGGCTATCCAAGACGGAGGCTTGGATATGAACTTCCACACAAATAGTACTGGAAGTTCTGAAATCTTTTTTTCTTGCTATCACCTTGGGGACAGTTTGTGCCTAATGAAAATATATTGTAGGCCTTAATGTAGTAATCACTGTGAGAGTGTTGCACATTTTTAATCCTTTAAATATGTCATTTAAATATTATCTATCCTCTATGAATATTTGATGCTCATCAAATATTCCCTGAAAAATTTATTTATTTATTAATTAAAAGATTTTGGCAGCAGTAATATAGCTAGAATCCTTTTCACTTCTAGAATTAGTAGTACATCCACTTTCTGCAGGTCCACCTCACTCTTAATTATTAGAAAGATCAATTCCCAAAGATGGAGGAAAAAGTCTCTGGAAAAGGTTAAAAGGAGCGGAATCAGAAGTAAAGCTACAAGGGAGGAACTATGGGATGTTTTTCTCTCTGATTTCTTCTGTAAGAGAAATATGTCGTGAGACATCATTTTAAGAAAATGCATTCTGTATTCCAAAGAGCTGAAGTGCCCAGATAAATCAACCCCTCTCTCCAGACTGCACAATATTTGAAAGATGAGATAAAAGAACGTAACAGAGTGGTCAAAACCAAGGGTATCCCATTAATTGTATTCTCTTCCCTTTTCCTCATCCCACTGTACATATGTGTGTAGGTCTGTGCCTGCATGCACATGCACACATAGACACTAAGCCTGGCTAGTTTAGTTTAGATACATAAAGTGAAGCTTTCCTAACAAAACCCTGAATTTAACTGATGCCATGATGATTTTTTGCCTTTTTAAATATATACCTTTTAAATACCCTTTTATATAGCTTTTATGTATCCCCAGTGCTTTTAGCATGCATACTTGTAATTCCTTAAGTCTGATAACTTACCTTGGACTCATTATTCCATTAAGCCAGGAAACCAAACATCCTGGAGGCCTTGCAGTTGGAGGCCAGAAAGCCCTGTGCTATCCTGAGAAACCAAGGTCTTCCCTAGAACATCAGGTAAATTAAGATAGGCTCATCCAGGGTGGGGGGTTCATCCGAGATTCTCATTGGGGAATCTTTGAGAGATATGCTAATTTGCAAGGTCTATAAATTGTATACATGATCTATTGTGTGGGTGAATTTTGGGTGCATTTCGGTGTGCATTTCTGCACGTTCCACCTGGACAAGGTGATGCATCCTAAAAGATACTAAAATAAATACAAAAGTTTAAAGCCCTTTTCCCTTAAACTGTGTTTGGTTCCTAATTTTATAATCAAGGATAGGCAGTATGACAATTGTAGTGTAAGTCTGATTAGTACATATTTTTAGGCCTTTAAACTTTTTGTTTCAGCAATTTTGGTAGCCTGAAACTTCACATGATAACTGTGAAGTTATCCAAAATAGATTTTTAGATTGCCATTATAAAATATATTGTCTTTTATTCTGATACTATGTCAAAAGCATTCCCATTTTAATTTATCTAAAACTGTTTATTATTTTGTGTGAGGCTGATGTGACCTTTGTTCATTCCTCTCTATCAGTAAAAAAAAAGCAGTAGTTTTTCCGTTGTCTGTTCCGTGACTGATACATTTTTTACTGAATTATTCATCTACCCCCTGCTTTTAAAATTGCTTTCTCATGATAGATTTTCATTCCAAGCAGAGTAGCAGTGTTAAGAATTTCTTAGGTGTTCCATCAGTTAGGGATGTTCCCTGTTTATAGTCTTGAAGAAGATGTAACAAGCTTTAATACTCAGAGTCATTACTGTGCGTCCTGAGTATGCAAATGTGGCAAAGCTGTTATTCCTCTCTTAACATTTCCTTCAGGGTCTATACAGTGAGTTAACACTTGGTTATATTAATGAAGTCAGGGAAATGATATGTTTACCACTGCAGCTCAGGAAATGTATAGTTAAGCGTCAGTTATTAGCTTGGTCATAAACTCCCTTTGCAACATCAAAAAGTGGCATTTATCACCTTAGGAGAGGGCTAATTAAGCTAGAGGACTTTGTTTAAATTCCCAAATTGCTTGCAGTTCATGAAGGTCCCTTGTGCATAATCCATTTGGATTCAAAATGCTGCAGGAAAAAAAGAGCAAGGCAGAGACAGAACTGGAGGAGCACTGGGGCCATGGATTGAAGGCACATACATTATTCAAACCTTTGTCTGGCTTCAGTGGAGAATTGAATTAAATGTTTTTGAGCTTTCATTGTTGGGATATGAAACTAAGTTCTTCTTTCCTTGAGAGGCAAGAGTGTCTTGTCAGAATGGTAGCCAGCCATTATGAGTGATGCATATAAGTACTGGAATTAAGTGAATACCAACATTAACTTGTTCTCTTTATAACTTGATACAACATAAACAAGCTGGGACCATAGANTATATATATATATATATATGAGTAGTTATGGCTCACAACTTTCACCAGTGTGTGTAGCCATTCTGATGTGGTGCTGGAATTGCAGCTGCAATGAGCTGTACAAAGTCTTACGTGTGGATTTGGAAAAGAGGGGCAGTTTCAGAGTGAACACAGGAGCCCCACAGAAGTAAGAGATATCAGAACCCATGCTTTGACTGGTACCCAGAAAGGACAGGTGGTACCACAGATGTCACAGCAAGTAACTGCAGACAGAGAAATAATCAGACATTAAAAATCTTGTTGATATCTCTATATGGTACAATAGTTTTACTGAAAAAGGCAAGCTAACTCTTTCACATGAAGTAGACCACCAGATTTTCAAAGGAGCTATAGAAATGATTGTGTTTCTGACAAGATGTGGGGGAAAATTGAGCTACCAACAGTATGAAGGGTTTTGAAACAATACTCTATATACAATCAAGAGTTGAGAAAGTGCAGATTTATTTATAATAGCAGGAAGCAAATAATCCATGGGATCCTATTCTGAAAGCAAAATAATTACTTCAGTTGGGAAGGATATATATATATGCATACAGATGTGTACATATACATGCATGTGTATGATACATATTATACAAATTTTACCCACTTGCCTGCTTCAGATTTTTCTAGCTTGTGAGCTACTTCATTCATTAATAGCTTATGCACTAAAGCCAGTGTGTTGTCCCTGTCTTATAATTGAATTGGTCAGCTTTCTGTATAAATGATTTATACGTGGATTTTGACCTTTATCAGTTTGTCTCTTGAGAAGAATCCCAGCTTTTCATCTGCTCATGTCTTTGCCCTTTATCCATGGAGTTACATGTACTTTCATCTTTCTTTACACAAAATTTAATTAGTTTATTCTCACACTGTAATCTCTATTGATTTGTTCATTTATGTTTTGATTGTGCTGAGACAAATGTCTTCTCTGCTTGACTGCTGCTTGCATGTAAACTTAACTACCAATTACTTTTCATATATTCCCTCCCTTTGTTCTGAACAGTGATTGACAACAAAACCTGTCTTCTTTAAAAATGTATACCTATTTAGTTGGCTTTAGTTAGGAGTCATGTTGATGAAAGTGCACTAATTCTTTGTTTAAAAATAATTCTGTTGGCTTTAAAGGAATTTCACTATATGCTTGCTTACATTAGGGTCTTATTATTGTAAATGAGCTCGCTGGAATAGTGCCTCAGATTATTTTCAGTGCTTACAAGGAAAGAAATTAATGCATATTCAGAAATATGCAGTCTCGTGGACTAGGTTAGGAATAAAAACTGTTGGATCATTGATGCTTCAAGGCAATGTGCAAATATTTCTGTTAATACAGTGATTCAACCATAATGAGCATTCTGTAAAATCACACTTAGGGTGAGAGGGAAAAGGAAAAACAGGCAGAAATATCCTGTTCTTTGAGAAAACAAGACAGTCTGGAGATAAGAGAAATTATAGGGAAAAAAAGTAAAGGAAAAGGATAGAAATTAATTCCAAAGTTCAGCAAGGCAGTGGAGTTTCCCATATGTTGAAATAACTTTCAAATGCTTTCAAATACAAGTCTAGGTTTGGAATCCTTTCATTATTGTTCCCTTTGCCCTCCTAGTAGAGCTACCCTTCTTCCTTAGAAGAAAGATAAAGTTCCTTAAGAGCAGCTGGAACTATGGCTGAAAATGAGTGCTTTTCTGGTATCTTTTGAGATGACAGCAGAGCTTCACTATACTTTGTTATGAGTGGTAAAAAAGTAACTCCAGGTGGTGAGATCTACAGTAGCCATCAATTTACTGCAGTAGATGTAAGTCAGTAGACAAAAAAAAAAGGTGTTGAGGCCCCTACACCAACATTACAGGCAGTTTGGGATTCTTGTTTGGGACTAGATCTATTTTTTCTGCTGGATCAGTCATCCTCACTATGCAAAAGAGTTGCAACTATCCAAAACACAAGTCTGTGGCTGCAACTCTTCTGTCCCTGGGAAGGGCTGGAAAATATAGTGCACACTCAAACCAGAGAATCTTGTTTAGCTCCCTCCCAAAAGAATCTACTTAGCATGAATCAGAATTTCTCTGCAAAGAGACAAACACAAGAGATAAACTGGTTGAAGTGAGAGTTTTATTTCAAAAGCACACTATCACTGAACTAAGACACTTTCTGCTCGGTCTCTGAATGTCAAAGTTATGACTTTTGTTGAAGGAATGACTAAAGAAGGGGTTGATAGTGGCAAACAAATCTTGCACAAGTGTTTTCTCATTTTGACAATGTTTTGCAGCTTTTACACAGTTGCTGACATAGGAAAAAATGAATTACAAGCTGCTTGAAGAATTCCTCTTCATAACCTTCTGTGAATAACATTTTAAAGAAATCCACTCCAAGTTTTAATCTTCTGGAGAAAACTCAGGGTGTTACTAGGTTCTGTTTGGATGCCCATACCACGTAGGCAGGATCAATAATGGGGATAATTATTTTAATACTGAGCCATAAAATATTAACTCAAAGAGCAATTCTGTTGGGATAGATTTCCAAATCCTTTCACTGCCTTCTCTTCCAAAGAATTATATTCTATTTCAGTTCACCTGCAATTTAACACATAACTGCTATAAGTAAATGAGCTGTAACATGCCTTCTTTCCCATTATGTGTGTCCAGAGACATTACTGTTATCAAAAAGCTTCCCTCTACTGGGTATTACCCCTACCATAAGGGAAAAAGAGTAAATTTTGTTTGGTCACAGTAGCTTCTGCTGAGAAAACTGATTTTTATTGTTTGGATTTTTTTTTTTCATTTGGATTGGAAATAAAGCATGTGTCTTCAAGTATTCGTAATAGTTCATAGTATAGCATATATAGACAGCACCAAAGACACAGTAATGCTCTTCCAAAATGAAAAGGTCTTTATCTCAAATTACTTCTCAGTGCTTTTGGGAGAAAATATGTAGCCAGTCAGAGCTACATATTAAGACATTTCTATTTGTCCTTCAACTACTTCATGTCAGTAATACTTAAGATTCTCTGACTGAGTACAAAAATTGCATTAGCAAATTGAGCTATAGGCTTGTTATGAGATCATGGTTCTAGTATAGAAGAGGGAATCAGATGAGGATGAAGTTTATTAATCAGAATGCTGCCAATTTCCTAAATACCTCTAAAAGATACTTTTTAAAAGTTCATTTCACTTCTCGCAAAGCTTAAAACTTCTTTACTGAAAAAAAATGAGTTCACATCCAAATGCCACGTAAGGAAGTGGATGAATACAAAGTGAGATGCTGCAAATGGTGCAGGATGGCACCACTGCACTCCCTGGTGATATCACACTGCTGGTATTCACTTCTCTCACCACAGGACAGGGTAGGGGAAGGCACAACTGTATTATCTTAGCTGTTGTGATATATTAAGCCTGACATGCTGCCAAACCCCATGTGTATTAATAAGTTTCTCCCACTGATCCCCAATGGCACTCAGATGGGTTCATTGGTAGATTGTGGCAGACATTTAAATGTTTGAGTTGGGCAGTTTGAGATGAACTGTCATGATTCATTATCCCAATTGAGGGAACAGTGCCAGGAAGTATCTGGCTGATGACTTGAGAGACACCTAGTAAGCAGAATAAAACCCCAACTCACTCATCAAATCTTGCAGCATTGCTGAGGGGTCTAAATCCAATGACCATTACAAGACACTGCCACTTGTAATAAGCCAGGAATTAAAAGCTGTTGTTATTAAAGACTTAAAGGCTGGCAAACAATATGCTCCCAAATCACAGTCTATCGCCACCTGACAACTGCTGCCTGTCCCTTGCCCGCAGGGTGTATCTGCACGTATGTAAATGCAAATTGGAAGACAATGAATTACGGGTTACAGGAATAAGCGGCTCCTGATTTCTTTTAAAATGTAGGTTTTTTTAAATATTCCTGCATCCTTTTAAGGAGCTGATTGTTGACAGCAGTGCAGAGCTGAGCCATTTTGCAGTACTAAGTAAAAACTTTTGACTGAAAGGGTGAAGGTGACAAAGGGAAGACTGACTGATTGCTTTTCAATCCAGTCCATATTCTGTCCTATGAATTCTAAGCAGAATTCAGTTGTTGTACCTTCTATTCTTTCTCAGGTAAACCACAGAATCTTCAGTGTAGTGACAATAAATCCTTATACAAATTTCTGGAGTTTTTACTGTCCCGAAAGCTATAATAGAATGTTGAGCCTCTATATTAAAAAAAAACCCCAACCAAACCAAAAACAAAAACCCAAAAGTTCTTTGATAGAACAAGAAGAATTCTAAAATTCTGGGGGACTTGTATTTGATTGTATTTGATTTATAACCTAATATAAGGAGGAACAGATACACACATCTACCCTCCTTCTTCTTTATGAAGAAATGCCTTTTAAGAGATATTTTTTTCATCATTGCTGGATAATCAAATGTCTCAGGTTTCTTCACCTGCCATTGTAATTGCAAATATATTTTTTTTTATTTTTATGAAGAAATGAATGAACTATTTTTACTCAAGTTCTTCCAAAGATCTGTAATCAACAGTGTTTTGGCACTGGGACTGAAGCTACTAGCAAAAGGTTAAGCTTTATAGGTTTGCAGTTCCAGTCATATTTGCAGGACTTTGGTGTCTTTACACTGCTGCTCAGGCTTGCCAGGCATTGTGGATTGCTGTCAGTTGCTTTTCAAAGACTCTAAAATAAATTGTGTTTCTTCAAAAAACTATTTTCCTAAATCTCTTATCTGCTATTTGTCCCCTCATCTGTATGCATTTATTAAAGACGTGTCAGCATGAATGGTTTAGAGATGTGATTATTTAGCCTTTTAGCTGGAAGAAAAACCAGCTAAAAATACCTTAGGAGCAAATCAAACACAGCATTCTTTCATATTTGGATGAATACTTACGTCGTTAGAGAAAATGAATTTTGTGACCTTTCCTACTACTATCCTTTGTTGTGCAGCATTCAGGATGAATGGTGGTTTTTGCTTTGAAGGCACATTCAGTAAGTCAACATTAGGGTACCCAGCTGCCTGGGAGCCATGGTGCAGAAAAACAGAGGACAATGAAAGTCAGGAGTGAAATGCCTTTGCAAAGTTACTATGGACAAAGGTATAATTATGTTGTATTATTATTCTTTCATGCATCTCCTAGTCTATAAGTGCAAATACACCCATTTGTCTTGTATGGATAACGCTTTGGTTTGAAAAAGCTCTAAAGGAATCCTCTAATCTCTCATTTCTTGTTGTGGCACAGTGATTTGATGTGTTTATAGACAGTACAGTTTGGCTAAATTGAAATCTGTAGCCAAAATTAAGCTCATTGGGACCTGAATTTGTATTTGATACCTTTCAGTGTAACAAAAATTAGAAGGAGGGTTTAATTATGGCTCTGTGATATGTGTGTGATAAAAAAATAGTGTAGAAAAATTTCAAATTTTTATGTTGTAAAAAATATACTACATGACAAAATGCATACTAGATAAACAAATATCTGGATAAATAATTGAAGTTTTAAATGTGGGGTTTTTTTTTAAATAAGTTGATAGATTCAAATATTATCTTGTCAATTTATCATCATATTCTTTGTTTGCTTGTGGTTTTTCTTTCAAGAAATGAGACATGCATTAGGACCCATTTTATAGAGACTTCTTTTTTAATATTGATTCTTTGAATATCAGCATAGTCTAGAGAACAGATGATTACATTTTACCTGGGAAAAAACCCAAAGAACCAAAGGTAGTATGTGTCAAAATAAAACTCCTCAAAGTATGAAAAGCTGGACTGTCAGATGTGCTGCTTTGTGGTGTAATTAACACAACAGCATATGAGGTCAGTGCAGGATGTAGCATTACAATTTGTGTTTGATAAAACTGGTTATCTGCTTTTTAGTATCTCCTCTGAGAGTATTGAACCTTACATATGTTATCAGTTAGTGATATAAGCAGTAGGGAAATAGAAAAGACAGATAGATAGACTATCTTTTAACTTATTCTATAGAATAATGGGAAAGTTTAGGTTGAATTTGCAAGTATTTACGTTCTGTCATACCTGTGATTAGATGCAGCATTAATTTATCATGTGTTTGAAAATTTTACATACCCCTGATATAAAAAAAGTCAATAAAATAAAATGAATCCTGTTCCTTTATATATGCAGTCAGGAATGTGAAGCAGATTTTAGCTCGATCATCAATTTAAATCAGCTCAGATCAGAAAGAATCAGAATGATGTCCCTGGATGGTTGCTTTAGGGCAGGATTTTATAGTTTTGAAACCAGTTTCTATGGAAAATATATTTGACTTTCAGACCACACTGGGGTAACTAAAACTGAGTGTTACCCTCTTTAGCATTGTCAGGGAAAAGACTGGAAAGGGAAATAGCTTATAAAATCAAGTAATCCTATACAAAACCTGCAGAGATCCTATTTTTAGACCGTGGTACTTCCTAAGTAGCTACTTAGGAAAAAAGCTTTTAGTGATTCTGGACTTTGTACAGAGAATCCATCATTTAGGACTGTCAGTTCAGAAGCACAAGAAACCTTGTTAAGAATTTACAGTTTTAGCTGTAGGCAGAAGCTGAAATGTTCCCTTTCGGGACAACTACATTATTAAAAAAAGAATTTAAACAGAAAAAATTGGAATCTGTTCCTCATCTGTGAGGTAGGTTAATGTGTGGGAATGTGATAGGGTTCATTCAGAATCCAGTTTTAGATGCACTGGGATTAAGTCAAATTTCACCATGTGTATTGTGCAGAAAATAAAGAGCACTGTTCAGGGTCAGACTGGATGAAAGTGTTCAAGGACAACAGACTGATAGAGTTTATTGTTCCCTAAATAAATGGAGTAAAAATTGGAGAATAGTTTGGACAAGACAAAGGACTTCCTGTTTTATTCTCTTTCATCTACATGTATGAAATATGAATTCATGAATAGCCACAAAGAGACTAGCTTTGGGGTTTTTTCCAAATAAATTTAGAGTATCCATCCATCCATCCATCCATCCGTCCATCCATCCATCCATCCATCCATCCAAAATCCTCCTCTATTCTTCTGTAATCAATTTTGTCTTTTCATGTCTGTTTCATACACACACAGTCATCAGACTGGGCACCGCTCCTCCAATCTGAGGGTCTTGTTATGCTGTATAGAAGTGGCTGGTACAGAAGATATGTCATAGGTTATAAAAGAAAGCAGGAATTCATATCAACAAATACAACAAAGTGTTTGTTTCTTTCTAAGCAAGTAAAATGCGTCTTGCATCTTTTTCTCATTATTTTTTCTTTCTCATTTTCTTATCACCATTTTTGTGAGTAGAGAAGAAAGTTATCTCTGAAGAGCCAACTAATTCAGTTTTGATTTGCATGTAAACTTTTCTGATTTAATTTAAATCAATAGTTGCTTACCAGAGGGCTGATTAAGCATTATAAAATTGATTTGCAAAACACAATTATGTTTGACATAATTTGAAGGTTTCTGACTGTCAGTTATGTTGTGGGGTGTCCTACCTAGCCACAAAAATGTTTAATCAAGATTCTTTGCCACGGTTGATTCCCTCTGTCAGAGGATTTAAATCACATCCTGACTATGCAGAAGTATAGCTTTGGGCTGAAAGACGTAAGTGTGTTTAATAAAATCAATTCAAATCCTTTTTGTAGGCCTCAGGATTACTAAAAGCAAGACAAACACTCCTCTTAAATGATATCTTAAGGTCTCAAGTTCTCTGTTACAATATTATGAATAGTATATAAGATTCCATTTCATTCAATAATGAGTCTAGATAATGTAGGTACTAGCCATGATTAGCTGCAGACAGAACTACTCAGATCCATCGTTGTTTTCTTGCTGCTTTACTTGTAGCATAAGTAGCATTGTTTCTTTACATGCAGTCATGATGATTTGTGATTTTAGAGCACAAGTATCTGGTCCTTCTTCCTGTTAATGAAATTCCAGGTGACCAGGAAGTGCTGCAGAGTGACAGCAGTAAAATCCTTGATGGCCACAGGTTTGTCCGACTGCAAAATTGTCAGAAATAGGGCACTTAGTGAAAATGGTCCTTTTTCTCTAAAAAGATATTACATCTAGACACAACTGTTTCATGTACAATGTCAAGAAATACAAAGATGGGATATTTAAAAACAGACTACTGTCATTTTGAAGATCCACTGACAGTTATTTCAGTTTTG
The DNA here is from genome assembly GCA_013399225.1 of Rhipidura dahli. Classification (NCBI taxonomy): domain Eukaryota; kingdom Metazoa; phylum Chordata; class Aves; order Passeriformes; family Rhipiduridae; genus Rhipidura; species Rhipidura dahli. The sequence goes on along the minus strand of VXAC01008728.1, from coordinate 969,813 downwards.
TTTCAAAATAAATCTTTTTCTTTTAAATCACAAGTGTTAAACAGAAGTAAAAACAATTACCTTGGATGTCCTATGAGTGAAAAGTGCTCAAGTTTTACACTGGTGTGAAATAAATATATCAAGATGTTTATCCTTTGGCAAAGTTTTGTTATCAGTATAATGGCTAAGGTTGTAAATCACTAGGTATTGTGTGTATTTAGCACATATAGCAAATATATATACCAATAAAAAAATGTTGGAATGTATTCCTGATTTTTCTCACTCAAGAGCCATATTCATAAAGTCCCCTCTATTTTTCCCTGTCATATTGCACAGACTTAAAAAAGAATCTCTGTAATTACTGTTTTCCAGTACATGAAACAGAAAGAGATGCCAAAACACTTTCTAGGTTTTAATAGATACAACCACGAAATCTTTGGTAAAGTCTGAAGAAGGTGTTTTCAAAGTCAGAAGATATCTACTCCAGTTACCAGACTGTGCCTTTTGCTATTTTGTTAACATTGTGCTCAATCTCTCGTGACAAAATATTGAATGTCCAGCTGAATTGTTTAAATGCCACCTAATGGTGTTTCTATGCTTACAGTATAAACAGTGATAACATTATTGATGCCTAATAGTATGTATGTCAAGAGCTGCACTGTAAAACAGAGGAAGCAGTGTAAAATCCTGTCTTGCACCACCTTGCCACCTCCAGGTCATCCTAAACTCTTATTCAATCTTCCTTTCTTAACCCAGTGAAGAATACAAGATACCTTCATGGTCAGAAATCAATCTGCCTCCCTCTCAGGGGTTACCATCGCTGAGAGAAGCCCTGTAGTCCTTGAGGTTTACCAATTTCCACAAATTTCAGATCAGGGAGCAGCAAGGTGTAGCATGGTAATATTTTTATTCTTATATTTGTGTTTGTATTTGCAATTGCCCTGAGTGAAATTCTCTCTTTCTCTCTCAGACAACATCTATATACTCTAAATTATGTTTAAATACCAAAGCGTTATTTAATATAGTCCAAGGGGGAAAAAAAGATAACCCATTATTGTCCTGAGTTCAGGGATATTCTTTGAGCTATGCCACAAGACTCACACAGACATGACTAGTTTTTATAATCCCCTTAGGAAGTGGTGGAACTACAAACATGATGGGAATGAAATCTCACCATGTGTATCTAATGGCACCAAAGAGAGTAACTAGAATTGGTGCTGACACAGCATTTGGCTTTGTGTTAAACATTTAGCATACGACACAAATCCCTATGGCTTTTAGATCATTAGAAGAGGCTGTGGTGAGAGACTATCCCAAAATACATGCTAGTGAGGCGTCTACTGGTGCCATAAAATAGCTTGCAAACTGTGTTGCTTTGCTATGTTTGGACGGGGCAAATAACCTTAGGAAAATCTAGCTGTATGCATATGCCTAAGTTTTGTTTAGGCAGTAAAGGCAGAACATGGAACAGTGAAATGTATATTAAAAATATTAAAAAGTATATTAAATGAAAATATTAATAGTTAAAAATATTAATTAGTTTAAATTAACGAATCAATTGATTACTAATTTAATATTAAATTATTAAAATCATATGTAAAATTATATTAATGCACGACGATGTGAGGTAGTGATTGTTAGACGTGCATGTATATATATACATATATCTATCTATATATGTACATACACATATGCATGTATCTGCTTGAATATTGCCTAAATTTTTTGAGATCCATTTACATTGACACACAGTGTGAGTCCCATACAGAACTATACTTCCCTTCCTGTTAACTCACTTAAAAATGGAAAAATGCCTCTGAAAAGAAAAGTTACTGAGGGATTCAACCAAATCAAGAGTGTGAAAATCAGACCCTGAAAAATAAATGTAGTCATACATCAGAACTTCTCCCTCTTATTGTTTTATATTTAAAAATTCTAGTATAAGAAATACTTTGTTACAAGTGAAAAGTATTCTAAGAATAGAATAGTTTTCAGGAAACATAGATTGAAAAATATTAAACTTATTACAAGAATTATTTTAGACAGATCATTTCTCCTTCAAAATATTTCCACTAAACAATTTTGACTGGATTTTCTTTCTTGTTTGGATGTACGCTGCATGAGGCATTGCTTTTTTTCTTCAGTTAAATTTGTCTACCTGATAGGAAATTTGATTCATTTGAGAAATGTTCAGCAAAATTTGTCACTCAAACATTGTAATTTTAAGGAAAGCAATTTATATACTAACAGACATAGACTTCAAAAAGTTTGCCATTAACTTCTGTGGATATTTGTTCAGATTTACTACTGGCATTTCTTACTTTTCTGCTTTCCTGTATGAGGATTTCTTTATTTCAGCCTTTCCTGTGAAAAATGTATCCTATTTTTGACATTCCTCATTACTTTAAGTTTCTTTGTTTACTTGCTATTTTATCTTTGGTATAAATTTTTGTTACTTGGGTTGCTTGAGCATTCTAGTAATAAGCCTCCCACTGTTTTGGTTTTTTTTAATGACTTCTATAATTCATAGGTTTAGGCAATATCAACCATGTTTCAGTTAACTATAAAAGTGAGTTCTTACCCATCCTTGCTCATTTTGTTTAATAATAAAAGTGTAAATTCAATGCAGCCCTAAATCGTGAGTTCAGGTTTTGCCCCTAAAGTTACCTTGCCAGCCATGCCAGAAAATTCCTGTCAGATTGAATTATCAGTTATTTGAAGGTCATCTGGGGTTATTACATTATATTTACATTATCATGTGAGCTGCTTAGTGATGCTTAGTCTCCAGCAGTTCCCCAGGCTTCGGTACATCCCACTTGACTCAATTTGTATGTTTCTTGATAGCCATGAAATGTTCTTAAGGATTAATAATTAAACTTTATTTCTATATTACTAATAATAGTCTATATAAAAGAAAAATATCATAATTCAGAGAATGAGTGTACAATTGTGTACTTAATTTAAATGCCCTAAGATATAGAAAAGAGGAATTCAGTAGAAGTGTTTATGAAAATTACCCAACACATACGTAATTCTCTATTGTACATGCACAATTACCTCATTCTCATGTACAACTGTAGCTGTTTTTCAAAAAAGGCATGCAGCATTATTGATATTTGTAACCATACAAAAAATGCCTGAAATCAGTCCTTCTGCTGAACTGCAGTACCTTCCCTCTTGCCCATGAAGTTTTCCCTGCTGAGATCCTATATGAGATCAGTGTCTCTGGTGGTAAAAAGTGTCTAGAAAGATAGATGGCTGTCTGTGAATTTCCTGAAAATGAAGGAGTTTCCAGGAAGTGTAAAGAGTCTGCTGCTCCCAGTACAGCACACACCAGCTCATATTGTTGCTGTCATGAACCAGAATGTAAAGGCTACAATTAAGGTACAGGCATGGGTGAAACTTTTAGAGAAGAACTTCTTGTGTCACAATAATGAAAGTATCTGAAGTGCCCTGAATTTCAGCTGAGACAGGCCATCTTTCAGAATCAGCCTCCTCTCTAATGGGTGTAGCATATTCATTATGCCTCTTGTCCATTCTGAGGATTGAATAGAGCCTGTTTAAAGTCTTATTTCTGCGTAATTGCTGTCAATATTTATTAAACCTCATTGCAAAAACAGAGCAGGCAGGGGAATCAGCCTCAGTGGTGACAGCCTGAATTAAATAGAAAGAGGTAGTAGCCAGCTTTATGCTGTATTTCTCATTCAGGACTAGGTTTTAATTTAAATGTTGCTGAACAATTTTGATGATCTCTAAAACAAGGGCAACATAGCTGCTGAAAATTGAAATATGCTCCACAGTTTCATATATGTTATTATATTACTCTAATTTGAATGTCATAGGTCAGATTATACCTCTTCCCTCTGAGAGCTTGTGGAATCAGACCACACTGATAAAAGACAAAATGGTCATTTAAGAGAAGAATGAGGGTTTTTTTTTTCTGGAAAACATTTCTGCAGTCATTGTCTACTGTAGCCACAGGCTTTTGCTCTTGGGAAGCAGTGCTCTGCCTCCAGAGCTCTTATCTCAGGAGAACCACAAGAAGCAGACCTGATCTATGGGATTTTTTTTCTTTTTGCCTCTGCACTGAGGGTTCCTATCTTCCTCCTTTCTAAGGCTATTCCCCTGAGCAAGTTTTATCCATCAGTGGCTGCTTCTGTAAAAATGCTGTGGTGTACCTTTAATGAAACAGCTCTTATTTCCTTAAGTTCTCTCAGCTCAAGCTGCTTCATCCCACCTCTATTGATTCTCAATTGCATATGGAGAGGGCCAGGTGTGGTCTTTAAAAATTCCTTCTTTTGAATTCACTGTTACCTACAGTTTCAACTGTTTCAGCTCTCACTTTTTTTAGCTGCCTGTTTTCAGCAGTTGTTCAAAATTGCCTTGTTTCTATAGTTTCAAATTACCAGTGGTATTCAAATATTTCCTCTTGAAATTTTTAAACAATTTGGTTAATTTTTCTCTAAAACTCTATATGTCTCATAGTAGCTCGTCTTTTGGAAAGCTCTTAAGTTCCCTAAACTTTTCAGTTGTCATTAACTGATAAACTTTGGCTAGAAATCTTGTAGAAACAAATCTTCTGTGACAGCAAATATACTGCTGAAGAGGTTCTGTTCTTTCTCTCAACAGTATACTATATTATGTCCATGAAATTGTAAATGTCAGTCGTATTTTATGGGGAAACTGAGGACCTGAGAAAGCTTAAGAGACCTTCTCAAGGACATGAAATGAATCTGTCCTAGTTTTAGGACTAGAAATAAACATGCATATTTTAATTCTCTGAATTAAACCTTAGTTATGGTCTATCTGTTCTGAGAAAAGGGCCTTAGAAAGCCTTGTCATGAGAACTTTTGAACTCAAACAGTAAATAAATGATCACCAAGTCTCAGCTAAGATCCAGATCCAGAGGTTTTATTGCAAATTTTGGTGTGTAGGAAAAAAGGAAAATGCCTGCATTTTTGATCATAAGGGAAATTTATAAGTCTGGAAGCCAAAGAAAAACAGGTTTGATTTTCACATATTTTGGATACACATTGCAATCACAGGGAGAGAACTAAAGTAGAGTTGGGTTAGGTGATTACAGAAAGCTATTTATTTATTAAAGATAAATGATTCAAATACAGGATTGAAATGGACTACAGGATGTCATTCAGTACACCCATCTTGAACAATGCAAAATAGATAAAATTGCACTGCATAATAAACTGTCAAGTTTATTCTTAAAGGTAGTTAGCAAAGGAAATTTCACATCCTTTCTAGTCCTTCTGGCAAGGTTTTCATTCTACTGCTTCACTGGCATCAAAAAATAAGGAAATAAAGGGCTTTTGAGAATGAAGGAGAGGGACTCTTTCCATATCTCCATGTCAGTTAAATTTCATGCATAATCATTAAGGTAAGCTATCCTTCTTGTGCCTTAATTAAATAACCCTTAAGAATGGAGTGCCATGAGGGACAAGGTCATGGTGAAAACTGTAATTATTTCCTAGAGCTATTGATTTTATGCTAATGATTTTAAATGATGCATACAACTTGCATCTAATAATCTTACCTAGAATGGCAGGTGCTATTTTGGGCTTTCTGTGTCACTTGGGAGAAGGCTTGTTTGGACATATTTCATCCCGTGTGTCTACATTGGTTAGTGCAAAGGTTGGTGTGTGGGAGAGGCAGCTCAGTATCAGGTCAAAGAAAACGTTTTTACTTTTAGCTTGGGGAACTAAAGTTGGAGAGAATGGAGAGAAGAAAAACTAAAAGAAGTGAAGAGAAGAAGATAATGTGTAAAACAAGCCAGAACAGACTATCTCTGCCTATCCACTGAGTATGAAACATTCTTGAAATCAGGATTCTGGTGGATGAAACAGTTTCTCCTAGAAAATTCCCAAGACAGTGTTCATCCCTGAGGTATCATATATCGTGATTCTTTTCTTGTTTGTGTATCTTCTAAAGGCCTAGCCACGGAAAAATACATTTATCTAAATCTTACATTATATTTTATCTTCTTGGTATTTATCTTCATGACTTGAAAACTATCAGCTGTGCATATATTCTTCAAAAATTGTGTATTTCATGGTCTTTAAGGTCCATGAAGAAGACATGAAGAAATCTGTGTGTTGTGAATATGTTGGTTTTGTGTCCCTCAGTCTTTCCAGTTATCCACAACTTAGGTGAGCACCATGGTGATATAAATTATTTTACACTGTTATTGTGTATCAGGAAAACCTATAAATCTGGGTATTCTGCTTAAGAGAAGCAGCTTTTTTGTTCCCAGAAGAGGTCCAAGAGATTCTCTGGAAGTGTTCATGTTATTTTAGTTTGTGTTCATCACAGAACATGTATAGATTTTCATATAATCTAGATTTTCATACTGACCTGCTATTATATCATCTTTTAATGTGCCCAGGTAATAGCCACTCATGTGGAATCTTCTAGAAGGAAAAAACCCCAGAATAAAAGAAACCCATAAAACAAAGGGATCTTAATTTCACGTTTACCAACCTGCACCAAAACATTACAGGATGAGCAGTCTACCAATATTCAATCATGTATTGTCAGTCCTGGCTAACTGCTGATGTCCCAGCTGTCTGCAAACCTTACACTCATCTCTCATCTTTACCTCCATCACTCATCTTTCAGCAGGGCTGAAAGGAGGATCCAGGGAACTCCAGGCCTGTCAGCCTCACCTTGGTGGCCAGGAAGGTTTGGGAACAGATTATCCCAAGTGCCATCTCTTGGCACAGGCAGAACAACCAGGGGATCAGTCCCAGCCAGCACGGGTTTATGAAAGGCAGGTCTTGCTTGACCAACCTGATCTTCTTCTATGACAAGGATCCAGAAAACACAGGTTATCACCATATTTACAATAGACACTCTGCCTGCCTTAGCAGTGGGTGAAAGAATTAGCTGGACCAATCAAGTGGAACTTTCTCACTTTCTGAGGGATTTGACTTGCCTGCAACAGAGATGGAACAGGCTGGCAGGCAGTAGCAAGGACTGAGTTTGTTCAGTTACTGCTCCTGTTGTGCCTGTTGGAAAGACTAATACAGACTTTGGTCACTGTATCTGTCAGTCTCACACTTCCCACTGGTTCACAAGTGAAAAGAAAGGAAGGAAGTAAAAGAAGCAGATAGAAAGAAAATATTTGGGAAAATAATGAGGATGAGAGAAGAAAGCACTTGAAATAGTGAGAATAAATCCAATATACTTATTCTTACCTGACAGGGTTTTCATTACAAGGTGGTCTTCACATACAGATGTTACAGCTTAAAATATTTTTAGTATCATTTGGGATCTACTTGTTTTTTTCCTTTCCTGCACTGCCCACATTTCAGTGTCTGCGTGTCTCTCTTTAATCACTTAGCACTTAGTGTCTCCTCTGCCATTCTCACTAATCATCACCTCTGATTATTAATGGCACCAGGTCTCCCTGTGATTTGCCATTTGTGGTCAGCTACTTTTAATTTAGTCTGAAGTAACTGCAAAATTGTTAGAGGCCAATTATAGAGCAGAATGATGCTTGGCAATAGGCCTAGAGGAGTATTTTTTTCATGATTTTAAAGATATTTTTACTACTATTATTTTTTAAAACTATGGGACACACAAAGATTTCCAATTTGTGAAATAATTTAGAGGTATTATCACTCCACTCTGACTTAATCTGCTATTAAAATGAAAAAAAAAAAAAATCCAAACCCAAAAGATTTTATATGAAGCTTCTAAAAATGATAACTGGAAATCCAGCAGGCTGAATAGCAATTCTAGACACATATTAGACACCTTTTATAACAAATTATTTGCACGAGTAATACTGCTTATGTGAATAAGTGTTAATCAAAGAGTAAAAATGTTTTGAAAGAAACTGTTCATAAACAATCATAAGGCTTTCATTACTAGATTAGATTGCTACTAATGTGTGTTGTATAGTGCCTGCTAAAACCCAAGAAGATAATCTTAGGAAACCACATGGTGTGAATAACACATTAGTTCTCATGAAAGTTTAGCCATCAGTAGTATATAACTGTTATTTGGTAGCTTAAGTGGAATGGCAATGTTGCATTGTAATTTCAGACAAGGACAGAAACTGCAGAGAAACTTACTTTAGTTTTTCTGAATGTCCTACATTAGTAAATATACATGTAATAAAATTCATGTAGTGAAGGGCAGACCACCTTTACTAAATATGAGTGCATAGGTAGGTCTGCGATTCTTTATTTCACTGTAAAGGTGCATCCCAGTTAGAACATCATCAATCACATAGGGATTAATTTAACATTGAAAGAATGAGATAAAGATTAATTTACTACTGAAAGAATATCACTCAAAATAATAGATCTTCATTCAGTAATGCCTCCAACATCTTTGCTTGGGAGCAAACAACACTACTCTTTTGCTTTAAAAGTGTTGAATTTCCTTTTTGTTTCACAAGTACAATTCCTAGCAGTCTACTCCCTCGTATACACACACACACAGTCTTCTTTTTTATGCTGAAAGAAGGTGCTGAAATGAAAATGCTGAAATAATTTCTGTTCATTGTTTCATAGCTATTTCTGTGGTGTGATAGTTTCTAAGGCTAAACCTGAAGGTTTTATAACCACCACCACTACAACTAGTGAGTGAAACGCTGTCAGTCCTTTCCTTTCTTTCACTGAAAATTATCTTTGATCCATCCTTTCAAATGCCTGTTATCTGTTACCACTACTAATCAGGGCAAGACTGGCCCTCTCTCAGAAACAGCAGTGATCTGTCAAGGCATAATGACAACTGATTCTGAAGAGCAATAGTCTGTGGAGGAAATGCAGAACCAGAAATAATACATAAGGCTGCAGGATGAAGACAAGATGCAGTAAGATGGCTTTTGTATCATGTTTTCTGGGAGGTGGTTCTAATAGAGCCTATGACAATTCACTGCCAGTGTGCTGAAGAAAAAAAAGTGTCATTTTTGCCTACACAATGCATGCTTGAAGCTGTAATTCTGAGTAAAATTCTAAGTAAATTTTAGATTCTGAGTAATTCTAAGCAAAATAAACAATCTCTTAGAAGGCGATTCAATAACATCACGTGTCACTTGTGTTAAATTTTTGTCAGTTTTTGCAAAAAACACTGTCAATGAGATCAAATAACGATGTGATAATTTGATTTCCTCTTACCAGGGAAAAAAAGTCTCTGCCAGATAGAGAAGAGTAAATCTACAGGTATTATAATCTAGCCTAAGACAAGACTCAGCAAGAGGATATTAACATTCATCAGTTAATGGTAGTAGATCATATATGTGTATGTTCTTGGGCACTCAATAAACCTCCAAGACACTGAGAGGTTATGAACTAACTTTGTGTACGTTAGGTGCTATAGATCTCTTTATCTGAAATAATACAAGTGAAATTTTTAATACAGATTATATAAAGGTTTTAAAATCTGAAGAGTACTGAGAACATTTGTCATACCTACAGGACATTACAGTTGTGCTTTCTTATGTACATAGGATGACGTTTTTCAATTCTGTCCTAACGGTGCCAAATGGATGACCTTGAAAACTCTGAGCTCTAAGCCCTGCTTTGCTGAACACCACAGAACAGACAGAATTACTGAAGGCTTCATTTGAACTGCAGCACCATTTGTCTGAACTTTCAGCCTCTAGGGATCTGCTCTAAGTAGCAGTGGTGCACATTCATAAGGATGTCACTTTTGGTAGCAACTTCTATGAGAATGCCTGAGGAAGTAGCTCATTTTATGTAAACTACTAAAAAGATCTCTGACAGATCTTTTCAAAAGATCTCTGACTACTTTTATGGATTTGAATATATTAGCAGAGCCAGAGTCATGTTACCTAGAAGGACATCACTTAGCACAGAATACAGATTACTCCTCTCTGAAAATTATCAATACATTCTTGCAATACATAATCCATTGACTAATTTTTGAGTATTCAAGGCAGGACACTGATTTAGCTGAAGAATTCTTAGTGCACTAAAGTACATGAATCTTTAAAAGAATTCTGTCAAGAAATGTAACCACCAAAATTCTGACTCATGTTAAAAAATAAATGAAGATGTGGGCCATTGCTCACAAAAACCATTATAAATTGAAATGCTTCCCACTTTGCTTGAACCATAAATAAAAGTAGGAAGTTTTTTAACTTCCTGCTTCACTTTGAATCAAATTTTAGTAATCTTACAAACTTGTCTGAAAGTGAAACTGAATATACATAGTGTATTTGGCTAGCTCCATCTCACTGAACATCTACTTTACTCAGTCTGGTATGATATAAATAATAAAATATGAATAACCATTTTTAAACTATTTTTCTTTCAAGAAATATTTTTATCAGTGTTTTTTTTTAACACATAAAATCTTCTATTGATAAAATAAGTATAATTTAAAACAAGAAAATAGAAATAGAAGCTTCTGCTCTACCTAAAAGTATTGTATTCCATATTTGTCACAGGTTTTTCAGTCAGATTGATGCAAATCTTGAGTGCCCCAGATGAGATTCAAAAGACCAATTGAATGTAACACAGAAGAGATAATTTAAACATTTCCTGTAACTAAAATTTCAAGAAGGTATAATGTGGATTTTGTCTTTAAAAGTGAAAGTTCAATGGACATATTTGAGATACTCCAACATTAACTTTCTAAAGTGTTGATGGCACTGGCAAGAGGTTGATGTAATTTAGAAACACTATAACTTAAAGACACAGATTATGGTTTGATCAAACTGAAGAGATTTAGTGTATTTAGGAATAATCTGATGTAGAACACTTCTTTACTCCATTCAGTTAAGTAAGATTTCCCCTTTATATACCCACACTGACTGCATAAAAATTAAATTGACTAAATTTAATTTTTGATCCAGTTGGTCTACTGGCCATATTTCCAGTGGGAATTACCAGGAGAAACAGTCAATATTTTGATGACTCACAAACAAATTCACAGCTGGAGAACTTTTAAGCTGGTATTTATTTTTTAATTTCTTTTTCCTGATTAGAAAGTCTGTAGCAGATACCCACTTCAGCTGCATTGGCATTGTTCTGCCTGCTAATCTTGATCTGTAAAGTCTCTGCAAAGTAATAAAATCTTGAGCTATCCAGCTTCATAAAAAAATCCAGGTTTGATTTATTTCCTTGTTTGAATTTCTTTCTTCATTATTCCAGCAGTTTTGTTTATTAATGTGGTAGCTGACAGAACATTAATATCTCACACTAGTAGATAGATTTGTCAATAATGAAAGGATCAATGGACTGAGGATGCAGACTGCTTGAGGTGTCAAAGCTTTTTAGTACTGCTGATATTCTTCTGAAAATCCAAATTATAAAGTCAAAAGTACAGAGAGATACATCAAAGAATTTTAATTGCAGTCAGATTGGTAATAGAATTGCCCTCTCCTGGGTATTCTTAGAAGCTGAACGCATGTTTTTTTCAAAGTCAGCAGCTGCACTTCAGTTGCTTCACCAAATCAATTAGGAGGTTCAGCAGAGTGTGGCTTAACATCTATCAGAAGAGTATGAATATACCAACACTTGTCCGGCATAAGAAGCCACTTTGGCTGAAGAAATGGTAACATATTTAAGCACTGAATCATCAAAATGTGCAAATGAAAAATGGAACATTAGTGCAGATATGTAGAGACTAAAGAAGTCTAATTCTCCATTAGAAGTGGCTTGTTAACATAACATTTATTGATTTTACAAGAGGCAGAACTTGAAGCAGAACGAGATCAGCTCTTCTTAAAGATGCAGTTTACATGTCTAAGAGAAATATCTAGTGTGCCTTGGGAACAAAATAGGCACTGCTGCAGTAGCCCAATATATTCTTTAGAATACAGATGAAAGCGATGTAGCAAATAAGTTAATAACGGAATGCATTTATAAACAAAGAACTAGCTATGTGAAAATTAGAGAAATCATAGGAAAGAGACTGAAAGCACCTTGGAGAACATTTTCTCTCCTCACTATCAGAAGGCAGGGCCTACGTCACTCCTGAGACACGCTCTTCTACTTGTTCTTTGAAGCCTCTCATGGTCTGCAAGCAGACTTAAACTAGTGCTCACTATCCTTATCTTTGGAACATCTAGCACCAGCACAGTCTCCCTTGTTGACTCTTTATGTACAGTCACCTCACAGTCAGTGATGGGCACATATTCCATTTCTCTCATCACAGGTTCAGTTACAGTACTTATGATTATTTTCAATGGCCTTTGTTTCCTCCCCACATCTACTTTCTTCTTCAAATCTATTATGCAGGATTAGACAGGGATCTTGGAAAGGACAGCTTTATAAAGATAGGGTTCAAACCATTCATACATGTGTCATATTATGTCTGTTTAAACTTCTTAGTCGTATTATTGGACTTTGCAGTATCATGATATTGTTGGCCCGTGGTCCACATCTGAACCACTAAAATCAAAAGATTGTTTTTTATGGAATTGCTGCCCACCTAGTCCCTGCAATAGCATTAGCTGAAACACCCTATACTTGTGTCATACCCTTCTGTTTTCAGAGTGCATTGCCAGGCAGCAAAAATAACACTAACTTCTTGCCCTTTGGTGACTATCTTGGCAATGTTTATGGGAGGAACAAATATCAAATTGGTCTCCTTATGAAAACTAATCAAGATTTTATGCCTAAATCCTTGTTACTGATCCATTGCAAAGGATTAATTTGGCTTTCAAAAGGTACTTAGCTTTGGGAATCAACTGGTTGCTTCAAATTTTACTCTGGTCATGATTTCTGTACAGAAAAATATAAAGGGGATATAAAGAAAATCTTCTCCACTCTCTGTATGGAAGCTGTAAAATTGGGAGAAACATGGAACTAATAAGGTTGTACTTTAAAAACAGATTGAAATGGAGGCATTGAGTTTTCAAGCTGCTAGATCAAGAACTGAAACAAGAGGTATCTCCTATATACACAAAGGACAGGAGGGACTCAGACCCTCCTTTGATGAACTATTCTGATCACTTCCTACTTATATTTAGTGTTCTTCCTGGAAGAGAAAGATATAACTGGAGAACAGACTTTTTTCAGTGTTGCATACTCTGTGTGAGAGGTCAGCTTTCTTACGCACTGTGTCTCAGTCAGGAGTTTCTGACTCTTTCTCTGTGCTGACTTGATTTTGTGATTGTCAATCTCCTATAAACAATAACATGTGGTAACATAGTCAATGGACACGATTGTGGTTGCAGTTGGCTGCCAAAGGCTGGGATAGTAAATACATGTGACAGGAAGGAATGTAAGTATTCAGAACAGATTAACTGGAACGTAAATTAAGGAGGCAGTACAAATGAAAATACTATATTGAGGAAAAAACTAGGAGCTCATTTAACAGTAGCTGATTTTAAGGACGCTTTGTGTAGAACACAGAAATAAAGAAATAGGAAAGAGGAAGGTTATCCAGTGGCCAGATGGAATATGAAGCATAGAGGGGGGGAAAACATTATCAAGTTAAATTTTGGCCAAGAATGCAGCATTCCTCTTGTGTTAGAACCTCACAGATAACACTGCTGCCAGGCTTTTCTTCTTAAGAGGTTTGACCTAGGTGTCATTGACTGTATTCAGCTTACTACTTGCTCTTTGCTTACAAACAGTGAGCTCCAAGTTATATGTTGATTTGAATTTCCTTCAGTGCCTTGTCAAATCAAATAGATATTTTTCACAATTTCCTTATCCCAGATCTAATGCTGTATATAAAAATATGAAGAAATTACAATATCAATTTGAAAATACTTTATTTTGAAAAATAAAATCACATTTTTCCTTTTCTTTTTTGACCTAGATCATTACTCTGGATCATAAAAAGGAAACTAGGATACTTCTTTGATCACTTTATTACAAAGTTTGTTTTAAAGACTTCTGATAGAAATGTGAGATTTGTCAACACTTGTGCTGGTCTTTGCAGCAGCTTATTATTGCTCCTGCTCATCTTGGCATTTTTAATGTTCTCATGTTCCAAACATTCCTGAGCTTAAAAGTAAAGGTGATTTTCTAAATACAGAGGTTTAGTAATTCCTCCCTTGATTTTCTGCAGCAGCCTACTGAGAATGACAAGTCACTGACAGAGAAGATTCTTGCAAGCAGAAACTTTTCTTCCCATTAAATCTTTCTCATGGCTGAGTCTAGACACAATATTTTAAATCTTTTTCATGAGCAGTGTGGATAAAATGGGGATTGAGTCAAAGGGAACAGCAGTGCAAAGGCCGTGCACTTTTGCAATGACAAGTATTTATTTGGCTGACAATGCAAAGTGCTGCTTTAATAGTTGTTCTCTGTCTTCCCTGAGGCTATGGCAGAAGAGGTATGGGATGGATGGAATCACAGTCTGGGCATAGTTCATAGTCTGGGCATAGTCTCTTTAGACTAAATAAATGCAAGCAGTGGGAGACAGAGGAGGGATGTATTAGCCTAAAAAATTATAGCAGGACCAGTTTTTATGGCACCAAACTCTACTTTAGGAAAAAAAAAGTTAAATTCTGTTTCCTTTGTAGTGGGTTAACCTTGGTTGGGTGCCAAACACCCCCTCAAGCCACTCTTTCACTCCCCCTCAACAGTGCAGGGGAGGAAAATAAGGAAAAGCTCGTTGTTCATTATAGGGACAGTGAGATCAGTTACCACTTACCAAGGCTAAACAGACTTGACTTGGGAAAAATCAGTTCAATTTTTTTGACATTTAAAAATATCCTAGGATAGTGAGAAAAAGAGACAAAACTAAACCCACTTTTTTCTCTTCTTCTCCCTAAGTTCAGCTTCACTCCTTTATTCCTGACTCTTTTATTTGCTCAAGTCCCAAGTGGCTCAGTGGCATGAAGAACAGGGGCTAAAGTCAGTACATAACATTCTTTGCCATTCTTTCTTCCACGTGCCCTTCCCTGCTTCAGTGTGGATTCCCTCCCACAGGATGCAGTCCTTCACAAAATGCTCCAGTGTGGATCTTTCTTCAAGAACTGTACTAGCATGAGTCCTTTCCAGGAAGCACGGTTTATCAGCAATGCTCTGTTCCAGCATGGATGCTGTCTGGGCCAGAGAGCTATCTGGGCTCCTCTCCATGGGCTGCAGCTGATTCCAGAAGGCTGTTTTGATGTGGGCTGCAGCTTCATTCAGTCATGCCCTCGTGCTGCAGCATGGATCCTCCATGGACTGCAGAGTGCTTGTCTGCTCCACTGTGGACCTCTGTGGGCTGCAGAGGCACAGCTGCCTCACCATGGTCTTCTCCAAGGGCTGCAGGGGGAATCTCTGCTCTGGCACCTGAAGCACCTCCTCCTACTTCTCCTTCACTGAGTTGGTGTCTGCAGGGCTGTTTCTCTCATATTTTTTCTCACTCCTTTCTCCCGCAGCTGCTGGGCAGCATTTTTTACCCTCTTTTAAATAAGTTATCACAGAGGTGCCACCAGCATCACTGATAGGTTCAGCTTTGGAGACCTAAAGGTGGGAACTGACCCTGACTGACACAGAAAGCACTGAAGCCACCCTGGCATCCCCACTGCACCCCTCCTACCAAAGTCTTGCTGCATAAATCAAATATAATCTTGAAAAAGTTCTTATACTTCGGTTCTTACTGGATTGATATTAAATCTACAGCTCTGCTTTTTAAGACATTTATGCAACTAGGATGTAGATATTCATATACTAACCAAGAAGAAACAAGTTACTTTTACAACACAGGGTCCAAAAGGGAACATGACTTATTTTCCTGGTGACTGTGGATAAATTGTTATGGCACTTAACCTTCTTATTTAAAACACCCCTCAAATTGTATTGCTATATATACTCTGTTTATAAGAATCATTTCAAGTAAAACATTGCAAAAATTGGTTGCTACAGGCAAAATTTCGACTCATTTAATATTTTTCCACTTGAGATATGGACAACACAAGCAATAAAAGCAGGCATTTCAATTAATATTATTGCCTAGGTTTTTTTTGCTTTTCAAAAAGTATATAATTGAAACTTTTTTCATCCCTTTTTCCTTTAATTTGCTTCAAAAGGATAAAAAAAGTACAAATGAAATGCTACTGAGTTCTTCATTTCTTCTGCCTGAATGACATAAACACTGTGTGCCACCCCAAGGTTTAAGGAAGCAGATACAGCAGTTTCCATACATGCTTGTACAGCTCTGAACCAGGAGGCAACAAACAGTGTTGACAGGACAGGTCAAGTCTGTGAAACATGTAAAACTTACCCTCGAGCATTGTAAACAAATATAGAAAGAACTTAGGTGTTTGACAGTTATTTTTAAACATTCCTGTAATGTGACTCTTGTTACCTTTGAAAGAAGATAAAAAGCACAGACAGACGCATGCACCAAAAACTTCTTCCTCCACTGGACTTACAAAACTGACACCATGTTTTGCAAAACATTAATGGAACAACTCTTTGTGTGAATAATATTGATACAGAAAGTCTGCTGAGGTTGTTAAAGGGTATGCCAGAGTTAAAAGATGAATCATTCCAGTTCTCTAAGACAAGTGACTCTAAAGAAATTCACCGTGTTCCACACTGCACGCACTCCGTGAGTTTATGCACGATTGCTGTCAAGGGGAACTGCGAACACATCATTTGTTTCTTATGCAAATTGAGGACAACACATCCCAGCAGCACATGCCAAAGTAAGGACTCAGACAGAGATGGAGTTTTGCAGACTTTACCCAGGCTCCATTGAGCATGGCTTTTGGGCTCTGGTAACACAGCGTCATCCTGTAGGATAGGATTTTGCAGTCTTGTTATTTGCCATGCTAAGCATGTGTTTTCATTTGCTTAATATCTAAAGCTGTTTCTGCATTAATATTATGTGGTTGACTAACCATACTGGGAAAAGTTAAGCTTCTGATCATTCTAGGCACTTTTTTTTTTTTTTTTTTTTGCATAGGTTCATGGGCCTCTCCCAGGTACTCACTAAGTGCATACACTCACTTTTGCGTACATCTGTTTCTTTCCTAAGTGAATTACTGAAAACCTCCAAGTGAGAGAATTAAATATTCTTAAAATGTCAGTATAAACACAATGAAGAAAATACTTGAGAAGAATTGTAAGCTGTAAGTTTTTTTGAGGTTCCTCCTGTACTATGTATTTTACAGAATAAACAAAGACATGGCTCTTGCCCCAAGGAACCCTGTAAGTTTTACAGTCATAACAAGAGGTGAGGAAAGGATAGAACCAGCACATTTAAATCATATTTTGCCTTCAACCCTGCTGTTCTCTTAGTTAATTAAGTCAGTTTTATTTGAAGAAAATAAAAACATTATACCAGTTATTTTTTTATCCTTAGCTAAGCTGCAAACTTGTATTTTAGGAACACATGTATGACAATAGCCTCCAGATATGAAGGCTGTTAACAAGCTGACATGGAACGCTTCTGTTTCTACACAATACAAGTGGAAGAACTGCAGTGGGACTGCAAGAATATGCATACATTTGGGAAAAATATGTTCCAGAAGATGTAAATATGACCAAAAAAAGGCATTAAAATGACAGTTAAACCAAGACATCCTCTGAATTAATTAAGGATTTTATTATAGGGAAGACAGAAACCCTATATGATGCTGCCCTACTTGAAGTATCACAACAAATGTGTTAAAGAATGCCAGCACACACGCTAAATTTTCAAGATGATCATGCTGGGTTAATTTTAAATACAGACATATTGTAAAAGGGTAATTTTAAATGCTCTTCTGATCAGAGAATTAAGTATGTGAAAACACCTTTCTCCAGCAAACCACATCTATACCCTGTATTTAATCTGACCTGTTTTCTTTTGCATCTGAAGTATATTTTCAATAATATTTACACTGGTTAGCAATCAGAGATTTATTTATAAATCCTATTTTATTTACATCTAAGAAATACTCAATAAAACTCTAGACTGAAATATAGCTGGAATCATTAAGGTTCTATTTATATGTCTACTAGAAGGAAAAAAAAAAAAGTATGAAGTCATTGTTTGAAAAACATTAAGAGATGATGAAGTTGCCTTATTTCCAGGTAGTCTGTGGAGAAAATCTGAACTACTACAAAGCAACCAGCTTTACATGACAAAATGAGCAATCCTTTCACTTCATGTGCCATGGAACCAGAGAAATGCCGTACTGATTAGGGTGACACTTACTCAAATACTTTGATCAGGACCTACAAAGAAAGATCATTACCCTTGTGTATCTGGACAGTTTCCAGGGGGTAATTTTTATATAATTATTATGAGATGTTTCAGCAGAAGTTGAATCTGCACTATGTTTAAGAGCTGCTGAGAGAACTATCCTCAGTAAATTTCACTTATCCTCTCTTCTGCTCACATAGGTTTCTAGAATCTAAGAACCTGGGGTGGTGAATTCCACAGATTAATATGCATCACACAAGAAAATACTTTTCTGCCTTTTCAGTAGAGCAGTTTCCTGACAATTTCCCAGACAGCCCTCTAGTTCCTGTGCTGCTGTCTTTATTTTCTGCTTTCCTTTTATGATTTGTAGACATCTAGGACACAGCCCATTCCAGCTGTCTCTTTTCCAAATTGAAAAGCTTTATTTAGTCATCCCTTTTATGGTAGCTCTTTCCTATCAGAGTTATTCTTATTATCCTCACCTCTGTCATCTTTGATTTTATGATAGTTTTTAAGATAACATACCAGAACTGAATGAATACTCAGCATACTGAAAAATCATGTAAAAACATATCTAGTCCAATGTTCTGCTTTGTTAGAGATTTCTTCCTAAAAATACGACTTGAAAAATCAGAGCACTGCATTTTTTCAGAATAAAAGCTAGATGTAAAGTGATGTTAAGTTTGGTCATTTATTTTAAAACTAGTCACTTTGCTAGCCACCTGGGAATTTAAAAAGCAAAGACTTACCATTGCAAAAATTTGTCCTTTCTTTTATTTCATTGCCCTCCTGAGTTTGTGCAAATAGCTTATGGACTTTGTGATTGTGAATGGCTGCTGTGATTTAATTGAGATGTGAAGTCTGAAGCCTAATGACAATGTAAGTAAAATCGTTATACTACTTGCAGTATGTCATTTTAGCAGACATACTGACATGCTTTAGTAATGTGAAAGCAGACAGTACACAAATCCATTGTAAGCATAAGATTTTAAAAGGCTCTACTCCAGTGTTTTATATTCCATTTAAAATATCTGTTTAAGAAATTGTGTGATTTATTTTTGATAGGTTACACAGGTGTCCCCCTTCAGTTAGTCTTTTAGCATTTGCTAGCATTTTGTTTGCTGTTTCTCTGAGTGTATGTTTTAATATCTGTTTAGAAACCACTGTTTTTCCTAAGTATTGTAAATAAAAATGCTCATTACTAAGGTCTTCCTGATAAAACAAAACAAAGTATAAAAACATCAGTGACATTACTTCACACATTCCATTGACATTAGTGATACAACAGTGATATGTAAGAAGTGTGCTGAGATTTGATCTATTCTATAATAAGATCTTGGGTAACAATATCTTCTGTTACCTAGTGGCTAAGTTTTAATGTATACTATTAAAATATATGCATGTTATTGTGATTTTCCTCTTCTTCATTCTGTAATCCAGACATCTAATTTCAATCATCTGTGACACAGCAGTTGTTTGTGTCAGAGAGGAGTAGAAGGGAAAGCAGCTGTCAGCATCACAACACTGAGCACCGAGAATGTGGTCTCTGATGAAAACATACTGAAAGGCCATTTCACAGAGACAGTGGCAATGCCAATGGATTTTTTATGCCACCATGGCTGCCAAAGTACACTGAAACCCATCAACTTATTTCATATTGCATTGTCTGCAGAGCCAGTGTGGTCTGCCAGATATGATGCAGTTGACTATGTTCACGTAATGTTAAATATATGTGTTTCAGCAGAATGAGGTAAAATGCCAAGCTGATATTCCAAACAAACTTTCGTCTTTTCAGTGGAAACCATTTTACCAATTAATTTCAGGCTGTAGGCTGCTGTAAATTTTTTTTTCAGCTGCAATTTACTTAGAATTATTGATCATGAACATTAAGTATTTGACATGTGTGTTGTAGCAAGAAAATTTTGTGGGACAGCTGTGTATCTCTACTGAAATGTAATCAACTGGCTCACAGAAAAAAACCCAGTCCTTGATTTTTTAAGTTACCTTTGATATAAAAAGATTCTATAACTTGGAGTTTCCCTCTATTTGTTAAGATCAAAGGTGAGCTGTATAGCTGTGTTAAATTTCATCCAGTATTGCCCCTGTCAGTGGTGTCTCACTTCAGTAAAATGAAGATGGGCACTGACAGAAGACTCAAGCTTGGACAGAAAAGATTTCTTAAGCAGCATTAGATCATCTTCATTTGTCATTCCAAACTTAGGCCATCCTTGTCTCTACTGTCAGTCTAGGCCAACATGTTTCTCTGACCTCAGCAGATTGCCTGCTGTCTCACTACCAAAGTATTCCTAACACTGAGCCTTTCCTCCCCTTTTATTTCTCATATGCTGGTAGTGTCTTGGAGTAATCCTTCACCTCATGTGTTTTCCCTCTATTCTCATCCTACTCTGCATAAAAGAATTGCTGTGCATCTTTAATGTGTGCTTATAATGAAATCCAGTGAAATTCATTTATGAAGTGGTCTTTAGCTAATCTTAGACTGAGATAGTTGTCATGGGATATCCTTGACCTTTCAATTTTAGAGAAAAATTCACAGCTGGGCATTTGGATTCAAGTGCTATTTATCAGAAGAGGAATGAAAAAGTTCACTGGGCTTACAGCATCAAAATGTCAGTCGGCATTTTGTCCCAAAATCCATTCCCAGGGTTTGGGGTTTTTATTATATTTTTAGTTAATTAGTTAGTTAGTTTTTTTGGTGTTTTGGGGGAAAATGCTGTTGTTGTTGTTTTTGTTTTTATTTGTTTGCTTTGTTTTAATTTGTGTTTTATGTTGTTGTAGTTCTTATTGTTTGCTTGGCTGTTTTTGGTTTGTTTTTGCTTTGGTTTAGGTATTCTTGTGGGCTTTTTTGGTGGGTTGGTTGGGTCTTGTGTTTTCTATCTCCCCTACAAAGTCATATACATAGTTCAGACTGGATTGAAATATTCTTTGTTTCTATGTGCGCCTTTTCTCTTCTCATCCAGAGATAAGGTCTCAGTCACATTCACCTTTTACCAAGTGTTCAAGTCCTTCTGTCTAGATTTTTGTATCCTTGAGTATGTTTGCATAAGGATAGGACCAGAATGTTTCTATTTCAAAAGAAAAGAAACATCTGAATTTAAAACTCTTTGCAGTATTTGAGCCCCTTCATTACCTAATGGGTAATTAGAATCCTGGACAGCACAACTGAAGTAAGGCACCAGGCTAATTCTGGAGAATGTCTCAAACCCACAGGAACTGCATTAGCTTATGCTTAAATCACTCACTAGTTGTCTGCTAAGAGAACTTCAAGACCCCAATTGTATAGAATTCTTTGCAGAGCTACAGAGTGTGTGTTGCACATCTCACAGTTAAGAAAGTGAGGATGTAGATAAAATATACTAAGTACCTGTTGGGAACACTCATCATTTTATAGAAACAGACTCAAAATCTTATAATTTTTTTGGATAAAATTTGGAGAAACCTTAATTCGAATATTTCAGTCATGCAGTTTCATGTTGCAAGAACCATGAAATTACAGTTCACTAAGTTTCTCTTTCTCAGCTTCTGTGGGTAAGATTCCTTTTATTTCAAGCTTCTCATAATCAGAAACCAAGCTGTGGCATGCGTAACTGTTAACACAGAGCTTTCAGGGACGTGAGAAGTGATAACTTTGTTTTCTTGCAACAGTATCTACCCCAAATCAGAAGTAAACCTTTTTTTCATGGTTACTCTTTGAGGGGTAACTTTAAAAATGTAATTATGAAATGCATGCAGAAGTAGAAGATCTAAGTGCCTCATCTTAAACCATTTCCTGTATGAACCAATATTTGTACATTGTCCTGCACAATAGTAGGGTTTGCTACCAGTGCAGTTGTATGTATGGGATAAAAATATTCTGAAAATTAGAGATTCCAATCTGCAAATTAGTGGAATATGAGTGACAAATAAATTGGCAGGAATTTCTCTTCAGCTTAATTGAAGGGGGATGATAAACTGTGACTTTCTTTCCATTATCTCTGAGAAATGTCCAAGACATCTCTAATTGTAGTAAATAATTATGTCTAGATATTTACTCTTTTCTTCATGCTATGACAATCAAATCATGTCTTAATTTGACAAATTTTATGTACTAACATAATTCTATAAATGATTTTAGGTTGCAGCAGCCAAAAATAACCCCTCTATGAAAAGAGCTCCTTTTTTGTTTGTTTTCAGATGCTTGAAGTACATAGCTGTAAAATTGCTTGTGAAAAATTCCTATACAAGATAGGTACTACTCTAATATTAGGAGCTACTGGGGCTAAATCATTAATGAAATAGCTCAGCTAAAAGATTAAATGTTGTTTTCTATCCTTAATATTATATATAAAATATAATTAGGCACGGTGTTATTTGAAATCAGAAACTTTTTGTTAGGAAAGACAGGAAATTATTTTGAATGTAATAATTTATCATATCTACTATTTACCATATCTACTAGGGGCCTATCAAAAATTAATATCAAATTAATTTCCAAATCAAAATGGAATCTGAAAACCTCATCATCTAGTTATAATGAAATATCATTTATTTAGCAAATATGGGGGTTTGATCAAGTTGATTTTTAGAAAAGACATAAAGGAAGGTGAAGGCAGTTGTCCAACTCTTTTAAGGAGCAAGTTCTAGGTTTGTTATAACACAGTTCTATTTTCCTGTGTACATTTTGCATTGGCAAATCTTTTTTCTACTCTCTTGTTCAGCTCCCTGATCTCCCAATCTTCATTTTTCCAGAACAATTACCATTTAGTAGTATTTTTAGTCCAATTAGAGACTCTAAATGTTGGTTTTATTTGAAAGAAAATAATAGCACATGTCAAGTGCAAGTCCTGAAATAATCTAGAAGAAAAAAAAGAGAGCTCAGATATTGTGGTCAGTCAATGCTCTAGTAGAAAAGAACCATCTGCCCTTAACCTGTAGCCAGTATTTCAAGGTAGAAGAATTTTTTTTTTTTCTAACTTTGTGGAAAGCAATGCCTGCAATAAATGGTGTGAAGAGCTCATGGAGTCTTCCTTGAGAGATACAATTAGGAACAGTTTAGAAAAGAACTGAGTAAGAATAACATAAGCACATTGATTATTCCACCAGTGAAAGAATTAGAGGACCTATGAACTTTGCTCTCTGCTTTGAATTTTATTATCAGATGCTAGGAGGAGCAATAGCTCTCACTTTTCCTGATTCTTGTGCAATCTTCCATGTTTTGCTTGGTAAAAACTCTAGCATCCTGCAGACAGTGCTGGGGAAACGGAGGCAGAGTTCCAACAGTTTTGGTCAGAGAATTTGGAGAGGTTTGAGGGATAAATATCAGCCTTTACAAATGAATACCTAACAGTAGAATGATGTCAAGTATTAATACTGTGCTATGAATCATATCCGCTCCTAGCAGTGCCATTTACCAGTGCTCACACTCCAGAATTACATATTGCCAGGCTTTGATAGCCAGTCTTTGTGGCTTAGCTAGTGCCCAAAATCTCTACAGTTTTTTTCCTCCTAAATTTGATGTATTTACAAAATAATTTTAAAACTAAATAGAAAAAGGTTTCTGACTGCTCAGCAATTCATTCCTCTGAGAAAAGAGTGCTGGTTTAATGTTTCTTTGTTTTGCAGTGATATAGCACCAAGAAAAAGGAAACAAAGTCAGCTTAATAATGAATTTTACAAAGAGAAATGTCTATGGGAAACTCCTTTCCACTAC
Source organism: Rhipidura dahli (assembly GCA_013399225.1). Lineage (NCBI taxonomy): Eukaryota > Metazoa > Chordata > Aves > Passeriformes > Rhipiduridae > Rhipidura > Rhipidura dahli. The sequence goes on along the minus strand of VXAC01008728.1, from coordinate 946,055 downwards.
TCTCACCCCTACAGGCAAATGCCCATGAAATAGCTGTCAGGCAGGCATCAAATATGATCAATATCAGTCATGGTGATGATTTAAAAACAATTCGTTTTTAAAGATAGTAAAAAAGAAAGGTTTAACCTATTGAACCATTCATGCTGAGGCAGGTAAGACTTAAGGCACTATTGAGTTATTAAAAGTGGACCTCCAGCCTTTCTTTCCTACAATCAAATATTGTTTAATTCTAAACAGATCTGTTTTGAATTTGGACAGGGTTTTTATTTATACCTCAAAATAAATATTGTCAGAGTGAGTATTATTAAAGGAATTCAGCAGGCACAAAGCAAAGAGCAAGAGGATGGCACAATAAAGATCTTGGGAGAGTTTCTATTATCTCTCAAAATGAATCATAACTACATTTGGAAATTCTTGCATTTTCAATTGTACAGGCTGCTTCATTATAAGTGGGCTAATTTTCAAAGAGTATAAGCTTTTGATCAATCATCAAGCAGTCTGCTTAGCATTTTACGTGGGACTATATGAAGGTATTCTTATTAGAAATGGTAGTACAGACCTCAAGAATACAGTGTAGTCAACAGATGATAGAAAAATAGAGAGGATTTACCTTATTTTGGTAAATACAGTGATCTGCTTTCTCAGTGAGCATTAACTAGATAAATAACGTGCAGTCAGTAACAAAACTGTCTGATGAACAGCCAGAGGCTTGAGCCGTGTGATCATAAATGTACTTTGGCTGCATTTTCATGAATAGTGCAGACCAGTACGTTTTTGGAAAACAAAAAAGTTAATTCTAAGTAATATTTCTTTTCTCTAATTTCATTTGAAACTACTTCTGTCATAATATATGGTTCTAAATTTCAATATATATTGTGATGCAATAAACAGCTGCAGTGCAGATGCACTGCAATTTACAGATGGAGAAATTGATTTTCTTATGTGATAGAAAGGAAAGGTTTTACATTCATTAAGCAACCTCATGTTACATCAGCCTCAAGCAAAACTTCATCAAAACACCCAGCAGGATATTGCTATAAGTTATCATCTGCAAATATTGGGTAATCATAAAGGATTCCTTTTCCAAGAGATTATTCTATTCCTGTTTGTCTGTAACTAATATTCACTGAAGACCTTTACAAACATAGATTTAATATTATATAGGAAACATTATCTGAGTTATTTCTGAAGTTCTAGGTACTGTGCTCAGTAAGTAATATTTCTGCAAGGTTGATTTTAGAGTTTTATATTTCCTTTTTCTTATTCTGACTTTTAATATATAGTATGCAATTCAAATTATTTAGAATGATAGACACTTGTACATACACATTTAATGTCTTACATATTTCCTGCTTCTACCAGGTAATAACTTTAATGTACTTGTTATATTTCCTAGAGACTTACTACAGTTTGCCTCAAGTGTAAATTATTTTTGTATCATTGGCTTATATTCAATCTAAAGGTACTCTCAGCTACTCGTTCCTTGCCACAAATGTTTCCTAATTAGAATAACATTACAAAACAGAGATTTGAATCAAGAACTAGATCCCAAAGCAGTTAGTCACAAATTAATATCTTATATAAAACGGAAAAGGAGCAGCATAATAAAAGACAGAAAAATGCCTAGAGAAGAAAAAATGTATTCTTCCTCCCAGGCTCTGAACTTTTAATAATATATGTAACTTCTGAAGTAAGTTAAATATGTAAGAGATTTTAAGAAAAGACTCAATTTCAGCACCTTTGGCCATCTAAGACTTAATATGGTCTATTAAAACCCAATGAAATCTTTAAAATCATTGGGAAACGACTGCTGAATAAAAATATTGTCGTGCCTTTTCAAGCATCCCTCATGGAAGTCATCTTATGTCATATTTTTATTCTGAGTTAAGAAATTTCCCTTATTCCTTGTAACTTTTCCTTTTTCCTGCACACACACTTTAAAAAAGGTGAATTCCTTCTTCTCCATCTCTTCCTCTCAGTGTTCATTATTCCTAGAAGAGGACAGGACAAACTTGCCCACCAAAGGGTAGATTCATTGATACTTGCAAAACCTACATCTGTCTGCTTTACCTGCAACCACTCATATAGAAGAATTTCATTAATGAAAAAACTGTACCTACAGAAAGGCAATGAGTTATCTTCTACTTGATAACACTGGAAACATAACTGACAGAAGACAAATCTCCAAATGCTACAGTTACTTCTTTTCCCTCAGTGTGTTTCCAAGTGTTGAACTTCAAAATTTTTTGAGACTTGTCTCAATTGATGCCACAGTCTTCTGCATGAATGTTCACCTTCTAAGGATGGGCTTTTGTATGTGCCAGTGTTTTCAGAGATCTCTTGGAATGTGCCTATGCCTGTGTGCTACTCAACAGGGGACAGAGGAAGGAGGAATGTTTTAATAGATACTTTTTCTAGGTGAAGCTTCAAAATTTATTTGAGCTAGTTATTTTCTAATTTCGGATCTTTCCTTGCATCGTGGCTGTGACAATTTTCTCACTGCCTGCAAGAAAGAGCATTTCTTATCAGAGAATGTCTTTCCAGTGATGTGGATATGATTAATGATTTTGACCAGTATTCAGGTGTACCTTTTTTGTTTGGCTGCTTTTTGTTTTTCTTGTTAGCGATTTGCAAGTTTCAAGTTCCATGTAGCATTTCATATACATAAAACATGCCTTGCTGTGTGACAGTTTCAATTCCACTTTGGCTTGGTGGCTTTGTAGTGTGAACACCTGTTGGTCTTGAAGCAGGTGCAATCACACTCACACAGACATGCTGATTTAGAGGTCAGGGACTCTTCCCATTGAGTTTAATCCATGAGTACTGCAGCACAAATTTAGAATTACTGTAGTGTGGGTAATACTTGGTTTAGACTATTCCTTGGTTTTGAGATTTTTAGTACAGTTATCTGTGGTCCATTGTACCATTTGTGGATTCAACACCATTATTATCCTTAGTCTTCCTACTGTCTTATCAGGTTTTCTGATAGATATCTCTGGCACAGAGGGAGAGATAACAGTCAGTAATTGCCAGTTGGAAATCTATGTGGTTCACAGTTCTGTGTAAATCAATGCTTGTCAAATATGAGCTTCAGGTACCTCAGAGGCTGCCATTTATTATGCTGTATGTTCCTAGGGGCATGTTGCACCTGATCCTGTATAATGCTGGTTAATCTTGGTTTTCTAGGAGGGCAGTGTAAGATTCTTCTCTTAGTGAGACTCTGTAAATGTGCTTTTCACCTGTTGTACAGCTATAACACATTAGGTGCACCGTGTGCTGCACCCAACATATGCTGAATGAGTGATGGAGTCATCTCATAAAAGATTGGGCAGAATTTATATCATCTGTATATTTTATTCTCCCATATAAAGTAGATATAACAGATGTTAACAGATAAACATCAACATATTTTAACCTTTTCCTCATCAGTGATGAGTAGTCAATGTCATGAGAATGGAACAGTGTTGTGCATGATCTCAGGAAAATACTATTCCATCACTCAGGAATCTTAGATTCAGGGTGTGTAAATATTTATATTTAGAACCTAAAGAGACCATAAAAGCCAGAGCTAAACCAGATTGTTTATTTTCTTTAATATTTAAATTTGTTTCACTCCCTATGAAACTAAACAACCATCACACATCCCAAATATTTAGAGAACTAATAAGAGGAGCCCACACCTGCTCCCATTTACTTCTGCTGAGAACTTTCAAACAAAGCAAATTACCAAATTTGAGCAGGAAACAGAAAAACTGGTGCTTCACACAGGCAAATCATTGCCTTGGGATGCATTTTGACATGTTTTGAAAGTTCATCAAGGAAGGGTTTAACACAAAGTGTAATGCAGTTTTAATCCTAAATTCTTACTGCTGGAAGGGTGTTACAGTACAATAAACAACAGTAATTTTTTTTACTGTCTTCTCAGAATGTGCTCTGCAAATACATTGCTTTTAGTTGTAACAAGAGAGGCATTGTTATTGACATCAACCACGTGATTTGTGAAATAGAATTAATATTTTAAAAAATTATTTCCTAATGGGTTCTTAAACAGCAAAATTCTGTTTATAAGAGAATATGAATTGTCTTAAATTTCAGTTACTCAAAATGTTTTTACTATGATTTTTATGATGCTCCTAATTAGTAAATGCATTTTTTGTGTGAAAAAATATAATCTACTTATTAGCCATTCCCATTAGCAATTTAGCTGATGTAGGGAGGAATACATATGGAATGGTGCTGAAAATTAGGCACTCTTATTGTTTATACTGAATTGATATTAGCCCATCAGCTATGACTTTGTGCAAGATTGGTTTGGACAATTTAAGGGTTTTTTTAGCCTATGCTTCAGCCTGGTTTCAGCCTATGCTTCAGTCTGTATTTGAGGACTTCAAATTTCAGCTTTTTTTTTAGATTAATTGTATCCTGGCTTTGTCTTTAATGAAGTCATTTTTCATTTAGTAAAACAGGACAATAATAGTGAATGAGGTGGTCCAAAACTGATGAAAAGTTTAAATAAAATCTCTATCTCTAGTCTAACATTTAAAAAAACCCCACAAACAACCTTTTGTTTTAAGCCATAAGCCCTAAAAATGCCTTTGTTCTGTTAATATAAACTTCTTACTAGAGAATTAATATGTGAGATACTTGTTATCTTTCAATCAGTGCTTGTATAGGTTTATTTAATATATAGGTCAGTATGGGTGAACTTTTGCTTCAGAACTACGTGGGTATTGCAGCAACAAAGCTATTCAAGCCCCAGATACATTAATATATCTTAAACAATGACAGTTCTTGCTGTCCTTCTAAGTCAAAAACCAGTGTAGATAAACTGCTTTTGATGAAGTATTGTATTTTATTAGAAATCACTTTGGTGAAAGGGCTAGGAAAATAGAATGGAAGCCAGAATGGATAGCAAGAGTTGTCTGTCTGCTTTAAAAGTGCTGTAATTCCATAATTCTTTGAAAAATAAAAGGCAATAGAAAACATACATAAATTTCATCTAATTAAAATTTAAACTGTATACCATTTTGTAGGGCACACAAAATTTATTCACCACATTCTTTTTGTTTTACAGCCAACTTTTCTAATAGAAAAGAGATTTTTTGAGGGCATATGCCTCTTTATGAGTTAATAATAAATTGTTAAATATTCAGTGAGAACTCATAATTTTATAGCTAAGAGAAAAATCTAAAATTCTTAACATCTAAGAGAAAATGAGTTTTAACTTCAGGTTAATGTGAGCATTTACATCACAACTCTGCTGGGCTTGTTTACACAGCTGATGGGTGCTTAAAGTCTGACCTTTTGTGAATTGATGTGGATATAACAAGTGGTGAAAACATTGAGTCTATACAGTAAATTCTACTTCTGCAAAGCAATATACTAATAAAATTGGTGCTTAATATGTTGTTCTCACTGGCCCTTTACATATAACAGCTGCAACTGCTGCTGTACCTAAATGATGCTCCTGTGGTTCTTTCCCAAAAACACCTATATGTATACAATTTGTTTGTTATGGAAAGCCCAGCCCTGGCAGTGACATGAGGTAGTACAGAGTAAGCTCCGTGTCCTGGCCATGCCCTCTCCTGGCTACTGCAAAAATTAAGCCTGTCCTGGCTGGAACCAGGACAAGGAGGTAGTGATGCCTTAGGTCTCTTAAGGCATCAGTAATAGCACACATGGTTAATATGAAAATGTCAAGAGCCATTTTTAATTGTAAGTTATGTTTTGGGATGCATGGGGATGCTATGAGTGTAACTGCTGTCTGACTGCATGGTATGTCTAAAAGAAATCAAATTAAGATCATGGGAGCTCTGGTGGTTGCTAGAACTGGGAAAAGGAGTCATCAGCCTGTCTACTTGCCACAGACCTAAGCCTTCTGATTTCTTTTATATTTACATTAACTTACATCTGAAATGATAAATTGGAGAGTTTGATCACAGCTTTCTGCCTCCACAGTAGATACTTTTACATACTGACTACCCTGAAATATCAGTTTCTTGCTTGTTGCCCCCACTTTGAGTCTTTCCCAGAGCACTTGTATCTTTACAGCTTGAACAGTTTGGTCTGCTCCTGGAATCCCAATTCTTGATGATGGAACATGACAACAGTTTGTTCCCTAAATAATTCTATCGTACTAAAGGAAAGTTCTTGGCAGTGGCTAATCTCTATCTAATCCCATCAGAGGGAAATACTTGGCAGTCAGTCCTTGAAAAAAAAACCAGGAAACTTAGTTTAAAATATTAAACCAAATAAATACCATGATCACATTAAAAAATAAAACAAGACAGGATTAAGTCAAGAGAGGGGGAAAACCAGTTCTGATTGGATTTTTTCCATTGCAAATTAAAGTACAGCTGCTCTGGGCAGGGACATGATGCTGGGTTCTTCTTGCAGTAATTAGAAAGCCAGTGCTGCCAAAAAGTGTTTTCCCATCTGCCACTCAGTTTGCGGGATGTTCCTAAAGTTCCTCTCAGAAGGCTGGTGCTCACTAATCCCAGTCAGCCATGAAACTGAACCTGTAGCACACACCAACAGAACAACCCCAGAAAAAGAAACTGGGAGAGTATTTCTCTCTGTAGTCATGTCACAAAAATATTTGAAAATGTCAGACAAAGCAAAGCCTTGATCCTGAAAAGAACAAAAACTTTGTTGATGTTATTGGTTCCTATGCAGATGGAGGAGTGGTGGGCTCTTATAACTATGTTTAAAGTGTTATCTTTTTATCTGTTTTGATTTTTAGGAAAAGGTTTAACATGTTTTGAAATCAGACAGATTTTGTTTTCATAACATTCTATCATGTTTTTATTTTCAAAAGATAAGGATTCACGACTAAGAAGAAAAGATAATTAGTAATTTTCAGTTTTTGTGATGAAGAAACAATGGGGAATTAACTGAGTTTGGTTGAAGAGGAGTAATAAGGGAGGAAATCTCTCCTACTGGAACATATAATCTTAGACCTCTTTTCCACAAGTACAGTGTCTTATGCTGTAATACAACTCTTTTTAGCTATTCTGATTTTTTTACTTGTTTGCAGATGAAGTTTCCATTGGATAACCCAGTTGTCAGACTGATTTCTATATTTCCCACATGCCTTAGAACTACTTAATTAATATTCAGTAGATAGAAGTTAAACTGATCACTTTTAACATTAATGTGCTATAAAAAGGCAAGGGAATATACAATCAATATTATGCCTAAAAATTGCTTTCGTATGTTTTTTTGTTGCATGTGAGCTGAAGGTTTCTTAAATGTAGGGTGTTGATTTTTTGAGAGACTAGTATAGAGGGTTATTACTTTTTAAATCTCTGAGAAGCAGAGATATTTCAGGTATTGCACATTCATTAAGAAAAAATGCCATCCATTTCCTTAGTAAAACTAATACTGAACTTGTAAACATGTAACACTAAACAGCATAATGCCTTATAATTTCAAATATAGATTTTTATTGATAGATTTTAATCCAGATATAGTAGGTATGAGTCTAATGACATTACTTGAACACATTTTCACTTTACCATCATTACAGTTTTTCATATACTGAAAATTGAAACAACCTGTTTAATTTTATTCCATAGCATGGACAAGTGAACCTGTGCTGTATTCATACCAAGGTGGTCTCTCAGCCTGCATGAGTATTCTGAATTTGCAGTGTGTGACAGTCAGACTTTTCAGAGCATTAAAGGAGATATTCTCACAGTCAGCTCCAAATGTCTCAGTACTCTGCAAGTAAATAGCTACCAGCATGAAATCCTTCAGCTGAATAGCTGATGGGACTCTTTAGCTCTGGCAAGACAGAAATTGGTTGCCAATACCTAAAATGGCAGAATTGCAGACCAACCCCCAACAGGAGACAACCATTGATCCTGAACCACCCACTGGGGGAGCTGGCAGAGCCTCTGTGACAGACAGAGCTCCTAGCAGAGAGGTAGAAGTCATTGCACAGCATGGCTTGCTAGCCACTTTTGGAAACATTTCCAACATCTCTGCTACCCAACACCATTTTTTTACCTGTTTCTGAGCCTTTTTGGATTAGCTGACAGTCCAGAAACTCAAGAGTGGATGCAATCCTGTGACCTTTGCTGCATCGTGCAAACACCACTGCATGCACAGCTAGTGCTCTGCAGCATTAATACAGAGAGAGAATAAACTTCTTCTGATCAGTGGCTCAAATCATCTACAAAGAATGGCACAAATAAATTTATTCTTTTGGCCTTTCTTGCTTCCTTTTTGCTCATTCCAATGCTATGGTACAAATCACATGACTACACAGAGGTCAACTATTGCTGTACTTTATAAAAAAATCATAGCTTACACAGGTAAATACTAAAAACTCTTGGTCACTAAGCAAGTGGTTAAAATAACTGCATAAAAGAAATACTTGTAAAATTTAAAATATTTAATCATAATGAAAAATTAGAGTATATTATTATAACATGCTTAAATGTGTCATATACAGACAAGAAGTTTTGTTGGATGAATGTTAGTAGCTGGAGTGACATTGTAACAGATTAAGCAGCTGAGATTAGAAGATATAAGTGTGTATCTCAGGGGATTTCTCAGTTTAGCAGATTTACTATTACCTCATTACAGGATTCTTGGCAGATCACCCAGTATCATAGAGTCATAGGATGCAAAGGGCTGGAATGGTCCATAAAGTTCACACAGTCCCAATCACCCCCATGATGGGAAGGGACACCTCCCACTAGACCAGGCTGTTCACAGCCTGATCCAAAGTGACTTTGAACACTGCCAGGTTTGGGAAATCCAGAACCTCCCTGGGCAACCAGTTCCAGTGTCTCAACACTCTCACAGTAAAGAATTCCTTCTGAATATCTAACTTAAATTTTCCCTCTTTCAGTTTTTCCCCATTACTCCTTGTCCTATCACTGTGTTTCCTGACAAAGAGTCCCTCTTTGCTTTCCCTGTCATCTCCCTTCAGGTACTGTAAAGTTGCTGTGAGGTCTCCCTGCAATCTTTTCTCCTCCAGGCTGAACAGCCCAAACTTTCTCAGCCTGTCTTTGCAGGGGAGGTGCTCCAGTCCTCTTACCAACCTCGTGGCCTCCTCTGGAATTGCTCCAACACTTCCATGTCCTTCTTATGCTGAAGGACACAAGAACTAGATGCAGCACTCCAAGTGGGATCTCACAAGAGCAGAGTAGAGGAGGACAATCACCTCCTTTGCCCTGTTGGCCGTGCTGCTTCAGATACAGCCCAGGATTGGTTTGGCATTCTGGGCTGTGAGTGCCCAGTGCTGGCTCATGGTGTGTTTTTTATCAACAACCATGCCCAAATATTTCTCTGCTGGGCTGGTCTCAATCACTTTGAGCTTCAGTTTACTCCCATGCTAATGATGGAAATCAGGCCTATTTAACTGTTCTGAGAATTACACAGAGCTCCAATTTAAACTGCAGGTGTAACATTAAATGCAAAAGAAAGCACATTTGACTGTCCATGTGGGTGTTAGACTAGCTGTTACAGAACTTACCAGATACTTTAAAGTGTTAGAGTTCCAGAGAATAGTGTATGTAATAAAAGTGAATTAAAAATTATGCAAAGTTCGTAGCAAAGTGGTTTAAACATTTGTCATAAGGGATATGTCATGAAAGATGATGTTTACAGTACTTTGAAAAAAAATATAATTTTGCCAGGCCAGCAGGAAAACCAGCTGAAAATAAATCTCCACTCATGATACAGAAGCAAGGACATAGGAATATATTTTGCAAAAAAGTAAGGATACATGGGCAACTTGATTTATGACATAAATAAATGTAAGGCATATTAGTAAAATTACTGTATAGGGGTGTTAGCACAAATCAAAATATGCAGTACCTTATTCAATTGCTTGCTGCACAACAGAAGTACAGTAGTCTAATGGAGAAGATATAGTATGTCATAAAAAAACCCCAGAGTGGTTTCCAAGTGTTAAATATATTAATGTCATTAATAACAGGGTAGTGCAGGATCTTGTGCCTGTTCTTATTAAACATCCTCATTAATAACCTGAACCAAAGGGTAAGATTATTAATGAATTTCACTGCTACTGATGACTCTGTGAAGTTGCAATCCTCTCAAAGTATATTAATACACCTGGAAAGCCTAGGAATAGGACTGAAATTTTAATTTAGAATCAGTCTGTGAAATGCATGTGCTACAATTTTGCTATCTTCGCTGAAGTTTAAGAATTTAACTGAAGTTTAAGAATTCCTAACATAAATATAGTGTGCATATGAAAGACCTCTAAAAAGGTGGCTTCAAGTCGAGAGAAGACTGACAATCGTAACACTTAAACAGTAGAGTGTGATAGCAGAGCCTGTTGAAAATTATTTTACAATTCAATATGGGTAGATTTCTGCTGTATTTTGGCTACGTGTCCATATGTATCCTACAACACGGTTTATATGTATCCTACATGTACATATGTATCCAACAACAAACAGAAACATTTCTAACTACAAGTCGGTGGTGTCATAAGACCCCTCCCTTCAATATGTGCACACCATCAGAGTCATGGTGGAGAAATTGATTTGTAAAAATAGGTATGATACTTGCATGTTAAGTCATAGCCTGAATACAAAGTTAAAAGTTAAGCAAATTGTTCTAGGGAATCTGCAGAAGTACAAAAACAAGCAAGCATGCAAAAAGTTCACAGAGCCAGGATTGTCTTATCTATGTCTGAAGTATAAAAAGTAAATGAGTAAATGAGTAAATTTATGTTAGTGCTTAAGAATGAGAAATGGCCAGTCTCTGTGTCAGTCACAGAAGTATTGGAAGTGATAGTTAACTTGGGTGTTTTGTATTAATATATGGTCTAAGGCCTTGATGAAAAAGTTTCTTTACATGGGAAAATACCTTTAATGGGAAAATAGGGCAGTTTTATCATCTGCCATAGTGAGGGCTAAATTTGACAAATAATGATGGGAAAGCAACCACCCTTCCAGACGTAAAGATAGCTCAGTGGATTAAGATGGACTTACAGAAAGAACTTCCCCAGCTTCCATAAATATTATCAATATTTATAGCCATCAATATCAAGTATCTGGTATGTAAAACATATTAATGATAAAGTGTGGGGTTTTCAAACTTCTCTGAAACAAGCCACACACACACTTGTATTTTCAATTCTCACAGAACTGAAAAAAGTTGTATCTGAAAATACTGTATGACAAGTATCAGAGCAGTTTAAATGATTTGTCAGAAATTCAATAGGAAATAGTCACATATTTCATGGGAAAGCTTCACCTGAGATACTCCTTTGGCTTGGATCTGTGCTGTGATTACAGTACAGTGCTTACTATGCCTAATACTGATCCATGTGCTGCTCAGGAATGTCAATATGGAAGTGTTCAGGGCCTGGCTGGATGGTAGTCTGAGCACCCTGATCTACAGAAAGATGTCCCTGTCCATGGCAGGGAGTTTGGAACTAAATGATCTTCAAGGTCCCTCCTAACCCAGGCCATTCTACGATTCCATGAAAAACAAGCGTTTCTTACATATCAAAAGTACCTGGTGCTGGGCTGCTGCCAAAATAGCTTGACTGCTGCTGGTGCTCTAGGTCCAAGAGATGGTAAGGTGCCCACTGGATTTTGTTCTTACAAGTTATCAAAAATAATTGACTGTAAGAGCCTGTTGCTATTTTTCACAGTAAGTAATATATTTGCTGAGTGTGTTGAATGTTCTCTACAAGCATGACAAAACCTTAAGCTGCCAGCTATGCTAATTTTACTGCAGTTCTGTTACTGGTTGTCTATGTCATACTGAGTTTTTTTTCAGTGATTTAGTGAAGAAGAGGAATTTTCCTTCAGTGTGGTGAGTATTTCCGGCATTAAAATAAGTTATGTATTGTAAAGTGCAGGTAAAGAAATACAGTTATGCCAAGTTTAATATACAAATAAATAAAAGTCATATACTCCACTATTTTGAAAAAAAAAAGAGTTGAAAGAGCAAACTGAGTTTGTGAAATGACATTAAATATTTTCAATTTTCTCAATTATGCTGTACTGATAATGACTGCTACATAAATCAACACACCTTGCTCAGCAGATTAGAAATACAGTTATGGATGATTAGCAACTTGAGCCTGGAAGCTCAAAGGAAAGTAAAAGTTTAAAATTGTAAGATATCATATTCAGTGTCCCATGGTACATAAAGAGCAACATACTGTCATTCATGCTAACATTAACTACTGTAATATTTCAGGTAAAAGAGTATATCTCTAAGGGATCATACATTCAATTAATTAGGGATCAGAGTCAGAAATAGGTTCTCAAATAATTTCTGCTTTTCCCCACAAGATAATTTCAGAACTGTCAGTAATATAAATGAAAAACTGCAGCAACACTATCTAGCATTAATTATAGCAGTTACCCCTACTGTGATGGTAAAGATTGCCTCCTGCAATGGTAATAGCTAACATTTGAATGGTGCCTTTCATCTCCAAAAATCCCCAAATACTCTACAAATTAGAAACTTGATCTTTCTGGGTCTATGCAAATCCTCAATGAAGGAGGTCTGAGACAGAAAGAGTATTGCTTTTTTAACATTTATGTGTCTGACGACCCTGCAGACTTTATCCAGACATTGATTTTTGCAAGTTAAATTACTCAAATGGAAAAAACATTTAGACACAAGGAATAAAACCAAGTGTGCAAACCACATGTCCAAAGCCTCAAACCCTGCTTATTGGCGCAATAATATTCAAAGAACTATACTTTGTAATGGCATTTCTTTTCCTTTCTCCCTCTTTGCATTTCTTTCATAAATATAATTCTCCTTTACTCAGTTACTCTCCTGTAAATACACAAAACTCCTGGTAGCAGACACATGGCTCAGTATACATATTTGTTATATGCTTTCACCAGTATTAATTCTACCATTACCATGCAGGGATAACTCCTATTGGTTTATCTGAAACATTCATAAATGGGAATTTATTAAACATGCCTTCTTCATGTTATGAAATATGGTAAACCTGAGCCAGCACAGAGTTTAAGAAAATATATAAACAAGCTATATTTCTAGATTGAAATGACTGAAGAAATGGGCTATTTTTATCAGGGCAAATGTTGCTACTGACAGTGACATCTGGGCAGGGTATGTGACTGAAACACGGGCTCTTATGGAAAGGTTGAAGGGCCTTTACAGATCCCAAGAAGTGGGGAATCAGGCTCAGCTGTGACTCAGTGGTAAGAATGCTGCATTTCTAGACAACTGTTCTTCCTCATTAGCATGGTCATTCACCTTGCTAGAGGAATGAAAGCTCATTTTGACCTAGCATTTTATAATATGGAAGAGATAAGACTTTACTTCTGATTTAACTTTTCCAATGTTGAAATGTATTTTCTTCGCCAGCCAGTGAGATTTCATATGGAGAAAGGAAATGTTCTTGTTCATTGCAGATGCATTAACACCTAAGCTGGGGCTCTGAAATTCTCAAAGAGCTTTAGAGAAAAGCCAGAAATGTAAGTGTTTGCAAATTTAGGCTTTAATTGAGGTGCTAGCCCAGCTTTAGCAAAGCACTGAAGTACATTTCTGAGACTAGTTTACTTTGATGGAATATAAGCACCTGCTTAAATTGAAACACATATTTAAATAAGCACCTGCTTAAGTGATTTGCTGAAACTGAGTTTCCACTACTTTCTCTGGGAGAACCTTTATGCCCTTCTCAGCAGCAAGCATCAATAAAGAGGCCTGATTGCATTATAAAATGTCTAACAAATACTGTTTAATGCTGACTTTTTAGGTCATCACTGCTGGGAATAGCAAATAGTTTTTACTTTGCCGGGTGAGATTAATTTCTAAATAAATGAGGCTACAAAATACCCTACACAGCACCTGTGGGCTGTTCCGCTCCTGTAACTGGAGAAAAAAAAAAGATAATGATGCTTTTTAAAAGCTTACAGTTTGAAATATGTGGCAATATCTTTTGTTTATTTTCTCTCATTAAAAATAAAAAAAAGGAAAAAAATCCCAGCTAGAAATATTATAGGTAATATAATGGGCAATGATTTCCTCTTGTAGCTCTGCTTTAAAACAAAATGCTGGGTTTTTTTCTCTCTCTTATGTTAAAATGTACCAACATGGATGTAAATGGAATGTGCAAATAGGGGAAGACTGACCAGTCCTCTTGAGAACAAGCTGCTAGTTTCCAGTAAATGCCCTCACAGTTTGGAGCTTTCTAAAATGAAAAAGAAAGCCACAGTAAAACTTCTGACATCGATTTCAAATTGGGAGAAAACAAGTAGTTTTTATCAGCAAAACCTAACTGCTGTCAGTACAAGTAAGTCTCACTTATGCTATTCAAATTTATTGCTGTCCACTATGAATCTTCTCTATGAATCAGTTAATATTATTCAATTACCATTAAACAACAAACCCTGTATTTTTCTCTGACAATTTTTGTGCATTGATTCATCATTAGTATCGCCTACCAATATGAATTTTTTAGAAGATTTTGCTTTGAAAGAGGCATTATAAGAGAGGCTGACAGCAATCTGTCATAGAGGGCCTGTGCAGAAAGGTCAATTGGGAGATCATGCCGAAGTTCCCTTCCCACTAAGAGGAAGTTACTGTGCTTCCTTGAGTTCTTAAAGATCCATAAACATAAAGATGCTGTTCCAAAAACATGGGAAAAGAAGCCTGATAGAGAGGATACAGAGGATTGACTGCATTTCCATGGCTGAATACACACTAGAACAGAAGGGGTCTGCTTAGGACAGATTGGTCTCTTTCCATTTCTAATCCGTCCCTAGAAGAATCTGTTCTACTGCTGAAAGCAACAGCAGTGTGACATAGGTAACTCTTGTCAGCCCATTCAGACAGCCTTGCATTAGTGTTACAGTTAGCATTTAATCAGGGTTTCTGTGCTAAAGTGCATTTAACTCTGCCATACCAAACTTTAGCTCATTGAAAAAGAATAAGGTTAACATTTCTCTAAAGACTTCAGTGATGTACACAAATATTAAAAATTATAATCTTTGTAGTTTGACATTTCAAGTGTGATCCAAATGCATCCAAATGCTGTAGGAAGAAGAGGATGGTGAAAAATACTTGCAAATATAGATTGCCCAACTCAATTTGAAATTATAACACGTATAGGGGTAACATGAAAATTTTGTTTGGAGATAGAACAAATCTTCCTCTTAATTCAATGCTCATTTTTTTATTAAAATATCCATTCTAAAATTAATCATAATGAAAGTCAAGAAAGTAGATGTCTTCACTTTGAACTATATGATTAGAATCCCAAATCACAGTTTTTCTGGATGGATAAAGAGATTAGTATTTTCACCTTCCTGATTCTTGCTATATTTTAGCATAATTCCAAAATGTGTAAGTCAAAAAAAGGAAAAATAAAGAGAAACTAATCTGTGTCTCTGAATCTTTTAATATGATATATAAATTTATACATATCTCTATATATATGAACACAAAGAAAAAATGGCCTTGTGAACATCTGAGAGTATGCTCATCGGTAGTAGCACTTTCTAATTACACTCCAGAAGAACCACATTAATGGCTTTTCAAGCACAACAGTGCATGACTTTGCCTTCTGTAGAATGTGGTAAGAAAATTATCACTTCAAATAGAGAAATATGAGGACTTCTGCAGTCAAAGATTTCAGCAGCTATGTTCCTGTGTGGCATAGATTTTTCCTGCTCAAAGCATTGTTAATTAACATGATGCTTTGAATAACTGAAGAGCTGGACAGAAGTTTCCAGCATTTTCAAAGGTTTTGCTGAAGCCTTCTATGGTATACAGTTCAGATTTTGTAGGCAGTGTGGTTACTGTAAACATGTTTCAATAAAAATGTGTTATTTTGTGCCCTAAATCACATGACCCGGCAACTCATACTATTGTAATACCAGTGGTTTCACCACTCATAAAGCTGTTAATTTCTAGCAAAATCTCAGCTGCAGTAAATATCTGTGTTGAGTACACTTTGATTTCTCCACTGTATTACAATCTGTGAAAAATCAAAGCACCTTCCTTTTTTTCCATGTTTTTTTTTTTTTTATTCTGTCTATGTTCATCAAAATAGGCTGGTGAAAGACAGTCTGGGGAACTGGTTTGTTTTGGAGGCTGTCTTCTGGTGCAGAATCCAGTAGTTAGTGTTTCTTGTGTTTCAAACAACAGGTCTTGTTTTCAGACAACCAGTGTTTCTGGTTGTTTGATTACAACAATGAAATCTCAAGGCCTTGGACTACAAAAGAAAACCTTTGCTTTGTAAGCCAGCTATAACCTGCTGCAGCAATGTCTTTCTGTGCAAGTGCCCAGAGAAATATAAATGACTCATCAAGGTGTTAACTTCAAGCCTAAGAAATAATTGTTAAATTGTCCATTCCCAACACTGGTACTTTCTGGCCAAAAGGGGAATCCAGTTTTTTCTTTCTGTATGTTACTCTACTCAGCAGTAACAGGCAGTTGCCTCCATGTTAAAACTTTGAAAAATGCAGATTAAAAGTAAGGGGATGAGGTTAAAATGCTTAAGGATCTTATTTTCAGATAAAGGAATAATTTAATCCATTGATAACAGAAAACATCAGACTAGTCTTATTTCTACATTTTCTAAATAGCTGTTATAGGAAAAATGGACTCTCTAAGGACATTTGTTTACGTATTTCTGTAATTCACGTTGTCTCATTTTCATTTTAAAAAATACAAGGCTAGCACCTCACTTACCCTCAAAATTAACTTCTAACTCAGAGCCAGATTGCTCTAGCTCCAGTAGCTATTTTTCTCTGTTGAGAACCTCCTACCTTCCCCATCTACACAGTATTTATGCAGATGTATTTATAACTTCATAGGTTGCATTGTGTAAATGATAGAATTCAATTTTTTAGCCTGAATATGTTATAAATCATTGTGCCAAAGATAACAACCTTCAATTTTTTCAGGGAATTTAATGATCTATTTAATTCAGAGCACTCATAGCTCATTCAAGTAAGCACCCCAAATGCTGGATCACTTTCTGTTGCCATTACTATATATAGGGTCAGGTGCCCTCCTGCCTGCCTTTCCTCTCTTTCTCTCTTTCTGTCTCTCTTCCTTTCAATTTTGTTATGGCAACAGGTAAGCAGCTTAAAGTATTCATGGCATGTAAGAGAAACCCAATGGCATTTCAGATACAAGAGCACTCCACATTTGTAGATCTTGTCTCACTGCTCTGTCTTGAGATAAAATTCAAATTCTGCTTCATGTCTTTTGCTCATTAAATCTACGTATTTTTCATATAAGAATAAAAATCTTAACAGATTTACTTCCTTATGGAAGTAAGCATCAAAACTTGGCAGTTACTGAAAGAAATAACAGGACTTTGAGATTACAGGCTGCTTCCTCAGTCACAAATGCTCAATTCATAGTTGTGAGTCTACAAGGCAGATAAATTGTTCTGCTACATTATAAAATTTGTCTCTAATCTTTACTTTATGTACTCATACAACAAACATTTGCTTTGGCCTAGGCAAAATTATTCACTTCCACTTGTACCAGTTGTTTCAAGCTACTTCCGAACATAGCATTTACCAAAGGAAATGCAAAGGGTTTTTTTTTTTTAAAAATGCCATGGAATAATTTTTACACTGCTAACTTTCCCTTTGACTGCTTGGATTTTTGTCCCTTGAATGAAAGAAGTATTTTGAGAAGCATAGAAGCCCTTGACTGTCTTTTTAAGCCCTTTTTAAGGCAGAAGTGCTTCTTGCCTTTTCCCAACTGTTTCTTGTTTCTTTGTTATTTCTTTCTACATCTTTTTGACTGGGGCTTCCGTGCTTTTGCTGAGCCTCCAGCCCTCTTGGGACTCAAGATGACATGAAGTTGTCATTGCAATGCTTTCAGGTAAGAGCATGAATCAGTGCCTGAAACCCTCATGTTTTACTTTGAGGGATCCAATATGAATACTGTGATTCACATTATAGCAAATGCCAAATAAAAAGGAGATGCCCATCACAATGCTGCATTAACAGTTTGTGACTTTGCACTGCTCTGTAAAAATCAAATCAGCTGTGTCTCTGCTCAGTGCTCACAAGAACATGTGTTCCAATGAACTTATCACCACAGGACTGCAAAAAGGAGCTATCAACTTTTCAATATATTTCAAAATTAATTCCATCTTTCCTAGAGAAAGACATTTTTGTGAAAAGGGAGGATAGGTCTTCTTTTTCCCTTCACATAACCAACTCAGCAGTTCACCCCTAAACTGATGCACAATTCATCTGTCTGCTATCAGGTTTCCCTTTCCCTGTTTTTCAAACAGTAACTTGCAATATTTTTTTTTAAATACAATTCCATGCCATGTTTTAGCAGACTGTGTTTCCTTTTATTAGTTAATAAAGGTCAAGGCCAGTGTGCCTCTGGGTTGCGTGCCAAAGCCTCAGAAAGCACAGCTGACCATGCCTGAGTCAGCTCAATCTGACCTGTGCAGTGGCACGTACTTGCTCCCTTCATCTCCGAGAATTGGTAACTCTGATGTCCTGTAGGTGTCCTTTTGACCACTGTCATTGTTTATTTTGATTATTTTATCAAGTCTTCTTCTCTTTTGTACTTGTCTTTACAAAAGAGGCATAAAATATCAGAAGAAAGCTCCTTTCAGGGGGAATATTTTGACGTGTGGGAGATATTATTAACACAGTATCATGTAAAGATGGAAAACTAATGGAAGATTGAAATACAGTTTAAAACAAAGATTTCTGTGATGATAAATACTTTAAAAGTAATTTCAAACTGGAGGAGTTTTAGGTGGATCATTGCTTTTTGCAAATCATCTTCCCTACATGAGAACATTTGCTCAGAAGGTCTTGTTTCTTGGGAGAGTATGTCAGCTCTTTCACTATCAACTCATCAAAAAGGAATCAAAATCAGGCACTGCACCCTTGGGCACGTGATCTACTCCTAAAGTCTTCAAAGAAATTTTAATTTAAAAAGCAAGACAGAGTTTCTGTTTGCTCAATTACTACTATAAAATCATTTATGGACAATGTGATTGAAGGCATATACCTCTTACTAAAAACCTATCTTTCAGACTAAGCAGTCCTTTCTAATGTATGATCCACCTGGAAAGACCAAATAACAGCTTGAAATTAATGATTTAGATTCTAGTGGTGAACTTACCATACATTCAATAATATCTAAGGAAGATATGCTCAAAAAAGTGAAAAGGTGTATCTTATCACTTCCTGGTATTAAGATTTTTGCCAGGAAAGCCACTGCTGTAATATGGGCGAAGTATTGCCATGTCCCCAGCTCCAGGGTCATCGAGAATTAGATGTCACTTTTCTACATCGGCTGATGACTTGCTTGAAATGGTTTTCAGTTCTGGATTTAGGGACATATCTGGTAGCAAGGTGACATATGCAAGACACACACATTTTGCCAATACTGTCTTTGTAATGAAATTAATTTGACTTTTAATTCCTTGTACAGAATTACAAGATAAAATTAGAAACTCATAAATAACTTTTGTTTAGGATTCAGTTACATGGAAACACATCTATTTGTTGAAAAATACTGTACAGACCCATTGATGAAACAGTAGCGTTCCAATGTTCTACTACTCATTTTAGCTGCAAAAGTCTCGTGTCATATGTTCAGTAAAGTTTTTGAGTAAATTCAAATCAAGCCCACCACTAAACTATGTCCCTAAGTGCCACATCTACTTGGTTTTTGAACACTTCCATAGATGATGACTCAACCACTGCCTGGGCAGCCTGTTCCAATGCCTAGCTGCCCTTTCAGAGAAGATTTTTTTCCTGATGTCTAATTTAAACATCCCCTGGCACAACTTGAGTCCATTTCCTGTCACTTGTTACCAGTAAGAAGAGACCAACCCTCACTTTGTTACAACCTCCTTTCAGGTTAGGCTTAAGAACCTCCTATACCTAAATGCTGGAACAGATATAGCCATAACTGTCCTAGGAAAAAGAAAACTAGTGTCTTCCTCCAACAGGGATGGTTTGCACTTCCAGCTATTCCCTGGCTCACAGGCAATTTGAAAGTCAGGCAGAAGCATTCATGGATTCATGGTTCTAACAGCAATAACCAGCCTGGTCTTCACCACCATTTTTCCTAAAGACTTATCAAAAAAATTGGAAGTATGTAGCACATGAGCAATGCAACTCAGAATGATGAAAAAGGCAACTAGGAGCAGCCTGTCACCATCAGAATAATTTATCTAGCCTAAAGTCTTTTGCCAGAAGGCCATCTCAAGAAAAATGGTGTTCAAGAGCAGGAGGAGGGTCAGGTAAATAGATCTAGTTGACCTTCTGCAACATCATATAACTCATATAACCTATGAGTTGTAGGCTGATCATGCCCAGTGTTAGAGTAGGTTCTCATTTTGTGGCCAGCACAGAACTTAAATTTAAATCATGTTTCCAAATGTTCCCTTCATGTTTAAGTCAGCTAAGGACAGGCAAGAAAATAAATTTTAAATTCTCTCTCTCTCCCATGGGAAATTTTGATTTTTCACATTTGTTTTCATCAAAAATCAAGTTGAAATACCAGAATTTTTTGTGAAGCATATAATTACATAGAATTATAGAATTTATCTTTTTAATTGATAATATTAATATATCCCTTTTCTCATAACATTAAGATGAGTTGCTGAGTTAGTTTAACTGGAAAACCTTCTTCAGGGAGGTATAGAAATGGGATCAGAAATAGAGAGATTTCCCCAGGGCACTGTGAGTACTTAGGTCAATAAACAGTCTGAAGGTAGTCCATCCCCAAAACAAACATTATGGTTTGTTCTTCCTGATTAAGGAGTGATCAGTTTCCAAATTTTGCGGTAAATGTTATCATCTCATGGAGGCCTACATTTTTCACAAAACCATTGTTGTTATGGAAAACCATATGGCCATTCCTTATATTTATAATAGGTATCTGTTCTGATCTAAGGAAGTAATCATTCTATATCATCTCCTTACAAGCTTGTTTCTATGTTTACATTTGTGTAGCCATGCAAGGTACTACATGTCGATTTAGGAGCAACCAAACAGGTTGCAGACATATTTGAAAATGAGGTACAAAGCCAGATGTCAATGAGAGATGATGCATAAGACAAATTAACTAACACCTGCAAGTACAAATTTGCAAAAATCTTCAAAAAATGTATATAATAAGAAATTAGACAGTCCCTTTTTTCATTCAACCCCTTTACTATAACTCATAGTTGGACTTTTTTTTTTACAGACAATTTTCCAGGTGTTCTCATATAATTCTTATGGCCTCAAATGAACAAAAACCATGGTAGCCATCACCACCTCGCCACTATCTCATGATAATGTAACAGTAGGTTGGTTCTTGATCTTTCCCACTGAATACCTACTGCTTGGTGTTAAGCAGCCCTGTAAGTACTTTCCAACTTAGGGCTCATAAATGGATTTTTACTAGTAAATCAGCAGTAAAAAGCATCTTAAGGACATTATTATATCAACTCATCATACAGTCTCTGCAATGCTTTGCAACTGGCATTTAAACCATTGACTTAAATAACAATTTTATGTATACATAAGCCCCTACATACGCAACCAATGGGTTAAACTTCCAGGATGGGAAAGCACTTCAACTCCCTGGCTGCAAAATGACATTTTTTAGTAGGGTATGTAGAAACTGTCTTTAAACAAATGAGCCCATTGCTGGGTATCAGATTCCAAATGGGAAATGCTATTTAGTGGTTAGAAAAAAATTGTCTGTATAGTGAGGAATAGATTAGGCTGCCTCACAGTGACTGAGCAGAGATAATAGAAGATGATATGAATGTGGAAATAGTAATTCGCAATGGGCCTTGTAACACTTGTAGCATGTATCTGAACAGTCAGAACATGGTAGAATGGTTCTACCTTTCCTTGTTAAATAAAAGATGTGCTCTGGACATTTACCTGACTGAGCCTTGTGCAACCATAAGTTTGCTGACTCTTCTGCTCTATTTAGGATGGACTATTTAAACAGTGACATTAAACAGTTACAATTTTCTTTTGAACAGAGAACATGCACCCAGTAGCCAAACTTCTGAAAATAGCATTTTTAGCCTCTCAGTTTTGTGGCATCCTCTGCACTGTTTTATTTTCAGAAATAAAATTATTTTAAATATTTAACTTTAAAAAAAAACCTCATCACAGAATTATGTAATATTCTAAGTTGTAAGGGATCCACAAGAAGTCATTGAAGCCCAACTCCTGACCCTGTCAAAGAATGAGCCCAAGAATCACCATGTGCCTGAGAGCATTGCCCAAACGCTTCTTGAATTCCATCAGGCTTGGTGCTGTGCTGTGATCCCTTCCCTGGGGAGCCTGTTACATTGCCTAAACATCCTTTGGGTGAAAAGCCTTTTTGTAAAATCCAACCCAAACCTCCCCTGACACAGCCTCATGCTATTCCCTCAGTTCCTGTCACTGGTCTCCAGAGAAGAGTGATCACCGCCTATCCCCTTGCTTCCCCACTGTGAGGAAATTGTAGGCTGTGGCAAGGTCTCCCCTCAGTCTCCTCTTCTCCAGGCTGGACAGACCAAGTGACCTCAGCCACTCCTTGTATGGCTTCCCCTCAAGGCCCTTCACCATATTCATTGCCCTCCTTTGGACACTCTCCAATAGTTTTATGTCCCTTTTATGGTGTGGTGCCCAAAACTGCCCCCAGGACTTGAAGTGAGGCAACACCAGCACAAAGTAAAGGACAATTCCCTCCCTTCCTTGCCCGGCTGGCGATCCTGTGCCTGATGCCCCCAGGACATAGTTGGCCCTTCTGGCTGCCAGGGCACTGCTGACTTATACTTGCCATTGACCAGGAAACCCACATCCCTTTCCACAGGGCTTCTCTCCAGCCCCTAGTTCCCCAGTCTGTCCATAAATACAGGGTTGCCCTGTCCCGGGTGCAGAACCTGTCACTTGCCCTTGTTAAACTCTACATGGTCCTTGACTGCCCGGCTCTCTAATTCGTCAAGGTCTCTCTGCCTTCGAAAGAATCAACATCTCATCCCAATTTATTTTTGTTGGCACATTTACTTAGTGTACCTTCAAGTCCTGCCTCCAAGTAATTTATCATCCATGCTCTGCAGGAACCTCCTGGGCAGTGTTTGCCTGGTTGTCTTTCCAGTAGAAAACAGGGCAGCTGAAGCTCCCCATGAACACCAGGGCCTGTGAGAGAGGCTCCTTCCAGATGACTGTACAAATCTGACTTTCTCTTCATGACAAGGTGGCCTGTAGCGAACACCCACAGCAGTGTCACATGATGCCTGCCCCTGAATTTTCCTACCCATCAGCTCTTGACTCCTTCTTCACCTACCCTTAGGCAGAGCTCAATACATCCCAGTTGCTCTCACATAAAGAGCAGTTCCACCACCTCACATTTCTGGTCTGTCTTTCCTAAAAAGTATAAAACCATCCATGACTGCATTCCAGTCATGTGAGCTACCCCACCATGACTCTGTAACTGCAATGACATCATGGCCTTGCAACCTCACACAGATCTCTAATTATTCCTGTTTATTCCCCATGCTGTGTGCGTTGCTGTACAGGCATTTCAGAGAGGTAATCAAGTGTGCAGATTTCCCAGCAAGGGTGCAAGAGGCTCCACAGCCATACACACCCTCGAGGTGGTTTGCTTTCTGGATCTTGTCTTGGGAGGCAGATAAGGAATATTTGTCACTGCTCTGGTTAGCCTGGCTTATTCCCCAGTTAGATGTGATGCAGTGAACACTGTCTCTTTGAACGNAAAGGACAATTCCCTCCCTTCCTTGCCCGGCTGGCGATCCTGTGCCTGATGCCCCCAGGACATAGTTGGCCCTTCTGGCTGCCAGGGCACTGCTGACTTATACTTGCCATTGACCAGGAAACCCACATCCCTTTCCACAGGGCTTCTCTCCAGCCCCTAGTTCCCCAGTCTGTCCATAAATACAGGGTTGCCCTGTCCCGGGTGCAGAACCTGTCACTTGCCCTTGTTAAACTCTACATGGTCCTTGACTGCCCGGCTCTCTAATTCGTCAAGGTCTCTCTGCCTTCGAAAGAATCAACATCTCATCCCAATTTATTTTTGTTGGCACATTTACTTAGTGTACCTTCAAGTCCTGCCTCCAAGTAATTTATCATCCATGCTCTGCAGGAACCTCCTGGGCAGTGTTTGCCTGGTTGTCTTTCCAGTAGAAAACAGGGCAGCTGAAGCTCCCCATGAACACCAGGGCCTGTGAGAGAGGCTCCTTCCAGATGACTGTACAAATCTGACTTTCTCTTCATGACAAGGTGGCCTGTAGCGAACACCCACAGCAGTGTCACATGATGCCTGCCCCTGAATTTTCCTACCCATCAGCTCTTGACTCCTTCTTCACCTACCCTTAGGCAGAGCTCAATACATCCCAGTTGCTCTCACATAAAGAGCAGTTCCACCACCTCACATTTCTGGTCTGTCTTTCCTAAAAAGTATAAAACCATCCATGACTGCATTCCAGTCATGTGAGCTACCCCACCATGACTCTGTAACTGCAATGACATCATGGCCTTGCAACCTCACACAGATCTCTAATTATTCCTGTTTATTCCCCATGCTGTGTGCGTTGCTGTACAGGCATTTCAGAGAGGTAATCAAGTGTGCAGATTTCCCAGCAAGGGTGCAAGAGGCTCCACAGCCATACACACCCTCGAGGTGGTTTGCTTTCTGGATCTTGTCTTGGGAGGCAGATAAGGAATATTTGTCACTGCTCTGGTTAGCCTGGCTTATTCCCCAGTTAGATGTGATGCAGTGAACACTGTCTCTTTGAACGTCCTACCCAGCGTCCTTCAGTTTAAAGCCTGCTTCACCAAGTTAGCCAGCCTGCTGCCAGAGATCCCCTTTCCTCTTTTATACAGGTGGATGCATATTTGAAATGTATTTGAAGGCTTGATTCATAGTGTTGGAAGATGGTACTCTAAATTAGTTGCCGAAAATAGAAAAGAATGAAAGGCATTTATGTGTCTTTGTCAATGACGCAATATTAACAAACTCAACAGCTTCCCTGGAGTACCCTGAGAGTCTATCTGGTACTGAGAAGCTGTAAAAAGCTGCAAATTTTTCCCAGTACTGCTAATAACACAGCAGAGAAACTCACCCTGACAGCCAAGGTTCTGTCTTCAGATATTTTGTTTTTCTAACAAATGATGGCATGAGCAGCCAGGTGGACTTAAAGCCAGAATCACATTTTCAAAATTCAAGTATCTGAAGATAAGTTATGGCATGTTATTGAAACAGTTTTATTGATGAGAAGATGCTCCAGAGGCTTCAGAGATAGATTTCACCTTGTCTTGGTCCAAAGAAAAGAAAATCATAGAAATTTTGAACACATTTCAAATTAGGGGTTAGCATTAGGAGCTACGTGTAGGCTCAGGTTAGGACTAGGATAAGGGTTAGGGTTAGGCTGAGGGTTAGGGTTAGGGATTGGGCTATGGTTTGGGTTAGGGTTAGGGTTAGGGATAGATTTAGGGTTAGGGTTACAGTTACAGTTAGGTTTAAAGTTAGGGTTATGGTTTGGGGCCTGGGTTATTTTTCGGGTTAGGTTTTAGGTTAGAGTTACAGTTAGGATTTGGTTCAGTTTTAGGATTAGGGTTGTATTTGAGTTATTGATAATGCTAGGGTTAGCGTTAGATTTCGGTTTCTGATTAATGTAAGTTTTTGGTTAGGTCTAGGATTTGGTTTAGGTTTAGTTTTATGTTTCAGCTTTTGGTTCAGTTTAGCATTATGTTTATTGTAAGGTTTGATTTCTGTCTATGGCTAGGGATAGGTTTAGGTGGTTTAGGGTCAGGGATTGGGTTAGGTTTAGGATGTGGGTTAGGGGTAGGTTTAGGATGAGGGTTGGGGATAATTTTATGGTTTTAGTTAGGCTTATGATTCGGTCAAGTGTTCGGGTTCGGGTTAGGGTTAGCTTTAGCGTTAGATTTATATTTAGGGCTACGATTAAAGTTGCAGTTAGGTTTTGGATTAGTTTTAGGGATTCTGCTTAAATTTAGGTTGGGTTGAGTCTTGGTGTTAAGGAGTTCTCCTTTTTGTTTTGTTTTTTGTTTTTTTTTTCGTCTTTTAAAGAATTTTCTTGTTGCTTGTTGCTTTGAGATCTGTTTCTGGGTTGTGGAGAGAGACAAGAAGAAATTGCCTTGGGCTTAGGGGTTAGGCAGGCTGTCCTTATTGTCCTGTTGTTTTCTTGTGTAGGGCAGAAATGCTGTGAGATTTGAACTGGGAAAAAGGTGTTGGGTAAAACCGTCTAGCTCTCTTGTTCTCCCTGTTCTTGGAGGGGAGAGAGAGGCTGCAGTCTCTGTAGGGAGAATTTGTTGCCGCTGCGGGATTCTGCCTCCTGCTAACTTCCTTCTACCATGAGTGGAGCTTGCCTGCTGGAGTGGCTGTTGAACTGGGACCCTCTTTAACACCCTAGCTCACTAAAAAAAGGAACCTTGTCCCATCTACTCGAGTGTCTCAGGGGACCCCAACATCCCAAGCCCACCTTTTCCTTGACTTGTGTTTTGTAATTGTCAATGGTTCTTTCATGTATCTTGGGCTTTTCATTTTAAAAAAACAAAGCTGCTTAGGAGCTCTTCTGCTACACCTTGAGTTTGTAAACAACAGGAAATGAAGGTACAAACCACCTTTTCTTTTATGGATTCCTACTGTTTTTTGGGTATTAGAGACAAGAAAGTTATGCTGCTCAATTTTATCTCTCTTAAAAATGGTGTTTCTACTCACCATATGTCTCAGAATGTTGTCTCTAATAACCCGGTCTCAGTATTTTCTAATCTTTTGCTGCATGACACCAATGGATATGGGGAGCATAATTCCACCAGATCAAACGCATGTTCCTCATATACATTTACACTCACTTTGTAGGAGACTAAATGATAGCATGTTGAGGGTCATGGTGCAAATTTCTAATGTTCTTATACTTCCTTTTTAACAAGCTATATTTAAGGCTGCATTAAAACTTAATTTTTGTGTGGCCTTTTCTTTCTATCATTATTTTCCACCTGGTTTTAGTTAATGTTTGCAGAGTTCTTTGGAAGACCAGTCACCAAGTCTTGTTTTTTCTTTTCTTCTATGTTAGTGGAAAAAACCTGACAGCTCTATACATAAAGATGAATGAATGGCTTATAAATAATTTGAGCAGTGACTGCTGCTCCTTTATCATTCAGTTATATCCTTTCCATTGACTAGCGTGGAATTGCAGGGAGCCCTGGATAGAAAAAAAAGCCATGTACTTTCATCTTTAAGCAGCAGAGCACCTACTTAAAGGTGAAGTAAGTATATAAGCGTTCAGATACAAAGGATTATGTAAAGATGTAGAATATGGCCTACATGACTTGTTTAGCCCTAAGGTCTGGTCATTTTTTTCAAAGAGGGTGGGATAGTGTGATGGCACAACAAACCCACTATCATTCAGACAGAAAGCTCACCAATATCACTGACTGCAGGACACTTGGCAACTCCTTGTAGTTGTTGTACCGGTGAGCAAACTGAGACATGAGGGTGACAGCACTAGAGTAAAACTTATAGTATCTCTGTGTGTTGAACAGTTCATTTGACTTGAGGGTTTTTGTGATGGACAAGCAAGAATGAGAGGTTGCTTTTGAATATTGGATTATAACTTGCCCTAGGATTTTCTGTACTATCATCTCTTTCTCTTTCCTTAACTTGGCAGACTGTGTCTGATATGCATTTTGGGGGTACCTTAAAAAATACACATATACTAAGTGTCAGCAATATTTCTCCCATAGGCATAATATTTGTTACTGAACATGAATGATGTCTAAGGACTTTTCATTGTAATTAAAGATGTGATAGTGAAAAACAAAAGAAGCATTAATACTTCGCCTCTTATTATCAGAGATTACTGCTTTCTTTGTACAGAATGGCCATTTGTCAGGAAGTGACTTAACAGAGAAGCTTTAGAAAATGTGTTCATATGATAAGCAAACTGCCAGTGTGATGGGCTTTTCTAGGGGATCAGATTGTAGTATTTGCTGGGAAGCATGCAGAGGAAGAAGGTTTCTCATGAGTCTCTGATGAAGCAATATGTCACACGCTGCATCAAAAGCAGATGGCGAATCAGTCACACTCATTCATCATCTCTTTTGATTCTGAAAGACTGAACCAGCAGATATCAGACAAGAGTGTACGTTCATGAGCTGCCATGCTTCCACAGCTAGCTCTTTTTTCCTGAGGACAGGCTCTGTGAGATATTTCAGCTATAGCTTGCCAACTGCATACCAAGAAAGAGGAAGGCACATTGTATATTTCAACTTTGAAGATGATTAAAAATATCTTTTTGCACTTTTCTGATGTCCATATCTTGATAAATTCTTCTAATATACAGTCTATTATTTTTTTTCCCAACAAATTCTGTTACAGTCTTTAATTTCATTTTACATGAGAAAGAGATCATTTCAAGTTCCATGACTGAAATCAAGTCACTCCTCTCTTCTAAGTGTCATTTTTCAAAGCACACTGTCATCCTAATACATTTCCCTGGAGTACCCAAAGAACTGCAAAATGCAGCTGAACTGGATGGCACAGGCTGTTCTAAGAACTGTACAGTACTGACCTGTAGAGACAGCATTGCTCAGCATTACCCAGGAAATTTCATGGACATGTCACAAGAGAGACTATGAAGCACAAAGGTCACAAATTACTTTTCAACAGCAGCTTATGGTGGAAAATACAGGTGAGGGAGGTTGCAGTTCCCTTAGTTCTCTACACTGTTGGCAAGTCAATTGTACTTCAGAAAGACAGTGAAGGATGAGATACTCCCATTCCTTACTTTACTACAGTTTATTTTATCAGGTATAAAATATTCACCTATTCAGGCTTCCCCATTTCCAGTGGCCAGCATTTTGAGAAGACACAACCAAGACAACAGGAAATGGAAGTTGCTACCTGGACCAAAACTGTATCAAGAAATACAACAAGATCATATTCTTCTTGTTGGTACCACTGCACAGAGACATGGGAAACTCTTGTCTCAGTTAGTGGGTATCAAATATTTGGCCAATAATCCATTTTCTGTGCTGATAAAGTGATATATTGCCAATACCTTTTTTTCCCTGGGAGACATTGATTCCTCACAGGAGTTTATAGAGTTCAGACTTTACCTCATTATAATAAGTTTTGATTTCACCTGTTGCAGAAACTAGCTTTCTGGTGCTTTTTGGATTTTAAAGTAAAACTTTTTAGCAATAAACATTCTTCCTGTATTCTATATTGCCCCCTTTTTTTTTTTCACAAGAATCTCCGTGGCAGACACAGCACTCAGTTCTTCCATAGGGAGTTTTGCAGAATATATAAGAACATTTCTAAGGAAGTTCTTGACAGCTATGTAATGCATAGAAGTGCATAGGACATTGGCTTCTTCAGTCTTATTTAATAATGTCATATCCCATAGAAATTTGCATCAGCCTGCCTTGATACTTCCTACAAGCCTTCAGGTGCCAGATGAGTCTCTCTTAGGAGGGATATACTTGCCAATTTTTACAGAAAAAGGCTCCATTTCATTAAGTTGGAAAAGACCACTCTCCCTCTTCCAGAGACTTTATTAATTGGCCATGCTTTGGCATGACAGCATGTGCACAGAGAAGAGAGCAGACACTGCTGAGAGGCAAGCACACCTTGTACAAATAATTACAACTTCAGTTTCTCATAGGAAATAAAGAAAACGTGTTTTGAACTCACAACTTTTACAGTTTTGGCATATTTTGGTAAGACGGTTATAGTCATTCCACCATAATATTTTTTTGCCTTCTGTAAGTTAGAACCCAAACAGACTGTTTGTCCTCTCTTCTCCAGTGTCTTCTGTCAGAAAGCAGTTGAACAGAACCATGTTATGGGAGATCATTCTGCAGGATAGTATGACAGCATACCAAGGGACACATAATACTCGGTTTTCCATGCCTGTGTCTTGGAAACAATTTTTACCATCAGATTGAGAAAAAAAGAACATCCACTGAGCCTTTCTATGCCTTAGAGTGTCTTAGAAACCCTACTAAGGGAAAGCAATCACATAATTATGACCTGGTTTGTTTACCTGGTCATGATTTGATCCTTGTGAAAGTTTTATGGGAGTGATTTTGTTTATTTCTTTAGTCAGTATCTAAGTTATACTTACAGTACACTGATTGCATATGTCTGAGTATTCTGCTTCTAAAGATCACTGAAATAATTTTCCAGAAATCAAGCAGTACAATTTTTATTCTTGTGAGATAAATCACAATAGTGTGAATACCAAGCACTTCCTTACAGATGTCAGGGCTCTGAGAGTACAGGTATTGCAACATTTGTCAGAGCAAAATTATATTAATGATGTGTTCCATCATTTATTCCAAATCTAACCACTATGTGTCTTTTACTTCTGTGGGTCAGTGAAATGGCAACAGACTTAATAAACTTCCTTTTCTCACCTTAGGACAGTGTCATTGTCTCAGCCAGCAACTAAGTGCAACACAGGCACTTGCTCAGTCCCCTCCCCAGGAGAATGGAAGTTTTGTGCATTGAGATAAGAATAGTTTAATAATTTAAACAAAGTAAAATATTACAATCACAATAATAGTAATAATTTTAATGGAAATGAAAGAGAGAAATAACACCTGAGAGAAACAAGTGGTGCACAACGCAGTTGCTCATCACCTGCTGAGTGTCCCTGAGCAGCAGCCAGCACCTTCCAGACAACTCCCCCAGTCTACATACTGGGCATGATGTTCTATGGTATGGAAAATCCCTTTGGCCAGTTAAAGTCAGATGTCCTGGCTATGCTCCCTCCTAGCTTCTTGTGCAACTTCTTCTTGTCGGAGCCTAGGAATTGGAAAAGTTCTTGACTTGGAATAGGCACGACTTACAACCAAAACCTCAATGTGTTGTCAATATAATTGTCATACTAAATCCAAAATACAGCATTGTACCAGCTACTAAAAAGAAAATTAACTCTTTCTCAACCAAAACCAGGACAAGAAATCAAACCACATGTTCTAAAATATCAGATTCTTGTATGCAAATCCTCCCCAACCTCTCTGATTAAAAACCATGACATGAAAAATCTTCTGTGATATAAAATTATGTGACTTTAATTCTGAAACACTCCTTTCTCACTGTTTATGGCCTCCTGTTTGTAGGAACAGACAAGACTAAAAATAAAGTATATTAGAAGTTAAATGAAATTTTAAAATATGCATAAGAGTATCTGGTGGGCTGAAGACAGCCTCAGGAAGTCATCAGAGCCCATATTTATCAAAGTAGTTAGTGACTTTGACAGCTTAGCTGCAAGAGGGGTGACCTTTTACCTCGTTTTCATAGTTCCAACTAATCATTTGGAATCGATGTGAAAGGAAGATGATCAGAGTTACGTTAAATCTGTACATACATTGCTTAGACTGTGTGTTCTCAAAGGGAGGAAAGTCTGTGCCCTAATTTTTGTCTGTTAATAATGACATTTTTTTCCACTAGTTGGGGTTAAGAATTTGGCATCTGGATCCTTTATTCTCTTTGGTGAAATCTGTGAGATTCTCCATCTTGTTTATAAAACAGAGATGACAAGCTGTGTCAAAACTGAGTCTTAGAGATTAGCAAAGCATAAAGTGCCATGCTCTAGTAAATAACAGTAATAAAAAACCTTTACTTTTTATTGATATTCCATTGTTCTGGAAAATAAAAAGCTATTAAACAGGAAAATGAGAAAGGTTGTTTTCCTCTCCCATAACTTACTCCAATAGGCAGACATCAAACAAGACCAACAGGGAAGCTTGGTTCATAAACTGAAGTTTATGATGTTTTATTCACTGGTAAAAATTGCACAGTGCCTTGAGACTTCTTGATAATGTATGTGCAGAAATCTTAAGAGTCAAGATCATGCACAGCATGGCACTGGGAGGAGTAGGTGAGGTCCAGAACAGAGGCTGTAGACTTGTGGCACAGAAAAAAGGGAAGAAGAAGAGTTAGCATATAGAGAACAAAAAGAGAATTAGTTTCCCACCTCCCATATTCAGTTATTTAATCTTATAGGTGTGGCCTGATAGTTCACTATCCCGAATAATCTTTTTTCCTTGTTGATCTGTCAGATGGGTACCAAATGAAGACAGACAATAGATCATGATCCATCCAAACTTAAAGGAGTTTAGTTGAAGATGCAGAGTGGAAAATTCCAGACAAAGTCCTGATAAACACCACACAGATTCAGCCTGATGATGTCTTAATACAGCTCAGGTTACTTTTCTCAGCTTGTGGATAACAGCTCCTGTGGGAAGTGTAAAGTGGAAACAGGGCTGGAGAAAGTGAATTGCTGAAAATTTTGCTAGAACCCAGTATTTGTAGTTCTTCAAGATTCAGTTTTCTCTAATAATCCAATTTAAAGCATAAACACATGAATTGTGCAATCTTGTCAATGCCATTTCCTTCTTATTTTACTATTCAAGAGGGTTACCAGACTGGCAATGATGGAAAAAGCTGTCTTAAGTCACTGGTACCTGTACAGACTGATGACAAGAGACGCAGTAAGCAGCAGGTAAAAGACTGGGTGCCTCATTTGTTACACAGTTAGCCTTGAAAGTTTTCTCTAGCTTAGCCAAAAGGCTGTCATTCTGTAACTTGTAGTTCTTGAGAAAAGAAGAAAAATCCCAACATTTTTCTTTCTCTGAAAGACTCTCCACAACACGTTTGGCCTGCCAGCTAACACTCTTTGGAACTGAAAATATGGCCTTAAGTACAAGGAAGACGCACTTTCCCTTGATTATATTCTGTCTCTCTCATAACAAAACAAGATTTTTACTGCTGAGTTACAAAAAAAAAAGGAGGGTTTGGGGGAGCTGTCTTAGTATATTTTGACAAATCTCTTCTTTCTTGTGCCAACCAAGGCATCACAATATAAATTAGTTGCTCCAAACAGCTTACTACTGTAATTAACTTTGCTATGCTCTAGGGTCAGAAATAGCTGTTTTATAACTGTTGCAAATCAAACTGCTCTGCCATCCAAGTAGTCACTTGCCAAGGGACCATGACACCTCATCCTTTAGATGGATATTGCTTGAAAACACCCCCTTTTATTTGTCCCCATGAGGCTGAATGGGCATCCACTATAAAATTGTGCTGAGGGAATTGGGAGTTGAATCAGTGACACGTTTAACAATGCATAGCCTTTATTATTCTGCTCCCGGGAGCACTGAATTTGCATGACTTAGCAAGTTGCAAGCTGTAATGACAGCACTTAGGATGGACATCAGTAGCAGAAACAGAATCCAGTGAGAACAGAAGACACAGACCAGCTTCAGAACCTGCAGAGATATTACAGAGCTGTTCAGCCACTGGGTAATAGCCTCTAATTCCTTGGATATTCTTTGTAAGACACCATTATCCTTGCTAAAGCTATTTGCTTTTAATATGGATATAATGTGTAACACTATCAAGAAATCCAAGGGATCCAGCCATTATATTTTGAATACATTCTATTTTTGCTACTATGCTTTCTCTAGTTGAGAGGTAAGAGAAAACCCTATGACATGCTGTGTGATAATGTAACTACATCTGGAACAAAAAAAATCACTACCTCTGGCACAGTGGTACAGTGTGTCAGTCAGTAGGTATATTTTTATATGAGAAGATGCATATAGAAAGGTAAAGTCTAGCTAGAGTTAAATATATTTAAATCAAGCTAAAATATAGAAGTGTTTTGCTCTAGCTAAAATATGTAAGTATTACTAATATTCTTAAAACAAATTCATTTAATATTGGTGCTCACTAGATGGTGAAATAGTATTTAACATATTGGAAATGTACAGCATACAAAATAAAACTTAAACATTCTTTTCCTGGCACCATTTAAAAAAATTAAATTTGTTACAGTAATATATTCAATGAAGATATTTTGTACTTACTTATTAGCGGAACCCTTTTTGATTTCTTGGGGTGATTAAGGCATGCAGATATGTCTATATTGGATATATTATGGTGTGGATATTATTTTCACTTGATCATTGGGCATGATTGGTGAGACTAATTTATTGGGGACTAATTTTCCCCAATATTCTTGTCTGTCACTGAAAATTCATAGGAGCTGATAGGAAAAATCCTCGTGCTTTTCTTGAAAATAATAATAAATGAGATGTGTAACAGGTGTGTCACATTCAAATACTACATTCTTTCAGACAAATATGATTATTACCAGTGGTATATCAGTTTCTCATGTCCAAACCTTACCAGAATATGGCAACCAGGTAAAAGATCACTAATTGTATCTCATGACAGAAAGCAGCTGTTGATTACAAAGGAGAGAGGAGGACAGGAAGAGGAAATAGGAGGAAGAAAAACTGACTGAGTGGTAGATACATGTCATTAGCTGAAAAGCAGTGGGGTGAGAACATGCTGCCAAACAAAATTGTGCTCCAAAATTCAAATACAAACACAAGTTATGAGATAAGTGGAGTAGATTATGTTTAGTATTCTTACAGCTTTCGTACTCTTTCAAACGAAGAATGTGTTTTAAATCAAGGACTGACCTTTGAATTCTAATCAAATTTTTTTTAATGGAGTATTGAGAGCAAAGGCAGACTGGTGATTTTACCAGAAAATATAAATTTTCTAAGTAACAAGAAAGCATAAGGAAATATGTTTATCTTGTAACAGGTAATTTACCTGCTTTTACTCTGTTAAAACTTCAAGCACTGGATTCAGATTCTTCTACTTGGAGCTATGGAGAAAAAGGATCAATGAATTATGAGTTGGACAATATACACTGTCCAGTAAAATTCAGCCAGTACCTAAGTTAATACAATGAAATGCTGGTTCGCTAATATAAATTGCATTCACTAGCAGAAGAAAGTAAATAATTTCAGTGTAGTAGCCTCTGGAATACACCCAAATGTTGTTCTTTAGCTAAGGCATTTATCAGAATGAAAGGGTAATTCAAAGCAAGGTCCCTAAACACATGCAGGTTGGATTTTCATTGAATTATTATTTAGAGTAGGTAGGCAATGAGAAACTATATATAGACTAAGAATTCAGTTTGGATTACTGGAAAATACTATAATAATTAAAGGTTATTAATAAAAACCATTTTTTAATAAATTATGGTGGGTTGAAATATAATTGTGGAGCTTTGTGGGTATTGGGCTGAATTTAAAGTTACGCATACTGGAAATTTAATGACTTCTGACTTTTGAACAGGGCTGCACTAATTAATCAATTGGTAATTACAGCTGTGATTAACAGCTGTGATCATGACTGGTAACAAGTATTGATTAATTCCCCAATAATTCTGGCACAGTTTAAAATAAGAAGCACTTTGCAGGATGCAGGAAGCATGATTAACAAAAGCAATAATAAGAGCACTTCACTCTCATTACAGAGATGTCTTGGGGAAGCAAGACTTTTGAAAGTGGGAAACCTAGGCAAATTCACAAAAGTAAAGCAGCCAAAGATTGCTTTAATGAAAGAGAATTATTGGGAAAAGTGGGTGCATTTTTTCATAATGATAAATTTGCTCTGGACTTACAGTCATTATGTCGCCACTACTGAAGTCCTTTTTCATAACAATAGTGTGTTCATTTTAAACTAGACTCAGAAACTCTTTTTATTCCCATAAAAGATAACATTTCCAAAGTGCCATGTGAATAGAGGCTCATTTTCTACTCCTACAAAGAGCTACTAATGATGGGCACAAGGAGATGAAATATACATCTGCTAACCAAAGCTGACAATTCCATTTTGTGACAATGTCTTCAATTTTATTTCCTTTGTTACATAGCAGAACTGAAAAGAAAGATTTTGAGAATGTTTGCAAAAAGCAGGATTATGCTAACATATCTATTCAGAACCAAAGCCTTAGTGTTGTATTGTCAAAAATAGGTAGATATTTATGTTATCCACTAGCTAGGACATAGGCATATATAGCAGGAAGCCAAGGCTCCTATTCCTTTATTAGTTGGTACAAAGATTTTTGCCTAAGGTCTCTGTGGGCCAAGTGCAGGATGGATTTGAAACTGGATATACACAATAAAAATAGAAAGCCTTCTGGTTAGCTAAACAAACAAACAAACAGGAAACAAAGAAGAAGATCCCACAAACAAACAAAGCAACAAGAAAGGAGATTACTGTTAATATTGAAAAGGATGCAGATGAAGAGAATTTTTTTCTTAAATTGTCATTTATTGTATATCAACTTTAGGTACCATTCCTATATAATATGAAAGAAAAGTGGGTATGAACTGTTATATTTCTCCTCTGGAAAACTATCAGTGACAGGATATTTTTTTAGTGGACTTCTATCAGTTGAGAAAAGAAAAAAATTAATTAAAATCAAGAACTTTTCTCCCAATTCCATAATCTTCCAAGCAATTTAGAACAGAGACTTCTGAGTCAAAATAATTTCTATACTCTTAATGCTTGCCATTTTATTATGATCTTTGTTGTTTATTATAATGTTAAAGTTTTGCTTCCAGGAAGTCCAGTCAACTGAATACATGAGTAACTAACCATTTAAAAAGAAAACTTATTATTTGTTAAAGCATAAAGATCTTACTCATTCCCTTGATTTTAAAGATTCGTTTGAGAGGCACAGGTAGATTGGATGTCATAGCTGACTTCTAAACATTTGAGATAAAGAAACAAGGCAACAAAATAAGTTTTAGTTCTAAGTTTTAAGCTTATGCCATGATTTCTGACATGATTCACCATTTCAATGGTGTATTAAAATGCTGTTCAAAGCAGCCTTCATAAAGAAAGTTTCTGCTTCTGGAGGTCTCTTGTGTCTTTGTAGGTCCCTTTTTCTTTATACAGTTCTCCTTCAGTAAAATCAGATACTGCTTATACAACTCTATAAGATGGACAAAACCTGCCAATGTTTTCCTCTATCCCCAACTCTTTTTCTGTCATACTTAACATAATCCCAAAGTAGTGTTGCATGAAGGAAGGAAATGGGGTAGGTTAAGAGGGACAGACTTTTTCATATGTAGTGAAGATTTTGCCACCAAGGCAGTTTAAATGATATTACACAAGTACAAGTTAGGAAATTTAGACCCTCCTCAAGGAAGTCTATATTCAAAAACTACCAAACACTGTTAGTCTTCGCAATGAAGACCATGTAAATGGTGCTCCACTATCTAAAGAACTATAAATCAAGCATAAATATTGCTAATTATTTTATGACCAACTACATCTTAATTAGAAATTTTTATTTGTAAAAATTAAAAAGGTAAATTGAAAAAACACTGCTTGTTTCCTGCATATTTACATGGTCGTCTGGTTTCTGCTGCATCTGGGATTCGGTAGCATGTGACTCACATGTCCATCTGCAAAACTTAAGCTGTAGGTATGGGCTAGGGGTCCAGGGTCCTTGACAAAGCATCTAGAAGTGGTAAGAGATCTGCCTGAGGTGAGGCTCTGAAGGTTATGTAGTTTTTCAAGGTTTTCTGCCTTTGTGACCTGAGCTGTATCTTGGCATGGGCAGCTAAGATGTGTCTCACTCTGGATCTGGTAACTCAAGATTTTCGAATATTGTAGTTCATTTGCAACCCAATTACCATCTCAAGACTTGTTGCAGGGCTTTTGTTCCTTTTGTCTTCCATTAGATATGGGGAGTAGCTTGGAAATTAGAAGCACTGGGAGTTTTAGTTGAGATTGGAGGATGGCTTTGGATTCCCACGTTCCTTTGTTTAAGCAAAGTGCAACATTTCTGTAATTTTGTTTTGAATGTTATTTCTCCATATTTAGAAACTCTTACATTTTTTTCTATTTTTTTCAAAACTATGACAATTTTTTTTTTCCAAGAACATAGACTTTTCTTTCAGGGCAGACAATCATTCAACCATCTCTTCTCAGGAAACCTGAAGTTTACTTTTACCACCTGGTTAGATGATCACATCTCTGTTTCAGTTTCTTTGTTTCTAAAACTACGCCTATGATAATCCTGCATCTATTTAACTTTTGTATGTAATATCTTAGAGACAATGCTGATTGTGCAACATCGTGAGTGAGCCCATTGCATTACATGCGTGAACATTTGAGGATGACGTGAGGTTCAGATTTAGTCTGAGAACAAGGGGATTTGATTTCCACCATAGAGATAATTTTCAGGGTTTTGGTCCTCTCAGAAGAGTAACAAACAAAATCCCTGTTCTTGAATATGTTAAGCAAAATGTTTGCTTACAATACATCAGAAAGGCTCAGACCAAAAAAATAGAGGATTCAGAGGTCATACAGATTACAGATACATCAAGGGTATGAAAATATCTGTATATTTTAGTGAGCACAACTGATGATGGTTTTAGTGAGCACTAAATGATGAGGTTTCTTTTTATAAAAACTAAATCTCATTGAATCACTTCCAGTACTGTTGTAAGGAGCAAGGAGCAGAGTGAATCCTTGTAGGTAAAAGTTTAATTTTTCAGTGGTCTGCTGGAATCTCTTTGCTTTCATGTGAGGGATTAGCACATCTTTTTCTATATAATTTCCATCCATCTTGCACTGAAACATGGGAAGGAAGGGGAGGATAAGGGTGATCACCTCTGTGTCAGGTATATGCAGCAAAGCAGCTAAATTTGGCCAAATCCATAAATTTCCTTAATCAAGCAATTTCATTTCCATGCAACAGGTAGTATCAATCAGAGTGTGCTTTCATATGCTAATATCTAGAGACTCGCTCTTTCAGAACAGACATAGTAACAAGACCTTCACAGACAGCAGAGGGGAGAGAAAAACAGATTATGAGGAATTATTAGATCTGAAAACACTACAAGTTAATGAATAGTTGTATAGTTACCCTTTGCCCACCAATAAACATTACAGGCTATGATTTAACAGGTTTGAGAGACCTTGCTATCTAGTTAGTGTTACAACTGGAAAACTTGAGTCAACTTCTTTTCCAGTAGTTCTATTTCTCTTGCCATAAGTCTATTTTATTTTTATTACTCAAATGGTAATTTCTTTACCTACAGAGTGTATTGTGCACCACACGGAAGGTGTATCAGGTCCAAATGCCTTCTTACCTTTGCTCCAAGAGAGATTCAGAGGACAAATCTGGCTCTTCCCCAGATGGTGATTGTAGGAAAATAGACAGTATGTGTATGCGTGTAAGGATGCACTTTCTCTAGGGAAACAATCTGATTAAAACTTGGCCAGAAACAGAACAGATAATTTCATATAACATTTTCTTATGTTGTCTTTTTCTAGTATCACAAAAGTCAGTGCATTTGCATTTGCTATCTTAATTGTGGGTAAATAAAACCACAAAATATATTTTGCTGTTTATGAAGTGTGTAATTTTACTTATGAGTTGCTTATGAATAGAGTTTATTTGGCCCACAGGTGCCAGGATGCTTTAGTAGTTGTCTGCATTGTAATGACATGTAGGCAAGACATTGAAGGAAAACTTTTCTTTCATATGCTGGTTTAAATGAAAATGGGCACCAAGTGTTCTGTATTTCATCCTGCTCCTGTGGTCACTTGCAATGTAAGAAGAATCAATGTGAAAAAAGACAGAGAACACACCAAAGCCTTCAAAGGCAGCCAACATAGGCAGCTGTGGAAACAGAGAACACAAAAGGCAAGAGACCTGCACACAAAAGACAGGATCTACCTGTAAGGACCTGCAGGTTGTGTGGTGGGTTGATATCATGTACATTTCCTTGGGAAAAAAAAAATTTGCCTTGCAGACAGGATGACAGGAAGAAACACCAAAAGAATGTGAATATTTTCTTCCCAGAATATAGTCTATCTCAAAGGACTTCTATTTACCATTCTTAAAAACATCTTCTCTTTTGTCTTTACCTCAGCAGATAAAATTGGAAGTTGCTCATAACTGAGGAATATTTCTAAATATTGATATATATATGTGTGTGTGTTTCATGCATTAAATTTTCTATTTAAAGAAGTGTCAGAAAAAATAATATAATTCTAAATGTGGGGGCAGAGGTTTTTAATGCGTTTCAACTCTATAGGGATGATGATCATTAAACTCAGTTCCTCACTCTCCCCACAGTATGCCTACATCCTATCTGTGGCTTGTTTTACAGTAAAAGTCCCCAAAACCCTTAGAATAATTAAACTTGAGAACTGAATTGTAAGAGAGACTCTATGAGTTTCCATTCCACCATGAAAGGTATGATACAACAAAGCATTACTATTTTCTAAAGCTGGCAGTTTATTCATAGGAGTGTGATGACCACAATAATATCTGCTACAAAGCAATGGAAGTTGCAGACATCTTTTAACGGAGGAAACAGCACTGTGATTCATTGTCAATTAGAAGCCTACAGGGAGATTCATGAAAAGATCCAATCAAGCTTTTAGTAGATAGCACTACAAGTAACAGTTTAATAAAAATTCATTTAATTTTTATGTTGCTGTTCAACAAAACCTTCTAATTACCTCACAACTGTGCATTTAAAATAGAACAGAAATGATAAAACCTCTCAGAGTAATGCATAATTAAAATAGTCAATCAAGTTTAGAAGGAATATCTTCAGGTTTCTTGAAAAAGCAGATGAATCTATGAACCTTCTACATAGCTCTTTGATGCCTGTGATAATGACATGCGTTCCACTTATATGATTTCTTTTTGACTCTATGGACATTGAAGAGGTTTACCTATTTTCCATGAAGATGGCACAAAGCTGAGTGGTGCTGTTGGCACACCTGAGGGATAGGGTCCCATCCAGAGGAACCCGAACAAGATCAAGAAGTGAGACCATGGGAATATCATGAGGTTTAATAAGACCACATGCAAGGTGCTGCACCTGGGACAGGGCTGCCTCACATATCAATACAGGCTCAGGGATGAACAGATCAAGAGTATTCCCTCTGTGAAGGATATGGGGGTGTTGGTGGATGAGAGGCTGAGCATGACCTGGTCATGTGCACTTGCAGGCAAGAAAGCCAGACACATCAAAAGCAGCATGGCCAGCAGGCCGAGGGAGGTGATTCTGCCCCTCTACTTTGCTCCAGTGAGACCCCACCTGGAGTGCTGCATCGAGTTCTTGTATCCCCAATTTAAGAACCTGGACCTCCTGGAGCAGTCCAGAGGATGCCCATGAAGGTGGTCAGAAAGCTGGAGTGCCTCTCTTACAGAGATAGAATGAGAGAGTTGGGACAATTTACCCTGGGGAAGAGAAGGCGCTGGGGATAATTTATTGCAGTTATTCAGTACTTAAAGGGGCTCTATAAAAAAATGGCGAAAAACTTATTAGCAGGACCTGTTGCAATAGGACAAGGAGTAATGGTTTTAAATTAAAACAGAAAACATTTAGTTTAAATATAAGTTTTTTACAACAAGAGTGGTGAAACATTTGCACAAGTAGCTTAGAGAGGTGGTGGATGTCCCATCACTGGGAGCATTCAGTGTCAGGTTGGACAGGGTTCTGGGCAACCTGTTCTAGTTGGAGATGTCCCTGTTCATTGCAGAGGGGGCAGACCAGAGGAATTTTAAAGGTACCTTCCAACCCCAAATATTCTGTGATCCTGTGATGCTAAGATGAGTTATTTTAGACCCTGACTAGAACTTGCAAAAACATAAAAGCACCATCTGTTTAGCTAGAAAGAATGTGGGTTATAGCATAGAACAGGAATGGAAGACAATATCCCCCTGTTTTGAAATCATTGGCCAAAAATCTGGAATTGAAGCACCTGACTTTGGACAACATTATAAAACACAATGAACCTTAACTGTTATGGAAATGCACCTTTTTCAATACACAAGTGTCTAGATCCTAGACTTCTTTTGCTTTTCTGTTCCCTTAAGGGAAGGTAAGCTAACAGCAAGACATCACGGTGATCTCTCTGACAAGGGCTCCATCCCATGGGGGTCCAGAGTCAAGCCAGGGAGTCAAGAAAGGTCAGGACTGGCAAGGTGCAAGGTAGGCATGGCACACCCATAGTGCAGCTCAGTCAAGGACCGGGGGGCAGGACATGAGCTCAGGCATGGCTCTGGATCCAAAGAGGGCAGGGTGAACACATGGAGGCTCAGGGTGGGGCATCTCTCAGCTTTTGCTCACAGTTTAGCTGTTTTCACAGAAACCTGGCTCAAAGGGCACTGTAGCAGGGCAGATCTCAAGGACTATGATGGAAGAGGTTGCACAAGAGGACTGAAAAGGAAGGTGCATGCAGGTTGGTCAGGGCAATAGACTGTTGGTGCACCCAGTGCTTTGATATCTCAAATGTATGTCAAAATGCAGTTTGAGTGCTTACAAAGATGGGCAATAAACCTAAATCAGCAACTTCCTGTGCTTCATGCATATATTTATCCCCAGAAATGAGAGAAAATAAAATGAGATACTGTGACTTTTATTTCTGTCATAAATTTAAGTATTGCTTAAGATTCACCTAAGTTCTGATTTTAATTCTTTGGTGGCTATTTATAGTCTTCTTTCATGCATGAGCAGTTAGATAGAGATATATGTCAGTGTTTAATTCTCC
Organism: Rhipidura dahli; assembly: GCA_013399225.1. Lineage (NCBI taxonomy): Eukaryota > Metazoa > Chordata > Aves > Passeriformes > Rhipiduridae > Rhipidura > Rhipidura dahli. Next base: position 903,680 of record VXAC01008728.1, on the reverse strand, counting down.
CTGTGACTAAATGATTACAGTATAACTCATTCTCCATGATACAGTGTGTCCTACCGAATCTGCCTAGTGAAATGAATGTCCACACTGAAGGATTAAAGCTGCAAAATCACAGAATTGTTTAGTTTAAAAGGAACCTCTTGAGATCATCTGTTCACGCCCATTCAAATATCCTAAATTTGATTTCAGACAGAATAACTCTAATCAATTATGTTTTTCTCGAGGCATACCAGTTTCTTGGTAATATTTTGCCTTAGCAAGGTTCTTAGTTTTCTCTACTTTTACTTCTATTCTTAGTTTTAATATGTTCCCTGATGAATTAGAAGAATTCCAAAGTTTTTTCATCTATGCTGGGCAGTTAAATGATGAACCATCCATCCACTGGGATAGTACACTTCCTCACAGTTATGATGATTTTCTCAATAACAATGCATAAAAATTTCCCACAAATTTTCATTTGTATTTTCAGATGGATTCATATGTTCATGTGCTTTCTCCTCTTGAACTCACTCCTGCATACATTTGTGTAATTAAACTGAAGAAATATTAATTTCCAAGTTGTGCACACAATAATGAATAGAGGCAGAGGGTTGTATTGACTGTGGACATACTTCTTGTACAAATACTTGTATAACTCTGAGCAGAACAAGCTACCATATTGCAAAGAGCAATGAATGGATCTTCATTTTACATATATATTCCCTGTTGATCATTTTTTCTCTGTGTTCTGTAGCTTTCATATCATGCTTATAGAAAAATGAATTTGTATGACTAAAGTTAATAAGGAATCCTTGCTCTATGGTGCTGTCTTTGGACAAATGTAAAAAGGCAAATGAGAAAAAAAAAAACAATAGAAAAAGATGGATACTGGCAGCAACTGAGATTTGCTCAGTGGGTTAGAGCATGGTGCTAATAAAGGGATCAGGTTTGATCCCTGTACTAGGCCATTCATTTAAGTATTGGAACAAGACCTTGTGGGTCTCCACTCAGAATATTCTGTGATTCCTTAACTGAAGCCAGAGCTTGTATTTAGGAGATGTTTAACTGGCATAACTGAGCTCCATCCAACCCTGTTGTGAGGCAGCTTTGAAATGTCTCTTCTCCAGTCTCTGTGTGAGGTCCTAAGGCCCATTGCCCTCTTCAAACCTGACAGCTGCTTCCTGCGCAGGGAGAGAAGCATTGCTAGAGTAGAGTTATCAGGCAGATCATAGCTCAGTGCAGAGACACAGGTAAGGGACAGAGATGCAGTCACAATTCAGACCAATGAAAAGAAACAGAATTAGTAAAATCATAAAACACTCCCGAGATGAGAGCACAGGACTTCTGTTACAGACACAAGGCTTGAATGTGTGATGCAGTGACTGGTGTGATGATGTCAGCAGCTATTAACTATGGCTTAATTTCACATTGTATGGACTCAGAACTGTGACCCCACTGCCGTACCAGTGGGTCACCACAACTGGGTTTTGCCCCTTGTAGAGGCACTTCATGTCACTTCAGCTAAGGGTTTTCTCAACCTAATGCAAGTCAAACTGGGAAAAAAAAGACATACTAGAAGAAGCAAGAGTTTTATCAAGTTAACTCAAGGATGTTATTATCCCCCTACCTTATGTTTTTGTAACCTTTTACATATGCAATACAACTCTCAAAATGTCCAAAAGTTTTCCAGTGGGTATATTTATTTGCACACAGAACACCATTGTATTCTTCATCATTAACATCATACAAGGATCCCAGTAAACAAACCAAGTATCCTCATGCATTTTGACATGAACTATTTAGTAAATGATATCACACAGCAATGTTAATTAATTATATTTTTAATTATTCTCTGAAATTAAAGTTAGTTATATTTAGAACTTATTTAATTAATCAAACTATATTTCACATGCCTAATGTAGATATTTTCAGAACTTCCCACTCTTTCCTCCACCACAGACATAATTAAAAGGAAAGTTTTCAGTGCATTTTTGAGAAGAAAAGCCAAAATATCTTTTCCCTTTCTGATGATAACAGCAGCCTCAGGTCCCTGCACTCTTAAAGTGGGTAGGTAAGGAATGTTTATTATTCAGCACAATATGCCATAGTGACATTTCTTATCATTACAGCACTATAGGACCAGAGGATTCATAAATAGTATTTGCCTCCTGGCAACTTTATTCCATGATAATATCCTTTTGATGCTGGGGTTGTGCACAGCTGAAAGAACCCCCAGGCTATCTCTGTACTTCGAAAAGTTGGTATACTGCTTCCTGGAGAAAACTAACTAACTAAGAATTAATAAACAAAACTTGCACCAAAACCAAGAGTAACCTTAATTACTGCATTCATTTGGCTGTAACAAAAGTGAAAAAGATAACTTAATGGTTACAAGAGATTAACAAATGGAGACTATTGACCCACAGATTCTCTTCTAGCTGTGTATAATTACACTAAACCCCTGAAGATAAGCATGAAGCACTTAAAAATCCAGGACTTATTATTCAAATAATATAAAGCCTGCTTTCCTGAAATTCTAAATCCACATGGCTCTTTCTGAAGACAGGTTTTGATTTGCTTGACATCTTTGAAAATCAAAAATATTTTGTAAAAAATCTCTTTTAGTGTTGCAAATACAGAGACCTTTTCAAATCTGCCATTGGTCTTGACTTCAAAACTGATACCATTTATCACCATTTCCAGAAATGTTCAAATAGCTGCTAAAAGGAAAAGGGCAAGATTCATGTCCAAAGGTGCTCTAAGAAAAATGACTGGGAATGGAGAAGTGGCAGATACGGAGCAGATGCTGGAAATGAAGCAGTTGTGGAATGAACCATGAGAAGCCAAGCTAAGCTGAACACTGCCAACCATAGCTGTGATGCAACACAGACAACCTTGTTTTGGGGGTTCGTCCGTTGTTTTTTGGTGTCTCAGGCTCGGGGATGGGAATCACTAATGGCAGGAATGGCCACCATCTTCTCTTTGTTCCAGTCATCACACGGAACTAAGTTGAAGTGATAAACAACTTTTTGTGGGGAAAGCACCTTTTCTTTCTTGATGCTTTTGTTCTTAATACTGCTGCTGTTACTGTGTGTTCCTCATTCCCTTGGTGTTTGTGTTCAGTAAATTGTTATCCCAACCCAGAGTCTCTGCCTTTGTCCCTCTCCTGCTGGCAGGGACGGTGGGAAGCGGAGTGGTTTATTTGGAGTTTAATTTTGGACTGGTTTAAACCACCACAGGCCCCTTCTAACAAAGATTCAGGAAGTGGTTGAGACATGATCCCAGACTGTCTTAACATGAAGCACCCAGAAACTGTGTAGCTGGAAAGACTGTGGTGTCCTTGGAGGGACTCAGAGTGTGAAATCCCAACCCCCAAAGGCCACAGTGCTACAACACAGCACTGGCCTAAATGGGCAGCCTTATACTGGCTGTAGAAGGCACCTGCCAAAGTAAAACACTGTGTGGTTAAAAACAGCTTAGCAGCTGCTATCCTCCAGGTAAGTAGTGTGTGTGCCTCCGTAACTGGCTATATAATTCTTAGATATGGAAGGATGTCTGTGTAACAAGAAAAGCTTTACAGTGTGAGACTCAGCATGTGAAAGTCACTTTGCTGTAAGTTCTTGGAAGGCCTTGTAAGCTGTGAGGTGTGATAACCACCCCAAATACACAGAAATTTACTCTGCACCAGCATTAGCTCTATACAAGAAAACACTTCTGTTATACTGCTGCTGATTTCAGAACCAAGTATTTACAGCATTTAAAAAATAATTTACACATAACATACTTTTCTTCTATTTTTTCCTCACATGAAAGCTAGCAAGTTGCAGTTCATGCAAATACATTTGTTCATGGGCAAGATGGGCTGCTTCAGCTGATGACTTAAAATAAAACCCTGCATTTCTTGAAAATGTTCATTTGTACTCCATTAAGTATAGAATTGGCAGGGTTTTCTTTCCTTTTTCTTTTCTTTTTTTTTGGCAGTGCTTTGTCCCTAGTGAATATTAAGGTGCCTCCTCTCATGAAACAGAGGAGCAAATCAATGCAATATCTTCATTTGTTGTCTGCATTTGTGGCTATAGCAAACCTAAGAGTGTCTTGGGGCAGCCTCAAAGCTTGTTTTCTACTCAAAGAAAAATTGCATAAGACAAAAAAATGCCTCTGAGGTTTAATTATCCTTCTTGGTTACCTTTCACCAGAAAAAAATGTACTGTAGCTCTGAGTTCTTCCGTGACCAAGATACCCATACCTGTTGCTTTTTTTCTTCCCAGCGGTCAATAGGTCTTTAAAAATGAATTGTTTCTCTTTCCTTTCCACCCCCACCTCCTCCCCTCTCCATGCTCTCAAGAGCTTCTCTCTTCTGCACAGATGTGCAAATTTGGTGATGGAGCCTAGGAAAAAAACTAATCTAACACTCTTTGTGTCTGTTTTTCAGTTGATGTATTTATGTTTGATGCCTGATTTTCCACTTAGGAAATGGGGGAGAGAAATTGAGGGTTGCAAGTCTCAATTATGGAATGGTTTTCTGACCCCCAGTGTTCTCCCTCAACTGTTTCTTTCATTGGGCATCAAATTCTTCTCTCCTTCTTGGCTGCCTTATTTCTTAACCTTCTGCTAAAATAATACAAAAAAACCCACTACATTTTTCTTGAAATTTAAAGTGGCAGCCTTTCATCTGCCAAAATCATATTAGTAAAGAGCTTCCATCACCTCATTTCTTGTGGAGTTACCTCAATCATCTTAGGAATAAAACCTCTGGTGGGGCAATTTAGAACAAGATATGTCCTCATTCTGTGATACTCTGGAGTGCCTGGTACCTTCTAGTTCTTCTCCATCTGGTACTTCTAAAATTTTTACTGAACGTGCCTTATTTAACTACACATTTCCCTCAGGATAACATTTTCTTTACCTGCATAAATGAAAAATGAAATATGAAAATTGACCCTGTCATGCTGTGAGGGTCTGATGCAGCATCTTTTACTCCTACAAAATTTGTTATTCCAGCAGACTGGAATCTTTCCAATGGTTCTGCACAATTTGAGGCTTTTGAAATTGCTATTTTTTTCCAGCAATATTATGCAAGGCCAGGACAGAATCCTCATTAATGACCTGGAAAGGAAGTGTAGATTTTTGACCAGCTTTCCAGCTGCTAACATAGGTTGTTCTGTGGGGATGCAGGCTGTTGCACAGGGCATGCATTATGAAATTGTGAAAGGACTGACCTCACAACCAGGAATCACCAAACATAATCACCCCACATTTCTACAAAATCAATTCTGTGCAGTTTTATGAGGCAGAAATAATGGATATATTTTATCCCACAGATGTACTGAGGGAGTAGATGACTATGTCCTACGTGGTCATTAGAAGAGTCAGGTGACAGAAGTCATAGGAAATAACTTTCTGCCATATTTTTCATTCACACTGAGGGTTTTAATGGTAGAAGAGATGTTAATTAACTTTGTTCAGTAATATTTTTACTCACAGACTTACTTGATTATTTTCACCTCTAATGTTAAATGTGGATTTAAGAAGAGATTCAAGGTTCTCAGCCCACCAGAAAGATGATGAAGACTAAAGCAAGTATCAACTCAGGCAGATTATAGCAGGAAAATTAGAGTCTGGATTTTGAAACATTTTCTTATCCTTTTTCTTTTTCCTTTTTGGCCCAGACCTAGTGGGGTCCTCTCAAACTACTTTTTACCTAATTGATTTTTCACTGCTTGTGGTATCATTCTGCTCTTTGCTGGATGATTTCCAGCCTGTCCCACCAGAAGTGGCTGAGTTATATATGTGTGGAGAGAGAAATAAAATTGAAATATCTGGTACTGTAATAAAAAGACAGTATCATGAAGAAAGGATTTTTACCCAGGAGTTTATTAGTGTACAACAGAGTATGGACAGTTTTTGGTTTGCTAATTAATGATAGCAACTTGCACAAGGTTCTGAGGCCAGCTGAGGCCCAACATTAACTGAGGTAGGAACAAAGAGTGGAAGGTTTCAGGGCCTTGGGCACTGTCACTACCAGCCCTCTTACTGCACCAGAGCTGTGCCCAGGGCACTGCCACCTCACTGGGGTCACAGGCTGTGCTCCTCCCAGTGGGAACCAGAGTGGGTGAGGGTGAGAGCCCAGTGGGGAGTGGGGCCGGACCTGGGTCGCTGCCTTGCAGGGACTGCATGGGGTCCAGGGCAGTGCAGGGGCCAAAGGAGCAGGGCAGAACCCTGGCTTTGGGCAGCTGTGTTCGCTGCCAGCTCCTCTGGCTTCCTTAACCAAACACTTGGGTGACATAGGTTTTACAGTGCTCCTCTCCTAGAAACAAATATATTCCAACTTGGTACTTTTTGTTTCAGAAACAATTTTTTTTTTTCCTGGAGGGAAGGGATAAACTGTAATGATTTCCAAGGTTTAATATGACATTTTCCTACTTAGTGATTGCTTTCTTTTTCTATGTGGTGCCTGGATACGCAAACTCCATTTGCAGCTCAGGTACATATATCTAGCTGTATTGTTTTGATCTTGCCTCAGGAGAATGGTGCTTGACAGTGAGTGTCATTTTGCAAAAGTGTGTTGTCTGCAATTCTTAAATAACAAAGTAAGATACTGATTTTTTTTATTAGTTTTTAAGCCAAGCATAAAGGTCTAAATTTTTTTGAACATTAATTTCAATGAAGCATAAGAGTTCAATGGATTTAATTATGAGGCAAAGTGGAAACATCCTACAGAGAACTTATATTTCTGATGACCTTTCCCACACTGTTTTCAGTAAAGAACAATCATTTTGGGGCTCTCAGGTGGAAAATGGATTAGAGTGTCACAAAAGTGTTGTTGTTTTATATTTGCTGAGGAAGATCATGCACCTCAACCTCATGCCAGTTACATCAATATAAATACTTTTCAGTTGTGGCCCGTTCTGTTGGTGTTGTATAGAAAATGTGTAATCGTAGCATGAGATTGAGGAAGAAAGATAAAAGGACACTATAACAAATGGGCTGGTTAAAAAGCTATGTACAAACATTTTGTACACCAAAGTGGATGAAGAATTATCTACAGTGGTTTAATGAGGTTTTGCCAGCAGTAGTAGACACTGAGGATAAAGGTCTAGGCTGTGTATGAAATAACCTTCCTAACCATTGAAATTTTTTGGTTGTCGAAAAATTTAAGGTCTTTGTGCCCTTTTAAAATCAGATAATAATAGACACTAATTGTTGGAACAACTTCTTAATATGCTTAGGAAAAATGATAAGTTCTTTAACAACACATTTTGTGTTTAGTTTTAGGTTATTTCCAAGTGTGGGGTAATTTTCAAGGGCACTGTTCATAAGTGTGCTGGGCTAGGGGTACTGGACTGTTGGTAACCCAACCCAATGTGCTAGAGGGCTGTTCATGAGTGTACCAGACTGCTGTTGTGAGTCGGCAGCCAGTTCACTCAGCTGAACTCTCTTCTGAGATTTCATGTGTTCTGATACACAGTTTTACTAGGTTTGCAATAGCTGGGAAGAAGAGAAGGGTTTGTGCTTACACAGCACAGGTTAAGACATAAAAGATATAGTGGAAGACTTGTAGATGCCAGGGATCGTGTGAATAGTCAGGGTTGCTTGTCAAATTCTATCAAGTACCAGGATCTGGTATTTACTGTGATGGTGGAGAATCTGATCAAGCAGAATGCCCTGTATGACAACTTCTCTCTAAAGCACTTGTAACTTTTGTTACACTTAGACACAGGGAGGAGATTTTTCTTTTGATTTCTGGTACAGACTCATTTTTTCCCTTTTTCTAGACCAAAACCAGATAGCATCCAAGAAAGATTCCTTATCACACACCCAAAAGCTATATGAATGAAGTAGCAAACACTTACTAGAACTCTGTTTCCTGTGTTATATAGTCATATTAAAGCAATATAATGATTCTTTTGATTTGGTCATATACAAAAATAAACTCCATGCAGATTTACATTGACAAATACACTTACATTATTTTCTTTTGCTCAAACACCAAAGTGAATAAGTGTAACCTAACTCTCATGCAGGAGTTTTAGGTAGTAAAGTGTCTGAGCAAGTATCTTATTTACAATCTTTAAGGACCCTATCAGAACACAGCAGAAGAAATGCATACTCTGGCCACAGTGTTCTGATAATGTGGCTGTATGTGGCTTCTGGATCAGAGCTGACTCACAGTAGCCAACTGGAAATGCAAATGAAAAGATTTCACATGTGCACACACCTTACAAGGCCTTTGCAGTGAAATTAGTTATAGCATCTGTGTATGTGTGCATGTCCATCCAAAACTTCTGACTTCTAAATTCACCTAAACTGTACACAGGCTCATTGGGGAAGCAAAGCTTCAGGATTTTATTTTTATGGACTGGGTTTTATAATGGGGCTTTGCACTTAAAAGTGCAAACAGTACACAGTGTTTGCAGGATGGTGAAAAACTATTAACTTTTGCAAAATCTTCCTTACCCATGTTAAAACTAATTTGAGTAATTCTAGCTTTAGTGTCATCATTTAAAACTAATATAATTAAGTAATTTTCAAAGGAAAATACATGCTGATGTCTCTGCATACTACTAAATATTTAAGTGAACATCATTCCTGCACATTTTGTGATGGAAAATAACTTTACCAAAACAGATCAAATGAGCACATCACGTCTCCTGTGTACTATCTTTCTCTTCGAATTATTCACCACTATATATCTATATATGTACATAAAATATACATGCAGTAACTGTACAAAGCAGAGCTTGGAGGAGTCTGCTGAAAGGATGCCTGCAATATGCTCTGTCACATTTCAAATCTCAGATCAAGCACAAAACATACCTAGATCTATGTACTCCCATGATAAAGATTTTCCTGAAAATTACTAAGTACTCCAAGCTGTGGTCAGAGTTAGAACTACACAGTGTCTGTGACTGTCACTTGGGGAAAGATTAATTGATGAGTATGAATGGAGCAAAAGAATATTGTGCACTGTTCACCTTGGCTTCATTATCATGCCAAAACTCAGCTATGTAAATACAGAGTTGCTTTGATACTGTATGTTCTAGATGAGAACCCTGCACTGCACACAGATTTTAGCCAGCTGGTTTGTCTTTAGCAGCTTTACAGCCACAGCTTACAGAGAGTGCAGCCAGAAAACAACTCTTATGTTGACTTGCTGAAACAAGTGACAGTCTTTCCCTATCCAAAGGATAGGTTTATTTTTGCATTTGCCTACCAAAGCTAATCTCTGAAAGAAAGATGGATAAACTCTCCTGGTTTGTGTAATCTCTTGTAAATATGCTTTAAACTGAGCAGATGTCAAATTGTCATGCTTGTAATGCCATACATGTATGAAAGTTTATGACATGCATGGCAGCATGCTCCAGCAGCAGAGCTAATGCCATTAGTAACACAGCAGTCAGAAATCATAAAGTGGAAATAAGAAAATTGGTAAGAGGTATGTGCAAGAGGCCACTTGCTTTAAATCAATCCCATCTCACATGACAGAACAGGGCTACACAGTTTTAGCCCTCCTAATTTCCTGTTTACCTAAGTCTTACCAGTAAAAGCACACATCATCATAAGAAGAAAGACATGTCTTGAGGTCTTTTCTTTATCAAGGAAGAAAAAGTCTTATTCCCCTTAGACTTACAAGGTAACAGGAAGATGCTGACCATGGTAGCTGTGAAAAGGACTTTGAGTAATACTTTGAGTAATTCTGAGTGATTCTAAGCTAACACACCATAAGTCAGGACACCGGAGACCACAAATAGAGCTATGATGGTCTGTCAGATGTGGATACAGAGGCGAAATTATCTTCTGTGCCATCAGAGGCTTGTGACAGATAATGGTCAGAACTTACTAATGGTGAAATGTGCTTTTTGTACTTAATTCTTGTTAGTTTTTTCAATTTGCCTAAGTTTTTTAGTCAGCTGGGATTGATGCCATCAGAGCACAGGAATACCAAAGGAAATCAGAAAATATAAAACCATCCAAATGCCGACTATTAATTGTGACTCAGTGGGCTAAAAATAGTAGTATTTTTCTTCTTGATAACTTGCCCAGTCTAGCAACAAGTCTTATCATACTGATAGCTGGATGCTTCCCTGATGTTCCCATTGTGACTAAACTACCCTAAGTTACACCTTCTCACTCATAGACAGCAAGACAGCTGGTAAGAGGCAGTGCTATGACTCGGCAGCTGTTAGGTCTGCAACTGCACAGCAAAGTAAATACTGCAAGGCTTTATCAGCAACCTTTACAAATTGCTTTATCAAAGAGAAGGACAATAAGGTAAATATTTTGGTGTTTTTGTTCAGTACAAACCTTTTGTTTTTTATATGAATCTGCAAAGAATTTATATCTTCCTCTGAAGGCTTCCCACAGCCATGTGGATAATGAGAAGTGAAACTTGTCTCTAAGAAGATGTATTGGCAATTTCATTCCCTTCAGTCCATGCTTAGATTCTGGCTGTTTGCTGGGAAAGGTGTCAGACAGCTGAGCATCAAGAAACATCTCATGCTGGCCATACTCATGATAGGCAGGTACCACATGTCACCTTCACTTTCCCTAATGCAAGGAGACAATGTCATGAGGAGCTTCAGTGAAGATTTACAGCCCATTGAGATCCCTTTTCCTCTTTCCAGGAGCTAATGTAAGCAATAAAGTACACAAGCTCATGGAGCTACATAACTCTTCCTGTCAGCTGTGTCATTTGGATTCAATATATCCCATACTAGGTGACAGGAGTGTCTGCTATTGTGTAGTGAATGTTCTGAAAAACCAAGCATAGCACTCACCTCTTCCCTTACCACAACCCAACAAACAGAATCAAATCCTTGGACAATAGCAACACAAGCCTTGCAGATGCAATAATCTATTTGTAAGTGCTGTCCTAGATAGATCTGCATTTTTGCTTTCATGCATACATTCTCTTCTTTCCTCCTTTCCCTTTTCCACTCTCCAGATACAAAAGAGACAAAGAGCTGTCACATCATCCTCTGTAATTCTTGACAGCGTAATGTCCCTAGGTCAAAAGTAAAGCAGTGTAACTGTGAGGAAAGGAGTATCATTCTCCTTTTCATAATGGCAAAGTGAAAGTTCCAAAGAGATTTGTCACTTTCAGGAAATAAAAACTTGTGATGAGTGTTTATATAACTTTTGAGTTAACTTATGTCAGTGTTTTTTCAATATTTGTCAGCACTATTGCTAGAATAAACAGCAAGTTGGGACAAACTGGCAAGTCTGTGTATTCTGCTTTTTTTGCTAAACTGAAATGTGGTGCTGCCTATCATAAATCTGTGTCACTGAAAATTAGTACAGTCTCTTTGCTTTTGGAGCACAGTGAAGGAGGAGAATAGTGCTGGTGAAAAAATAATTATGATGTGACAGGTGTTAGCAGTGACATGAGTAAACTGGTTTGGGAAAGGTTAATTTCTGTTGCAGTTGTTACTGCAGAGATTTGAATTGCTACTTAGGTGACCAGAGCTTTGTCACAGTATTGTGCAGGCTGACAAATGACTGTGCAAGAAAGGTATTCTGCTTCCTGGGTGATATTTCAGGTGACACCTTTTAGTTAGTAATAATGCAATGCACATATATAACATTTGTAGGAAATTATTCAAAGAGCTGCACAGGAGAATCAGTGATCCATTCCAACAGAATCCGTGCTTACTGCATTGTCCAGAAATTAGGCATCCTTGTTTATATCTAAAGGGGAAGAGGCAGAGGAAAACAGTATTTTGTTGGACATAGACAATGGGTGGGTGAAGAAGGAAGTATACAATAGCATCTGGACAGGTGTTAATCTTAATTCAAGAGTCTGATGTAACTGGTCATACCAATCATCTGGATAAAGTACCTATATTTGATCTTTGCTAGCAGTCTGGGCTTAAGAAATTCAGTAAGAATAAGATGCTTCAAAGTTCTTTTCTCTACATCTGGAAGATTCATTCAAGACAAGTCTGTTCTCTCCTTTTAAACTGTAGCAAACTAAGAAACACTTATAAAATATTTTAATCCTGTTATAACTCCTCTCCTGTTTCAATGTATGTATACAGTCCTTTGCCTCTCATTACTTTGTTTGCCTTGAAGAAAGACTGACATTTTATGCAAGGGCTGAAATGTGAGATTCTTGAGATAAGGAAATCTGTATCCAGAAAAATAAAACCCAAGGAACTAGAAAAGGCCTAAATTAGAAAAAATTAATGTGCTGTATGCTTAGCTAATTACACCATGATTTTTATATGGCTTCTTTTTAATCAGGCACCAGTTAGAAAGCTACAAGCTACTGCCTTATTTTTACTTCTCTATTTAGCACTTGAAGGAAAGGAAATTACATTCTAATTTTGCTTTAATTTTATTGTTTGTGTTCTTGTACTCATAATTAATATGTTTTGTGCTGCAGGAGGGTGAAATTATATGCTCATTCTAGAATTAATTCAAGTCAGATTAAGACAATCAATTCCCCACCACCATCCCTGCTGTGATAAGGCTTTGAGGGGACTTTTGCCACTAAGGCATTATTACATTCTCTTACTTCCTCTGGAACAAGACAGGAACTTCTCCCTCATCCTAAAAGAAGGAATACAATTGTATCTATTTGTTTTCAACCAGTTTTGCTTAAAATTAGGAAAATTGCATGAGTCAGTCTGGACTCAACTTTTTCCTTGGTTTTTGCTCATTTTTTTCTTTTTTTATGTGGTTGGCTTGGGTTTTTTTCAGATTTTCCTGACAGGTTCTTCCCAAGTGCTGTCTCTGAGGTCTCTGATCCTACTGACAGGGATACCTATGTGTATATAAGTAAATCATGTAACTCAGTAAAGAGTATCCCCAGTGACTGTTTCCCTCAACTTCTCTGCTCATCTCTCCCCTTTGTAACCCCTGGGTGAAGTTTGAGGGCTTACATCAAACGGATGACTACAGACATCTCATTGAAATTTGAACATTCGGACTACACTCTAGGGAGATAACAGTCCTGATTTTGTTGTTTTATCCAAGCAAAAACAGAATCTACCATGGGTAACAAGAAAGTAATTTGTATTGTAGTACATGTTTATGGTTTAAAAGATAACCAATCAAGAAAAAAAGGTACCAAGATGTTAACATTCCCTACAGAAATATGAATTGAAGCACTGGAGCTCTTACTTGACTCCAAGACTGAGAAAAGCAAAGACTAAAAACAGAATGTGTAAGTGAGAAGTTCAAAGGCAAGTGAGTTAGCACTTCTCTTGCTGTGGTGCTGTAGGCGGAAAAAGCAAGGCCGAAGTCTGAAAATTGGTGTGTCTTGCACTGGCAGGTGCAAGTTCCATACTAAAAGGAAGTCAGTGAGCTGTGGCTACACTGGAATTGGAGCTCTTTAGTACAGAGGTAGACCAGTAATTCCCCCAGCAGTATGCTGTTTTCCATATGACAAAATCATATGGGAAGAAGGAAAGATACTGAGAATAAATTAATAATTTTCAGAGAATTAAATTAGATTTCCAGTACAATTACTTGAAGTTCTTAGCAAGTGAAACACTTTTCCTTTTAATAGAGTTCTTTGCTGTTTAAAATATTTAAAATTATTTTAAAATCTTTAGTGAAAGTTATGTCATCTGCTGCAACATCAGCAAGCACTTCCCAGATGGGATTGTGGTGATGATGAAAAAGTGTTTGTATTCTCAAATTATTGCATTTTTAGGGTATTAATCTTGTAGTTTACTGAAATATTTTGTTGAGGGTGCATTTCTTATAATTTCTGTCTTTGTCTTTTTTTTGCTGAATTTTATATCCTTTTAATAGGAAAGTTATTTTCCTCTGCATTTGCCAAGGGAGTCATGCAGGTTCATTCCATTTTGTTGAAGTGTCTTTTTGTTAGAACAGCAGATAGCCACTTACTAATTAAAGTAAATGGCACACATAAATGTCTCTGTGGTGCTTTCTTTATTTCAGATTGATATTTCCTGTCACCTATTTCTCCCTTTTGATAAGGAAGATATCTGTGCCCTTTATTTGCTTGTGTAGCTTTGTAATGTTTAGTCTTTTTTATGAAATATCATTAAACTATAGTGATACCAGTGATCTTTGAACTATTTTCTCATTTCTGACACTGGTTTGGTTAGTGATCTGTGCAAGTCTATGACAAGTAACCGCTACTTGAATTGGTAGCTTTGGATATTCAACATTGCTAAAAAAGCCTACTGAGACAGAGCTTTGAGATGTTTACATTTATTACTACAAATCATAGTAAACCCACAGGAATAGTTGAGCATCCTACTTCAAGCTTGCTCAGCTACCTTATAGAATAAACTCTCTTGGAAACAATGCCTGTTCAAAGTGATTTCCTCAGTCTTACAGGTAATTTGTGATGAAAAAGGACCTCAACATAGATTGCATAATATTTCTTTATCTCAGTGTCTCACTTCAGTAAGTGCAGGTGCCCTTAAAAATTTGCTTCTAGCATTAAGTGTATTCCAGTTTATTAATCTACCTTTAATTGGGTGTGATGCAAAAGTGGTTAATTTTTTTAATCCTACAGGATGAACTGTAGATTAGAAATGCTGATGCTAATCTTGTCTTCCTAACCATGTTTTTCAGAAAAGGAGGAAAATCTGGAGATTCACAACATTAATGAATTACAGACTTTTTGAACTTATCTGTGTCAGGTCCTGTATGCAACTGTTTCTTTTCAGTGTACCTGCATTTTTTACCCCTTTCTAGAACACTGTTATATGAATCCTCTTTTCTATTGCTAGGCTAGGAGACACATGACTGAAAAAAACCCTGGCCCGATTCCATGACTGAAAGAAATAGCTGCATGTCAGTAACTCATCGCTGTGTGCAATAAAATGAAAATGAAACACTTGTCAAGGCATGAAAGTCTAATAAGTCTTCTAAACATACATATTGAAATTTATATTCTCTTTTGAAGTGGATACACACGTGTCTGACATGCTGTTCCTTGTTCAGGTTGTCTTGATGGATGTAGCTAATTGTTCTATTGCTGTTATCTGTTGTAGGTTGCCTAATAAGTCTTCATAAAATGCCTGTGTCGCTACCCTTTCAGTTGTTGAAAGGATGCTATAAAGAGGAACTATTAGAGTCGCCCTTTGAGGTGCCAGAGTAAAGACTGATAACACTAAAGCCTGATGACTAACACTACAGTATGAGGTGAAAGAAGCTTTAGAGCCACTACAAGGAGTGATGGCAAGAATTGGGGAGCTTTTATTATTTATTATTTTTAAAAGATCAAACTCTAGTAGAAGGTGTCCCTGCCCAAGGCAGGGGAGGTGAAACTAGATGACCTTTAAGGTCCGTTCCAACCCAAACAATTACATTATAAGTCTTTGGGCAAAGAGAGATGTAAGAAAGCTTTTCTCCTTTCTTCCTTTTCTTCTGGCAGTATTCATAGCTGACTTTGCAAGGCCTGGAAGGTTTAAAGGGGAGGGAAAGGAAA
Organism: Rhipidura dahli; assembly: GCA_013399225.1. NCBI lineage: Eukaryota > Metazoa > Chordata > Aves > Passeriformes > Rhipiduridae > Rhipidura > Rhipidura dahli. The sequence goes on along the minus strand of VXAC01008728.1, from coordinate 888,289 downwards.
ATATCCTAAACGGGCTGAGGACTAAAGGTAGGATTTGGGTTTGTTAGTACTTTTATGATGGTGAGACACATCTGAAAGCCTTTGGTTTTGATTTAGCCTTTTGGACACAGTCAGAAAGTTTTCTGAATTAAGATTTACTAAGGAGATTACTATAGATCAATCCTGGAAGAGTTAAAAATAGTTCTCTAAATGGGTACTGATACAGAAAATAAAGAAGTGAATCTTGGAAGAATTTAACTCTGCTCTTTAGAAAATTGATGATGTCTTATCTTCTTTTAAAACAGACTTTTTTTCAGGGGTTACAAGGCAGGTGTAGATCAAGTCAACAGAAAACTGCAGAGGCGAATTAATGCTACTGTGCTGGTCAATAGACTAGGAAGCTAAAATATGCACAACAGTTAAATGGATTCTCGAAGGCCTTTGGTCTATGAGGAATTCAGGAGACTTGATGCAGGTAATCAATTACCTGGAACGGAAACTATTGACTACACAGATTCTATCCGTCTATTTCAATAACAAGCCAAGTGAATAAACTGACTTTTTTGCAGAACAGTCGAATGTCTTCAATGAGCTATTTCAGTCTGAGATTTGAGTGTATGCCTAATTTTCCTGCTGCATGACTTAAGAGTTTCTATCTCTGTTATGTTTTTTTTTCCTTGTAGAAAGTGGGAATACACATATTTACACAGCTAGATGGAATGTGCATATTTGCCACAAGAGTAAGTGGCCAGAAGATGGTATGACTGAGGTCTGTGTGCAAACTCCTAGTCAGCAAAGCGTTCTCGGGCTTATCTTTGACCCCAACATTAATCACTAACAAACATGGTTTGACAAATGGTAGCTCATAATTAGCAGTTTTTAAATAAGATATTTTTTATTGCTTTCTGAAGTAAATAGTATCCTACTGAAGAACAGGGAAACTGGCAAGATTCATTTCCTTTTTCTTCAGGGCTTCCATGTGAGCCCTTTCATGGAAAAAGCACATGTAAGTAAAGAACCTCAATTTACAGGTATGTTAAGACTACTCAATCTATCAATATTTCCTCACAAAATGTAGTGATAAGAACAGTAATAAGATCAAAGTCTTTTTTCCTCAAGTTGTGTCCTATTACACCTAAGTTGATCTCAAGCCATTTAAAGGATTGTTTTAAAAACTAATAGTCATGTTGGTCTTTCTGGATTTTCTGTAACTCAAACTTGATTTTTAAATAGATGTTTTGTATGCACCCATGATTTCTGGGCATTAGCCTCTGGATGTACATAGCTGAACAGTTAGTCAACATCTCTAAATAATACAAACATTGACTCTTCAAGGTTATGATGGAGGTACTTTCAATGGCATTTCACTCCAGTGTAAAATTTTCTCAAATAAGAGGCTTAGAGCTTATCTTCCCTGTTAATATAGATTTGTTTTTTACCTCTATCCATAGACTGACCTTGGTGATTTTACTTTCTGGGAAAACTAAAGTGTATTGTCTTTAGTGTATTTTGACCTCATATATGTCAGTTCCAGATGTTAAAAAAAAAAAGAAAAAAACAAACCAGTGTTTTTTTAAATAACAAAGCCTTGCTTTTGTAAAAGAAAACTCATCAAGAATAGTTCATTCACTTCTGAAAGGTCTCAGTGGCTTTGTAGAAGTCATATGTGGACAGATTTTGCTACAGATACAAAAATCTCAGAAACTCTTAGATAAAGAAACATAAGAGTCTGCAGATACCTATAACTGACAGGGTAGGTTTATCTAGGTTGCAAAATCCCCCATAATATTTGATATTTTCATAGCAAATTCTTGATTTATAAAACCTGAGAACATCTCTGGAAGGTGGGAAAATGTTAATCTTCCCATTTTTATACACTTAGAAAGTAGGTCATGTTATTAATTCATTTCATGAAAAGATTTTCCTTCTCTTTTGTTCTGTAATGTTATACTTTTTTTTTTTTTTAACTGTCAGTCAAAACAAAGTATAAAGACCACACTTCAGGACAAATGGCGTATAAATGGATTTTGTAAATTCTGTCATATCTATGCAAACATGACAAAAGGAAGGCTTCCAAATGTGGATGGTTTAAACACAGCACAGTTCACAAACTGATAGATCATCCTCTCAGTTGCAGTCATTTTCAGTATATTGCTTTTGAAAGTTAAAATACATGAGAACTTTTCTTACACTAAAAGTTAACCCCATTTCACTATAGAAGGGGCCACAATTTGGGAGTATGGTAAAATAAGATGTGCAAATAGGTGCTTTTAGCACCTTTTCACAGCTCCAATTCCAGTGCTTCTCTGTGCCAGAGAATATTATTGAAACTATTCACTATTATTGAAACCCGGGGACTGTCCTGGTCACAGGAATGAATATGCATCAGCTGGGTGTGAAACACCTGGCAAGTTCTTACTTAGTTCTATAAACATAAAGTTAGCTCCTCTGAATGGGTTAACATGTGCAGTTATTCTAGTCATTTACACATTTATTTCAATTGTAACCTATATATATTTTTTTTTACATCAATTAAAGGGTTATGTGGATTTGCAACCATTTCTATTGGCTTTACAAGAAGCCAAAAAAAGCGTAGCAGAGATGCTTTGGATATTCTGGTCTTATGTCAGGTTGTCTTTAACAAATGCCATTCCACTTTGACAAAAAATAGCATCTTTCTTCCATTAGGAGGACTGCCTTGACAATAAAGACACTGTCTCAGTTTTGTCAGGCTTGATTGCTGATTTAACACCAGTATGGTCAACTGACCATGATAATAGGATGTATGCATAGCTTGAAGAAATTGTCTTCTATGTTCTCACTAAAGAGTATCTGAGCACAGGTGCCAATACAACAGCTTGTGTCCTCCCTGCTGCACAGAGTCTGATCCAGAATATCGGCATCTTGAAAGAATCCTCATATGCACAGTAAAATTGAATGTTACAGCAATTCAGATGAAAAACTGGCCTCTTTCTTCTTCCCTCTTCCACAGAGCATAAGTGAATAGATCTGGAACACCAGAGCATCTATCTATAAAGGAAGTCCTTGACCAGAAATGTCAAGGACAGGAAAAGCCAGGATTTTTTTTTAATATTTAGCTTTGAAAAATCCTATCATTTCAGAGTAAAAGATTAGCAAGGATATAAGCCAATTGAGTTGATAAGATGCCTAGTGGATACCAGAGATAAAGAGCTTTATTGTGTATTTATCTTGTAGAGCCTAAATTTTGTCCTTACTCTCTTCTCTTTCCACATTTATCTTGGAGTTTCTTTACAGATGAAAAGTTTATTGAAAGCTCCGTAAGGAGGCACAGTTTCATATCCTGCTGGGAACTTTTTTTGGCATATCATTAAATATGTGGATGTACAAAGATTAGAGACAGAAACTGAACAAATCAATGACATTCAGCCCAAAAAGAGCCAGAGAATGGTGCAGTTTCTATTGTCTGAAAGAGAAATTACTCTGAGTGCCACAAGCCTTTCTCACGAGTGCTCCAGGAAAGGTATTTGAGCCCTGAAACAGTGCTGCTTATGACATAATGGACTGTAATATAAACCGTCTTGCTACAGAGAGAAATAAAGTCATAAAGGGACAAAAAAGCCTGAGTTTTTATACCCAATCCCAAGGTTTTGAGACAACTCAAAACAATGTAAGTAGAATTTACATTCCGTCATATGACACAATCATTAAAAGTTGAGGCAGGTTAATTGGAATGCTAAGCCAGCATCTGGGGAAATCTAAAGGCAACAATTAATGTGTCCTAAAGCTGCTGAACATCAAAGAGAGAAAACTCTCTGGTAGTTGTTAGCTTGCTTTTTCACTCTCCTTTTGTTACAGTAGGGACAGCTAGCCTAGGCATCCCAGTGTATGAGTGCCTGTTCTAACATGTCTTTTATCACCATCATTCAGAGCCCCATGAGAGCAGGGAACTATTTCTTGTGATGTACAGTGGAGTTGTGAAATCCACCTTTGGGTGGCTCTGAGGGCTGAAGCAGAGGTAATGAGACAAGGCAGTCCCATTTTCACCAGAGTTCAGGGAGTGAAAGATTAATTGGTTGAAACAGTCTCCCCTTGGAAATGACTTTAAAAGGCAAAATATGTTGCAAAAAAGTATCTCAAATCTAACCTTTAGTCTCAGTGACCTTATGTGTCAAACAAATAAATATTATTTTTCTCATTAATCAAATAGGTAAAACCAAAGTATACAGATTATGTGTTTTGAAGGGATCAGAGTTCATGCTTACTGTTGTGACTCATAATGATCCACATATCTTGTGTTCTTTCTGCTGTAGTAAAATGACAGCATCATGGTGACATTGATGTCATGCTGACAATGCTATTCAAGTAGGGACACATCTTGCTTGTTTTCCCAGTGGATGCAAAATTTTTCTAGCTCCTGTCTCATGGAGACTTGGTCAGCAGCTACACTTCAGATCCAAGTTTAGTAGAGAAATTCTTGCAGGGTATGCAGAAAAAGAGCCAATGTTGTGCTATTAATATTTATACTTTGGGTTTTCTATCTCTCACTATTTTTTCCCCATCTGTTGAAGACCTGTCTTTTCACTACGCCAAGTGCAGCTCAGCTTCCCAGTTTGCAGTGCCTTCACACACCCTGGGGCCAGCACAGACAGTACGAGCTGACAGTGAGCTGAACACAGTAACCACTTAAGGGGCTGTGATGCAGAGGCATCCTTTGCTCAGTTAAGTATTTCCTCCTGTTGGAGCTGTGTTGAATTCCTGAGCACTTATTTGCTTTCTCATTATTTGCTTAATTCAATTGTAAGGCCTGAAATTTTCTTTTCTGGGAAGAGAAGGCTCTTCCTTACATGCCCCTGTGAGCTTTGGAGACTCTACCAATTTGTTTGCTGCTGGTAGATAGAAGCAGACAGCTTCTCTCCTGTTCTTCCCAATTAAAATATGCTATGCTTTTTCATTCCTTTCACTGCTCTGTAGCTATCTCTTCTAATTCTATTGCTTCACATTTTTATTATTAAATATACATTGCTCTCAAGTTTTTAATTAAAAAAAATCCAGCAAATCATGGAATTGTTTAGGTTGGAAAAGAACTCTAGGATCATCATAAGTCAACTGTTAACCTAGCACTGCCAAGTCCACCACTAAACCATGTCCTTAAAGTGCCACACCTGCATGTCTTTTAAATACCTTCAGGAATGAGGACTCAGCCACTTCCCTGGGCAGCCTGTTCCAACACTTGATAACCTTTCCAGTGATGCATTTTTTCTTAATATCCAATATAAACCTTCCCAGGTGCAACTTGAGGACATTTCCTCTCTCCAGTCGCTTGTTATTTGAGAGAAAGACCAACTCCCACCTGGGTACAATTTCCTTTTCGGTTTCCACTGAGATGCCTTTTCTTTAGGTGAAACAGCCCCAGCTCCCTCAGGCACTCCCCTCAGGACTTGTGCTCTAGATCCTTCCTCAGCTTGTTGCTCCAACACCTCAATCTCCTTCTTGTCAGGCCCAAAACTGGACATATTATCTGAAATGTGGCCTTACCAGTGCCAGGTACAGGGGCATGATCCCTACCCTGGTCCTGCTGGCCAGGATGTACACTTGTGAGGTCCTGTGAATTCCATTTACTGGATGGCTGTTTGGTTTTCCTGGAACAGAAGAGATTTTGGCAGGAGATAAAATGAGAATATTTATCACTTGTTCCCTCTGAAATCCTAAATATTGTGTATATTTAAATCAGCCATTTGAGACTGCAATATTATGATTTATCTCTGCAAATTTCTATTCTGAAGATAAGATACCTAAAAATTAAGTAGTTGTTAACTAAACCACAGCTAATTGCTACTGGGTAAGAATGCTTTTGTTCTACCACAATTTCTCTAATGTTGTTTTAACTTATTGGCTGGGGGAATATTTAGGATGATAAGCTTGATCCATATTAACACTCCTAAAGCCAAGTAATTCCTGGATAAGTTGAAAAGCTTTGAGTTTTGTGCTGTGCCTCTAAGACATAAAAAGCCCAGTGCACCAAATGCAGTGTTCCAAATTTTCAAAACTAAGTCAAGTCAGCATTTTTCCCTCTAAATCTACTATTCCATGTAATTTATGAAAATCCAGGTTCCTGCACAAATGACACTTTCCATTGAGGTTGAGATTAGTGGGATATTTGGCTACGTGTCCTTTCAAGACAAGCAAGGGGTAAGGATACCAGGTAGTGTTTGGGTTTAAGAATGTCTATGTATTAGCTTCTTCTGTTTTCTGAGCTAACTGGAGACCACAAGGCCTCCAAGTATCCCTTGTAATCTAAACTTCTCTGTATTTCAAAATTACAAAAGTCTGATGTTCCAGCTGTTGGTCTGCTGTAAATTTTCATGCAAATATCTTGAACAAATTCTCATATGCAATTAGAATTGTTGTGGGTTAACCCCGACATGACAGACAGTTGCCTGGTCTAATTGCATTTCTCTCAATGTTGCCTATAAAACCCAGCTGAAGGCGAGAGTTTGGGGACTTTTTTCCGGTCCAGGGGTGATGGCCAGAGCTACGGCCCCACCGGGGCCCCGTCGGGCTGGGCCAGGTGTCCCTGCCCTTGCCCCCTTCCCGAGGCACAGCCCGGACTCTGCTGGGGCTCTGGGGGGGGCGGCCCTCGGGCTCCCTCCGGCGCGGCCTCTCCGGGACCGGCTCTGTCCCACACGGGACCAGCGGGGCACTGACAGAGGGGCCCGCAGCCCGCAGCCTGCAGCTGCCAGCACACACTGCACGGAGAACTGAAGAAACAGCCCTGTATCCAGCGGCGGAGCGGGACGGTAACACTTCCCACCATGGTGATTCCAAAGCCAGAGAGAGAAAGAGAAAACCTCGTCATGTGAGACGGAGCCAAGATGGCCACGGGAGGAAAAAGGGCGGTGCCGCGGCTTCCTCGCGGGCAGCTTAAAAGACTCCTTGCCTTGCTGTGTATGAATATTGTAATATCCCAGACTGTTTGTCTCTTTAATCCAGTTAAAACTCATGGGGGATGGACAACTTTGATGTGTGGCTTATAAAGGTTGTGAAGAAAATACCCGATGCCAAGTTTATCAGAAAAGCAGAGGCTTTTAAAACTTGGTGGCGAAGAAAAAGCCTTAGAATTTCAAGTCACAATTACTCATCCGAAAGAGTAATACCCCCATGGGCTGGCTCATGTTCTAGAGTTGAAGGAACCGCGAGAGGGTTTATGGAAAAAAGAGACTTTACATTACTGCAGATGGTTTTTTTTGCTGCAGGCGGTGGCAGTTTGGAAAACCATGTAAAGCAGGAAGAAACCCTTTTCTTTTCCTTTCTTAAGAGCTGTAATATGGATTGAGAGAGGAGAATGAGGGGGAGGGAGAAGAAGAGTTCTAACTGTTTGTTCTGACTGGTTTTTTTCCTTTCCTTTTCTCTTAGGTCTGTTAATAAACTTTATCATAGCATATAAGTTGTGTGCTGGCTTTGCTGTCTCCTCAGGGTTTATCTCACAGAAAAGAAATCAGGGAATAGTGCATAAATTGACTATAAAACCACTACAAGAATTTTGAGAGAAAATTCTTAGTGTGCTTTTCTCTTTGTCTGAGCTTAACATTGTACTTTGCAGTGTTAAAGGGTGATAACCACAATTAAAAAGTATAGATGTCCACTGCTGTTATTACAACAAACAGAACTGCTTGCATCCTGCCTCTTATGTAGCCTTATCCAAACAGTCCTGAAAGTACTGAGGCTTTTAGTACTTGATAAGGACTGATAAATTTATGTGCTGAGAAGCAAGTGCAAGAAGCAATGGGGTAGATCCTGTGGGCTCATGCCACGAAAATTCCATGGTTGTGAGCTCTCAATAAGATGTTCTGTAGTAATTAACTCTTTCTAACTTTATCCACCAATCACAGACTCTCTGATCTGTGGAATTAAGCATCTCAGCCCATTAGCTGATATCCCTGAAGGAGCCAAGATGCCCAAAGATTATTATGTGTAATCCATGATTTCCTATCATCTCTATCCCAAGATTATTGAATCAGCAGGCGGTAGAACTTTACTTTGTGATTCTTTGGCATGGTTCTGGGTACTGCAATATCTGAGATGATTTGCAAGGCATTTGTACATTTTCAATAGCAAGGAGAATCTTCCAAACCACTCCAAATTAGCTGAAAAACAGGAGCAAGAAGATCCATGAATAATTTACAGGAGAGCATATGCTCCCTCCTATTCTTTCTTGCACATGATTTGTCAAACATCTTTTTCATACACTTGGAAGCTCTAAGTAAAATAGTGTTCATGCAAATTTATGTACATCTAGATGTATACAGGCAGACAGGTGTAGTAAAGCAAAACCTCTGATGTGTCACAGACAGAATGTACATATTATGATTATATGTTTAATACTGATAAGAGGCTACTTAGTCATGTGCCTGAACCTGGGTGTACTGAGGGAACTGTACATAAGTATAAAGGTTTGCATGTAAGGGTTTGGTCAGGAAAGTGCTAATTATTATTTCTAAACGTGAAACGTTTTTGCATTTACCATTCAATTTTGTGAGGGAGTAACATTATGGGGTTTCTTTTCTCAGCTGCATAAGTGTTTATGCTGAGTGTTAAATAATTTAAAGTTTCTTAAGGCCTTAGGCTTAAAATTCAGTGCATTTCAAATAACATTTAAACATTTAGAGGGGTACTGTAAAAACACCAAAATCACAAATTTTCACAGAGAACTGAAAGCCTCACTTCCTCTTGCACAGGGGTTCCTGTTTATTTGTTTCTGCTGTTGATGAACTTAGTTTCAAAAGATGTATCTTAAAATACATCCACATACCAAAATGCATTACTTGATGCCCAGCTCATGCTGTAGGACATTCCTGCTAGGATCTTTGAGAATTTTATTTTTAACCCTTTGTGTTGCAAGTTGAAAGTCTGTAAAACACAAAAGGTAAAAACACAGTAGTACATCTTATGCTTTTGTTAACTGTTTTTTTATCTATTAACAAAGAATTTATGTAAAAGCAATGTTAGAAAACACACACACACAAAAGGTGTTGTAACCATGTTTATCTGTAGCAAATTTCTCCACAGATGTTCAAGACCTAGCATCATCTTTCAGTCAAGCACTTAGATTTTTGTGCTTCTTTTCTAAAGACTTTGTTTTGTGTGCCAGTAATTGCAATTACTCTAGTAATGACACTCTGTAAGTGACATCCTGGAGTTCTCAAAGCTTGACAGCTATCCTAGAACATGCTGGCTTTCCCAAGGGGAATGTCAGGCCAACTCCTTTCTTGCACTTTACTTTTGCACCTTAGGTGTGTGCATACATGTGTGCACACAGCTCCTGGGGGCTGAAAAAACAAAGCCTTTCTGTTAGGTGCCCCAGAAGAATTTCACAGCAGAATTCTAGCAGAAATACCAAAACAAGTCCCATATTTCCCTCTCTCTGGTGGCCACCTACTCCACCTGTTTATTGTTGCTTGCACCTGGCTTGGGGAAATGCAGGGACCTGGTTATCAGTCAGAACCACACATGCAGCAGCTGCCAGCTGGTTTGCTAAAACCTGGAGAGCTATTTCCAATACACTGGTAAGCATTTGTTATGGTAAAAGTGCTGACATAATTGCAACATGAAGCAAGTTAAAAGTGTCAATTTACATCAAGGACATGAGTCAAATGCTTTGGAAAAAAAATAAAGAACAAAAAATTCTTTGTGATGCTTTGTTCTTCCCATCCTGTATTAAACAGAAACAGTAAGTGGTCCTAGGGAAAAGCAGATTTCAGATTCTTTTGCAAAACAAAAATATCCTGTAATCTTTGCAATTTTATAGAGTTTTCAGAGTAAATATCAGAATTAAAAGTCATTAATTTTCATGTTTCTGTGGATCACTATAGATAAAAAGTAATTACTAACCTTGTTCTGCAGAAGAGTTGACAGAAACAATAATGTATTTTTTGCAAGATTGTTTGTATGAAGAATTGTTATGTAGCAACCTGATTCTGCTTGAAAATAATTACTATCTTGTTAAAGTGTGAATAATTTCTATATTAAGTTAATAACCTAATGCCAGGAAAATTTTCCAGAACTGTTCCATTTTTGTGTACAAAATTAGAGTGTTCTATTAGTTTAACTGCATCTTAGATGAATGTTAATGTTTATGATCATACCTTTCACTAGCCACTGAAGAATACAGATATGTATTGCTACATTTTCATGGAACACCTCCTACATAAAGGTTTTATGGATGTTTATTCATTTATTGACTCTTAGAACTGTACTAATCCAGAAACCAATGGTTAAAGAAAACCTATGTGGAGGTTATGTGTCTGCTCTTTTTGGAGGTGGGGGAACATTGGTAACTGGAAGAAAATTCAGGCAAGTTCCAAAAAATTAACTTAAAGATATCTCAGGTTAAGAACAAGAAAAGGTAGAGACTTCCAAATTCTAGAAATTGTAAAAGTGGCTTCTAAAAAAAGCGTTTCTCTAAAAAAAGTACAAGACAATTTTTTTAAACTGCAAATAGTTTCTAAATCTTCTGATTGAGTTTTGTATATCTTGAATGAAACCAGTAAGAATTTTACTTCCCCGTGTTCCTGAATGACTTAATGAAGTAGGAGAAACAAAAAGCATGTTAACTGAGAAAAGAAGGAAGATCAAAATTTACCAATGAAGGCCACCTGCTGTCCTGATGCAGTGTGACTATAATGGCTGTTTCAATATTCAGTGTTCCAATGACAGATACTCCTCCTAGCCCCCTTTTATTATGTTTTATCCTAATCTACACTAATAGATTGCTATGATTTCCATCTGTGTTTTCAAACAGATCATACATATTTCACTTTAAGCACTACACCTGTGACGATGGTGAAAGAAAAACCTCTATGAGAAAATGCAACACTCCTGTGTTGCTCCTGGAGGAGTGTGAAGCATTCCTGAATTTAAAATAACCTTCAGCTTTGGAACAGAGCAGACAGTTTCATAAGAACAAACTGTACTAGGTTACATAGACTATATATGCTTATGAGAATCACTCTGAGAATAGAATTAAGCAGAGGTATTGGGCCTACATCATAGAATCTGTGAAGGAATTTGCCCCATCTGACAGTTCAGGAGCACTCTGGCACTCACACTCCTACCACCAGACACATTCACTGCTGGGATTGAAGGCCCTTCGCAGCAGGTGACTCCAGTATCCTAACATCAGCCCCACTTGGTTCCCTCCCTGCACACCCCATGCTCAGGCAGTCAAACAAGATTTCCTTACCACCTCGACCTTTGGTTTCCCATAATAGAGTCTCAGACATCCCATTCCTTAAAGCATTTTGTTCACAGTGCAGAAATACAGAAAAAGCTTGAGCTGATGCCTCTGAGGCAGGGCCTCAAAAAAAGGGAATCCTTGGGATTGTACACCCTCTTGTAAAATATACAGTCTAAGTACACTGAAGTCTACCTGCATTAAATGTATTCCTGAACAAATCTTATCATTTAGGTCAGAAAACACCTGTAAAATAATCAAGTGCAACCATTAGCCCAACACTGCCAAGTCCACCATTAATCATGTCTCTAAGTACCACATCTGCAAATCTTTTGAATATCTCCAGGAATGGTGACTCAACCATTTCCCTGGGCAGCCTGTACCAATACTTTACAACCCTTTCCTTGAAGATTTTTTTCCTGCTCTCCAATCTAAATCTCCCCTGGTGCTACTTGAGGCCATTTTCTCTTGTCCTATATTTTTTTACCTGGGAAAAGAGACCAACCCCCACCTCACCACAACATCTTTTCAGGCAGTTATGGAATGATAAGGTCTCCCTTCAGCTTCCTTTTTCCTAGTTTAAACACTCCTAGCTTCAGCTGCTTCTCCCAAGACTTGTGCCGCAGACCCTTCTCCAGCTCCACTGCACTTCTCTGGACATGCTTCACCACTTCAATGTCATTCTTGTGATGAGGGGCCCAAAACTGGACACAAGACTTGAGATGTGGCCTCACCAGTGCTGAGTACGNACCAATACTTTACAACCCTTTCCTTGAAGATTTTTTTCCTGCTCTCCAATCTAAATCTCCCCTGGTGCTACTTGAGGCCATTTTCTCTTGTCCTATATTTTTTTACCTGGGAAAAGAGACCAACCCCCACCTCACCACAACATCTTTTCAGGCAGTTATGGAATGATAAGGTCTCCCTTCAGCTTCCTTTTTCCTAGTTTAAACACTCCTAGCTTCAGCTGCTTCTCCCAAGACTTGTGCCGAGACCCTTCTCCAGCTCCACTGCACTTCTCTGGACATGCTTCACCACTTCAATGTCATTCTTGTGATGAGGGGCCCAAAACTGGACACAAGACTTGAGATGTGGCCTCACCAGTGCTGAGTACGGGGGACTGTCCCTGCCCTGGTCCTGCTGGCCACACTATTTCCGGCCAGGATGCCTCTGGCCTTCTTGGCCACCTGGCCACGTGCTGGCTCGTGTTCGGCCACTGTCAACCAGCACCCCTAGGTCCTTTTCCACTGGGCAGTTTTCCAGCCACTCTTCCCCAGTCTGTAGAGCTGCACGGGGTTGTTGTGACCCAAGTACGGGACCAGGCACTTCACCTTGTTGAACCTCACACCCTCAACCTCAGCCCAACAATCCAGCCTGCCCAGATCCCTCTTCAGAGCCTTCCTGCCCTCCAGCAGATCCACACTCCTGCCACACTTGGTGTCATCTGTGAACTGACTGAGGGTGCACACAATCCTCTTGTCCAGGTAATTGATAAAGATATTAAACAGGGCTGGCCCCAGTACTGAGCCCTGGGGAAGACCATTGTGGCCGTCTGCCAGCTGGATTTAATACCCGTCACTGAGGCTGCCTACGGGCTTCTTTTAGCTCTGTGAGAGGACATGGCTGCTATCGCTCCTGCTTCTGCCCAGGTCTCATCAGCCACTGTCACATGAGCTGCCAGCTCCTGGCAGCTCCCTCGGGAGAGCTTTGACAACACTGGAATAATCTGCAAATTCATCTTGAGTTTTGTCAAGCTTGTCATGTAAATTTTACAGAAAGCTACATAAAAGGATTTTATCCATTTTAATTAAGGAATAAGAGGAAATAACTTAGTGAAGGATCAAATCTATAATTAAATGGTACAAAATAATTTTTCAGATTCCTGGTTTGACAGAATTCCATAGGAAAGGGAGGTTTTAAACCATATGAAGAAAAATAATCTGAATTGACAGAAAATTTTAAACATCTGATTTTGTAGTTCTAGGTTAAAGCCTAAGTTGTAATTCACGCAGTTTTGTCACAAGTTGCAAGATACTTGTAAGATTTGGTCATGACTGCAACACTGATGAGAAATAATAATTAAATTTGTTAAATGTTTTGGAAGCCGGCTTTATGCCAGTCAGCACAGCCAGGTGGGAATGGATTTGTCTTTCTAAACAAGGAGATTAAAGTGGCAATCAGCCAGCCACTTCTGGATTATATATGTCTTTCTAGTGTTTATTTATTCAGCAGTGATAGATAGGCAGCTGGTATGAGCAAAACTGTTCTGAACTTAGTTAAAAACTAACCAGTCAGATGGAACAACACATGTTAAAATAACATCCTTAAAGTTCATCACTCAGGCCATAAAAGATGTGAGGGGGTGAAATTCCATTCCTCAGAAGTCATACTTGAACATGTATGAAAGTTAAATAATTTCAAAATTTTCTGTAATAAAAAAAAATAAAAATTTCAAATTCTTTGCTCCTGACAAAAATAATTTCAGACCCTTTGCAGCATCATATGACATAATGTGTTATGAAAATATTTGAAGTAAGTCATTTCAAAGTACAGCAGAAACTGTTGTGTTTTAATGTTTAATTGAATGTTACATGAGCCATAAAAACTTTTGAGTTGTAGGAAAGATGGAGGAGACAAACACTTCTCAGTTAACAATGTTAAGACTGAATGTTAATTGTGGCTTCCCTCACATAATCCCACATGCTGCTTGTTTAACCGTTACTTTCAAAATACTAAACATGTACCATGAAGTAAGGTTTTATCTTCTATATTCATTTATTAAATTAGTTCCTAGCATCTGTACTCATCTTTGATGTTTTAATTACAGTCAACTGAAGCTACCAGTTCAATAAGTTTATCCAGAAATAAATTGTTACTAGAATGAACTGGGAGTGAGATGGTATGGAAAAGACACATGTACTGGTGGGTTTTTTGTTTGGTTGTTTGGTTGAGTTTTTTTGGTGGAAACAAGAAACCTTAATATTCTACCTTAATTTGAAATCTTCCTAATCTAAGGGCTGTAACAGAAAGCTTTTAAATCTTATGATTATGCCTATACTGTTAGCTGTAAGCTGCAGGAGTCTTCCACTCTGCATGTCAGCCTCACTGAAGTCTGTCCTGTGCATATAAAGTTGCCTTAAAAAAAGCCTTTGTGGGGGTTATGTAACTAACCATTGTCAAAAGTAAGGATGAACCATTTATATGAGCATATTTTTATAGAACAACCATATACAAACCGTTTACATTACACAGCATTTACATTATATCACATGCCTAAAAACTGAATTTCTTTTCAAACCCTTACATTCTTGGGTGAATTTACACATCCAAGCAATTGTCTTGTGAATTTTGAGGTGGGTTAAGATTTCTTTGTAAATGTTTTTTCTTCCTCATGAACAAAACTACAAATACCAACTGTTTGCAAAATCTTAGCTCTGTTTCAGAACTTTTTAGTGCCTGAAAATGAATATGCAGACTCACACACAACAGTAAACATATATTTCTAGGGAGAGAAGGGGGGAGCAGGTTGCAGTTGTAATCTCACTGCCATTAGCAGTGGCTCTCTATGAGGGTCTGGACAGTTTCTCAGCCTGATATCAGATCTTGATGACAGGCAGAGATTCACTTTTTTTTTTGGAGCATTAGAGTAGCCTGACTTATAAAATATTGACCAAATAGTTGATGCTAAGGAATCCTGTTCCTTTTTCATGAAAAGCTGCTCAAATACTTGTGCATTCTTCTTTTGCTGGCAAAATCTAATCCAAAGCCAAGGTGAAGGGTTTTAGCTCATAATGAAGAAACTAAATAAAGTAGTATTAAGTGTGCTTGATCTCTGCTTTATCTTTCTCCAGTCAAAGAAAAGTTTTGGGTTGGCAAGAATTCTGATATTTTTATTTTTTTAGAAACACCTTGTATACTCAGCTCTTTCCCAGCTGATTTCACATCTATTCACTTGAAATGTTCTGTATGGTAATACAGCCTGCTGCTTGTGTATTTACCATGACACCTTTCAGAACCGTGTATGTCAATTGGCTTTTTCTCTCCAGTCTGCAAAAAGTAGTCTTTTGAGATAGTGTTTGAAATTAACCTCTGTGTGGAATTTTTTTCACTTGTTTTTTTATAGTTTGATTGACCACTTGTATGTTCATTTGATTAGGATAATTATGTAAAGGGTTTAACAGATTCCTAATAATTGGATATTGTGCTTTCACATTTAACGTATTATTATTCTTTGATATCACTATTTGTCAGTTAATTAACTTTTAATTACACCATTTAAAGCAAAAGGCCTTGTTTTTTCACTATTTAGTCAGCTCTATTAATTCAATATAAAATTTTTAAAAACCCTTGTCTAATACTTTATACATTGTTTTCTGCTTGAAGACATGAAAAGCTAGAAGACAGAACATTACCATGTAATTTAAAAGAAAGTAAAGCCTGGAGTTAGTTAAAACAAGCCTTACACCATACGCCTTGTGTAAGTGGAAATTTCCAGGCAGATGAGCAGGAATTTCACTAAAGAGCTAAACAGATAAAATCATTCCAGAAAAGTGAAGAATCCAAAATGGATCAGTTACAAGGTAGACAATTGTTACTTGTTTTGGCAAGAAACTGGTAGCTGAAAGATATACAATAATTTGTAACTCCAATGTTGACAAATGCTTACAGGTCAAAACAAGTAAAACTTGTCTCTTTTTTCTGAAACCTGATGACAACAGCAAAAAATCCCATTACAGACCTGTCAGTCATAATAAGATGCATTATGCTGAAGTGATGTAAAAACACAAATAAAAACACTGAATAATAGCTAAAGAAAGTGTCTTCTGCCCACATAGAAGCTTTTTCTGTCTCACCCATGTCTTTGCTA
The DNA here is from genome assembly GCA_013399225.1 of Rhipidura dahli. Lineage (NCBI taxonomy): Eukaryota > Metazoa > Chordata > Aves > Passeriformes > Rhipiduridae > Rhipidura > Rhipidura dahli. Next base: position 872,231 of record VXAC01008728.1, on the reverse strand, counting down.
ATGAAAACAGATTTAAGAGGTGGGATATTTATTATGGAAGAAAGTTAAAGAAAAGGACTTGTCAGTTTGATGGAAGATGTTATTTGTGAAACAAAAACAGAACATGCTATAAATGGCAAGACCAACTCAGGCAGGGCCAGCCCTGCATGGGTAATATGTATATTGGATATGCATAAGAGGTACATTTCTTTGAGTTGATATAAACAACTTATTATCATTCTGGACTAAAAGATAGCAGAATATTTAACTGGATGAAATGGCTGTATGGAATATGTCTTTTGCAGTACTTTCCAAATACAACTTGCTGTGAGTGAGAAATTACATTGTTCAATAAGGCTTAATGATATAATCTTGGAAGAAAAAAGATTTTCTACTGTGTGAGAAGTACTGTGGAGTTTATCCCAGCTTTACCACAGAAGGGCAAGTTTTTTAGTTGGTTGTTGGCATGTTTGAACATTAATTATCTGTTGCCTCTGATGCATGAAAGCAGGGTGAGGCTGGTCCTAAGCCTTGACTTTTCTGGTCACTAGTAGTACTTAGATGTATCTCCAGACTTCTTCCAAAAAAATGCATGACTCTTGACAAGTGAGAAGCAATTGTTTTAGAACCAATTTCTAGTTTGTATGCAAGTCTGATGTACTGATTTTTCCCTTGTTTACAAGTTTATAGAGAACCTCCATCCTGATTAAAAATCTGAAGCCCTGCTGAGTAAATCCACAGATTTTATCACAGAGCTACTTTCTATGTATGCTCTAGATTTAATGGTTTATCAAAATCAATCATATAGTCTTTGCCATAATGAAAGAACTATTTGCAGAGAACAAAAGAAAAAAGAGGAACTATTTGTTAATAGAAGTCATTCTAGAATGGATTTCAACCTAGCTGGGGAGAGCATTAATGTATTAATTATAAAAACATACAAAAGAGCATGCAGATGTCTAATTAATATAAACATGCATCTCTGAACTATGTTTCCTGTAAATCAATCAGGAGAAATATAAGTAGAATTCAAATTTTTACTACAGTCGTAAAAACTTAATATGTTATCTTCCAGGTGCTTTCAATCACATACCCCCCCTCCCCAACAATTGACACTTGTTTTCTTCAAATATAAACAGTAAAATGCAGCTAAACTAACACAAAACTGTTAGTGTAAATAACTAGAAATAAACTTCAGTTGGACATACTTTCAACTTGCTACTGGAGGTTTAGTTTCTGTGGAGGAGCATTGCCCCCGCCCTTTCCAGGCCGCGCCAGGGTCTCAGCAATGCTCGTTGGGCCTCAGCCCTGATGAGCAGCCCCTGGGCTCAGCTCCTCCTGCGCCCCTCAGAAACACCCTCTGCTCCCAGAAACTGCTGTGCCTGACCAGCTCCTGCTTTTTTCTTTTATTTTTTTTTTTATGAACAGCCTTGGGAACTACTTTTCTAGCCTGAATGGCATGACATCCTTGTGCTCGCACTTTCAAAGAAAGTTGCCCAAACCGTGGCCAAGATGAAACATTGTTTGGATTGAGGCCCAGTCGCTTGCGGCCAAGGAACTGTGATCCAAAATGAGACCCCCGGAGCTCTCCTGGACTGCAGAGAGCGGGAGCAGCCCCCTCTCCCCGAGAGGGCACCTCCCAGAGCCACAGAGCTCTCAAGTTTGCTGCACTCGGAGGTCACCAGACGACGATGGATCCTGGGCCAGCGCCCCGGTGCGCGAGGCTCGGCCCTTCGCCGCTTGAGGAGACACAAAGGCAGCCAAGGTGAGCGTTTCACTGCCTTCCAGGGCAGCTTCTCACAGGTACCTTGCACTGACTCTTTGTGTGCTTGCAAGTGTGCAAGTGCTGTGGCAAATATGGGAGAAATGCTGCTCTCTCCCATGTTTAAGTACTTCAGATATCTAAGTTAGTTAGGCCTGAAAACAAGTTATCAGCAAAGTGAAATGCTGTTAAGTCTTGTTCCTTTGCTAAATTGTTAAAATGTAAGTTTAAATACTCTTACATTTGAGTGCTTTTAAGCCTTTAGGTTGTATTCCTTCCTATCCTTGCCACTTTTATCCTTTTGTCACGCACACACATAGATACTTCTTGATATATTTCAGTTTGGATTGATTGACTGGATTTTGTTTGTAGCTTTTTTTCTTCCTCTGGTGTGACTTAACCACCTAGTAAGCAGTAGAGTGAACCTTGCCAATGAAGTTTGTCATGCTGTTGCTTTATATTACATCTGATTTTTACTGATGCCCTCACTTTAAGCAATCCCAAATACTCACTTGTAACAGTTTTATATATCATGTCTTTACCGTGTTCCGAAAGGGGTGAGAGACTAGATATCTAGTAACCAGATAAACACCTAGATAAACCAGAGAATTTTTTTTAAAGAATAAGTACAAAAATTTTGTAGAATAGGGCTAGGAACTTTGCTGAAGGAAGAAGAGTGTGTAGGTGAATTGTGGGTAAATTATAAGGGAGAAGAAATGGATGTTCTGATAAATATTTCTCATAATGAATTCTTAGCAGGAAAGGGTATAGATCCACGCTGGTTTATTTTAAAATATCCCATTGCACAGGCTTCTGCTCTGAGTTATACTTAAACATACTTGGAAATATTTGCTGCTGGATACTAAAGATTAATAAATAACTTATGCAAAGTTAAAAACTTTTTCTCTTCTGCACTACATTTTTTTCTAGGTTTTTTTTTAATTAGCTGAATACTTACCACAAAAATTAAATACCACCAATAATTTTAAAAATGCTTATGATATTTGTGAGTTTTAATTCAACAAACACTAGAAATGTAGCAGCTAAATTCAGATACAGTAGTACTATAGGGGAAAACTATGTTCATTTCCCATGAAACAGGTAAGTTTGACCTCCCAAGAATCCTTTGTAACTGAGGTCGACTTCGGATTCAGATTTTGTGTAGTAAAGGCAAATGCTATGTGAAGTGTTGGTGGATCTGGTTTGAATTTTGTGAAATGTATAATTTCCTTAGAATGAAATGAATGTCAGTGAGGGATAAATGCACAAGGTACATTGGGTTGGTGAATGTGCCAACTTTAAATCAAAATGGAAAGTTGAAGTCTGGATTGTGCTGTCACCTTAATGTTTTTCACAAGATGAGATAAGAGCACAAACCCCATGTCTGAAGTTAAGATTCCTGGGGAACCTGCATCCTACTTTTGTAGGTAAGCATATGCTAGTACTAATAGCTGTTCCATTTGCTAAAGTTCAAAATGCCCAGCTCACCTTTTCATTTTAAATATATGAACTTGCCCATTTTAAAAAATAATTGGTACAGAAAATGGGATGCTGGCAATGAAAAGTATTTCTATCTTTCAAGCACCAAAAGTTCTCATTTTCATTCTGTCTGACAATCTGACATGAATAGGATGGAGATGCTACATAAGGTGATAGAAAAACTGATGAATCGTCTTCTGCCTCTGGGTAGAAATCAATCATCGCTAAATATTATAGATCATTTCAGGCACACATACTACATGTTATGAATGGGTTCTCCTTTAAAAGGCTTTGATGGTCTGTGTTTATATTGCAAAAGAGGATGTTTTACACTGTTTGAGTTCCATCAATGATGGCTCAGTGGATCAGAATTATTGCTCTCATTGATAAATCAACATCAGGTCAGCACTAATTTAAAATAAGGACTACCTTAGATAGGATTGACTTTTTCCAGAAATGTACCTGAGGGGCAGGGCCCTGAGCACATCCACCTGCTCCTGGGGCCCTGGCAGCAGGGTCCAGACCAACACAGCCCAGAGCTGCTCCCTTGCTGCAGGACGTTTTGGGGTGGGGCTCCAAAGCAGCACTGTGGTGAGGCCTGGCACAGAGCTGGCCCCCATCCCATGGAAGCTCACCTAGGATGAGGGTCTAATGCTAAAGCCCACTGAAGATCCCATTCCCACTGCCTCACAGCTGGGCCACTGCCTGGTCCTGGACTCCTGGTCTGGACCCCAAATACATCTGAGATGGTCATAATCTTTAAAGATTAAGACCAACAGAACTGCTCCCAAAATATATGAGGATTCTTACTTGGCAGATGAAAGAAATTAAGAATAAGCCCTTGTTCACTGTCTCAGAAATGTATTTTGATGATAGTTTTAAATGTTTCTAGTCTTTTCAAAATGCCTGTGTTTATTGAAACATACAGGTACATTACAAAAAGGGTTTTAAAGTGTTCACTTCAGACTCCTGATGTCTGTCATGCACCAGGCTTCTTCATTTTGTCAAGTCAGTTTTAAACCTAGTACATCAATGAAAGCAGTGCAGGGCCATACTTTAGGATCTCAGAATAGTTCTGAAAAGAAACCCAACAAAATCTAGGGGTTTTTTTGTACTGGAACTGGTCAGGTTTAGGCTGACCCACCAAATGTATGTCTAGGAATCCCCTGAATGTGTCTGGAAATCAGCTGCTAAGAGAGGACCTGATTATGGCCATGAGCTGGGGCTGAAAATTCCCAAGATCAGAAATGCAAAGAGGCTTTTAGTTCAGGAGCTGTGCCTTGAATTTGATCCCAAGCAATGGGAAGGGAACAGCAGCTATCAGTAACCATTCTAAAATTAAAGCATTGTGCAACACTCTAAGCCAGTATAGAAGTACAAGTATTAATTTTAGGTGTATCCCAGAAAACTCAAAATTAGGTTTGTCATGATTCGTAAAAGGGAAAGTGAGAATGGGGATCTAAACTAGCTGGAGTTTAAACAGCAGATATGTCCCAGGAGGTCTTTCCCATATGAATGCTGCATTGATTTCTGTTTCCAAAAATGCCCTGTATTTTCTTACTGCCAAAGTCTGTCTGTGCTGGCTTAGCTATTGCTGTCTTATATATGCACAGAAGCAAAGCACTGCAATATTACAAATTCAGAGATGGTTTACCCACACTGCCATCTAGAGAATGTTACACAGATCAGCAAATTATGAGAGATAATGTTAACAGAGTCTCCCTTTCTTCTTTCTCTTTTAAAATTCTTTTGTAAGTGCATATAGCTCACTTGCATATTGGCTTTTCACATGGATTTACAATGATAAACTACAATGCTGTACTGTGAACATCTTTGCAAGTGGTACTCTCTAGCAGTCCTACAGCTTATTTGATCTTATTAATGTCTGTTTTGTGGCTGGTGTGTATTTTATTGCAGCTTTCTCAGTCTTCTTGTGTGACATCCTGTTATGACAGGTACTACCTTAACAAATAGCCTGTTAGGTCTATTGCCCAGTAGTGTAGCTCAGTGCACAATCCCAGGATTCACTGGAGCTCACTCACTGCTGCCTATCCAGTTAGTTATTCTGTGAATAACTTGGGATATTCTGTGAAGATCCCAAGGAACCTCACTTTAGCTTAATCGTGGTCATACAGTACTGACATATGTGACCAGTGTGAGCAGGTGAGAAACTCCAGTGTCCACCTAAGTGCCTTTTAGTGTTTGCCCAGTAGTCACAGCTCTGCTGCTGCACTGTTCATGACCCAGGCAACATTTAGAGTAGAAGAAAAAGTTTCAAGCTGTTTCATTCAAAGTACCACTAGGGAAGGAATAGCAAAGCATGCAATCTCATCAGCAAGACTTGGCAGTTATATGGGAGATAAAAAAGGTTGAGAAGTATTGTGTGTGTTCAAGAATTCTCTAAGTGTACTGGAAAAATACACCACTTGTCATTCTTAATGATTCTCTGCTGCCACTTACAGTGATTGGAGCTCCATTTGCAGTTTTTTTCATTTGAAAGCATTTCAGTCTTGGAACAAATTGAGTAGATCACAGAGAGTTCACATTTCAAAATGCTGAACAGAAACTTCCCTGGTTTGGATGGTGTTTGTAATTCGCTTCTGCCAAGATTTTTTTCCCAGGCACATAATACTCTGTATTGCTGGTATACAAAACTTTGACTTCTGTAAATAAATGAGCCACAGGAGGAACTGCTATATTCTTCTGTTTGAATGATTCATGCACATCCAGCAGTAGGAAATAACATACTATACAGAATCTTACAGAAGTAGCCTGTGTTGCTGGCACAACAATGGGATGGGATGCCTAGCATTGAAAGATAATGAGATTTCCTGTGAGCTGAATATCTATAGTAAGCCCTTGGGATTCAGTCTAAGCATGAAAAATAAAGACTAGATTATGAGAAGAAAGAAAGATGAAGATAAACTTTAAAAATCATTCTTTCAAAAAGTGCTTAATTTTTAAGCATTTACAATACATCCTCCAGAGAACAGTTCAGACATTGTTTTTCATATTCAGGAAATATTACCTCAGTCCTGTTCTGTCACTGTGCCCTGATCTTTTCAAAGGCTGAAGGATTTCTTTCTGTTCCTCAAGAATAAATAAAAGGAATGGAAACAAAGTCTTCCCTGACTTTATTCCTGTTTTTAGATGCCTTACCAGCAGTCATCTCTGGAAGCATATATTATCAGTCTCTCATTTTAGGAACGAGGGAGGTTGTCCTCATGATGACATTCGTATTTTGTCTTGCAAAGAATGGCAGCCTTCAAAGATTCAAACAAATCATCTTCTTTCAGGTAAATATGAGAAAATCCGCCACAGTCAACAGAGAGCCTGACACTGACTTCAGAGGGGCCTCATGTGGACTGAGGCCAGAAGCTGATCTGCTGTGAGTGGGTGAGGGTGGTTGGGAAACAGAAGTTGTCTGAACAGTCAATCAAAAGTTCAATCACACTGTTTTTAATTAAATGTCACATAACTAAACATTTTTCTGTTCCTTGTTTTTCCTCTCTCTCTAAAAGAAGTAGTGCAGAACACTTTGAGAATTCCTCTCATGCTTTATGCAGCTGAAGTTCTCCTATCCCCCTCCTGCTGTTTGCATCCCAGGCATGCTTGTACCTACATCCAACAGGACCAAGGAAAGATCTGTGGGCTAAACTATTTATAGACGAGAGCAGCATCCTCTGCAAGTTCAATCTGACCTTACTCTAATCTAACTAGATAATTTTTTGCCAGCTGAAGATCAGGGAAAGGAAATGAATAGTGTATTTATCTAAATATAAATTCATTATAAAGAGATCTTTTAAGTAGAAAACTGTTAAGAAAAATCTATATTATTTTGATAAGTTTTTTAAAATATTGAACAGCAACTTTTTAGAAACTTATTTTTTGGCCAATCCGCAGATTCACAGAATATTATGAGTTGGAAGGGACCCACAAGGATCCCTGTGTCTAACAGTCCAACTCTTAAGTTTGGNTATATATATTCAGGGGAAAAAACAAAAAAATCCATATTTTTTCAAGCAAAAGAGGAATCATAATATTAGAATGCTTCTAAAAAGTTATTAGACAAAGTGGCTGTAAAGGCAGTGAAGCCCTGATATCAGATAACAGTAAAAATAGGAACAGATTCTCCTCTCTCTCCTCTCCCCTCCCCTCCCCTCCTCTCTTTTCCATTTTAATTTTTATATATGTTTTTAATCCCTCAGGTTCTGAAGTTTCTTTAAAAACCTCTTGTAAATATTGTTTCCCTGTTTTGCTTAACTTGAAGAATGGTAATGGCAATGTTGCTAGAAAGGTTTAGGGTACTAGTAGTAATGTCTACAGATGGTAATCCTCTTATAAGCAAAAGCAATTAGTCATACAGTGACAAAAGAAGGAGCAGGCAAGTGACTGAAGTGATTTTCCTTTGGATCTATGTATAGTTGAATTACAGATTCATTCAATCTCTAATTTCTGTGTTACATTATGTTGGATCACCATGTTTGCAGGACAGTGGTTTTTCTATGCTGTGTGCCACAGAATGTTTCTGGTTTGGGCAATAAATATTTCCTGTGTTGTTCTCCTAAGAAGTGCACATTCAGTAACCAATTCAACTGTTCATGCTGAAGAATATTAGCTATTTACTTGAATAAGCAGTTCTCCCTGGAAGGTATTTATAACTTCCTAGAGTCCAACCACTCACTTTGTTTCTAAGAAACTTAAAAAAATCAACCCAGAAATCTCTTATGGAAAATGATGAAATAGCCTTTCTTTTGGAATTCTGCTGCTTCATGCATCATTTGTGTCTTACTTGGTTATGACAGGTGTTTTCAGGGCATGAGGAAAGATCTTGATTACTGGAAATAATTTTTTGTTAATTTTTTTTTTATAGTACCAGAGTAATGAATGAGTTTTGTGGTAACTTAGTAATAAAAGCATATATTTAAGTAAAGGATGCTGATCAACAGAGTAATTTTCATTTTCTGGAAATCTCCTCTTTCTCAAGGAAGAAAGATTCTGAAGAATGTAGTACATGGATTTGCCAGGCTTATGATTCCAGCTTTCCAAATTAAAAATTTACACCACAGACAGTATTGGAGAAAAAGTAGAAGGTGTGCAAAGGCAGATTTAGACCCCTGGTGCTCAGTAATTTTGCTGATTGTAGCTCACCATTGCCTCTGATCTGCATTGCACACTCCAATCCCTGAGTAGCCGCAGAGATTCTTGGTCAACTCCGTTCCCCAAGCATTGCTGACAAGAGCCCTGTGTCAGGTACTCTCCATAAGTAAAAAGCAGAAAACACCTACTGTTACAGATGGAAGAGCAGAACTGCTTCCAGGTATTGGGAGAGGAAAGCAGGAATTTCCTGTTAGTGCCTTTTTCATTTCTTCATTCTGAACAAATAAAAGGAGCAATGGTACATCAGACTACTGGAGCCAATTTTCATCACTGATATTGCTTTGCTTAGCTCCTCAAAAACAAGCGGGTTGCTGGGGGAAGCTTTGTTAAAAACAATGTGAAATTTTCTTCTGACTATTACTACTTAAAAATGCTACTGAGATGAGACAGAGAAAACTTTAAAAAGTTGGTTTATTCCCAGTTTTCCCACCACACATATCCCTTGATGATTCAGATCTATTCTCTGTCTTCAGAACTTGCATTCTTTTGAAGGAAAAGGATGCATATCTGGAGCATACCATCAGCATTTTGATGAGGGCATACAGGACAGACATACAGGCTCATCCCTGAGATTTATTTGCAGCTTCTTTCTTTTTCTCATCTGTACTGCAAAGACATTTCACAGATTTTACTCTAAAAAGAGCTAAGTGATTTGGGGGTTTGTTTTATCTTGTTTTGGGTTTTTGTTTTTTTTTTTTTCTCTTTTTTTGGAAATAGTAAACTTTCTGGACTCAGCATCCCCAGACTATTTGCAATGTCAAAATGACTTCCCCCATGTCATTTGATCTGATTATTAAGTAATGCTAATGGAGAATATAGTAATGAAATTGGATGTGTTTGGATTTTGGTTGTTTTGCCAACAGTAAAGATAAAATATTTTTATTCTAAATTGACTGGAATTCCTAACAGCAGAGAGGGTAGGAGCTGTCTAAATGAAAATAAGAAAAAGTAAACATGCCACATTTGGTTCAGATCAAAAGTTGTGAAGTTTTTTAAGTTTAGCTACTGAATTAAAAAATCAATTATTTTCACAGCTCCTCCTGAAAAGCCATACCAAACAGTACTTTTCTGTCTGAACTTTTCCCACCATGGAAAATCCTTAATAAATCCTAAAAAAAAATGGTGGTTCAGAATAACTTCAAGACCATCCCTGGAGGTTTTTTGACAAGTCTGTGAAACACAAATCCCTGTGTGCTCTGTCAAAGCCCAAAGAGGAACTGTGGACATCACAATTTTTCAGCTGCAAGTGAAAGGATTTCAGGCAGAGCTCTAAGACAGTCACATGAGTGGGTCAGTGGTGGTGCGGGGAGCGAAAGGCGAGAGCAGCCCTGTGCTCAGGATGCACAAGCAGCACTCTGGCACGTGTGAGGGGAAGCTGCTCGCTGTCTCTGGAACTCTCATCATCTAGGTCACAGTTTAGGACTAAGGAACAAATTGTCTTTTTCAAACTGTTCTTTGGCTATGGCTATTGGCTGTTTAATCTACATGAGAGGCTACAAGCCATGTATAAGCTAGTGCTGCTTATAGATCTGTGTTTCAGGAATGGAGGCGACAAGACATGAATGCCTGATCTCAGAACAGCTAGTTTTAACTGTGGGGAGACTGGCAAGGAGAGGAAAAAGAGAAGTGATTCAATTTGTGCAGTGAGCTTTATTTGGTCTATTTGGTCACTGACCAGCAGTTATCTGTAATCAGCTGATTGTATCAAGTGTGCTTTACCGTGCACTTCACTTACACCTAAAAAGATGGTGACTGAGTGTAAAGTGAATAGCAAAAAACTGTGAAAATTTTAGAATAGTTTTTACTAATTTGGAAACTAAAATGTCACAAAATTAATTTAGAAACTTCTTGTAATCTTACTGTTTTCCAGTGTGCAATGCATGGTTGGGAGCTTTTTTCCTCTTGCTCCTTCAGTGCAGGATTCATGAAGACTGTAGCAATCAACAAAAACACTACAGCACTTACTGCAAAAAGTGTTATCCAGATTTACCTTGGTGATGTCAGGTGGCTATGTGCAGTGCAGATCTGTTAAAGACCTCAGCAGTATCAGTCAGAGCAGTACCAGTGCCCCATCTGGCAAAAGAACATCCCCACATTAAGAATGTTTTGAGTCACAGGAACATTTTTCCAGAGAAATTCTTCCAGGACTTTAGAAAGAATAAGTTCAAAGGCAGTTGAATTTTTGTGGGAATACTGTATCAAATATTGAAAACACATCAAAAATCCTAATCATCCTTCATCCCTGCCAGAGGTTACACCTGGACTGGTTCATCAGCTGCTAAACACTTACTGACTCATTGCCAATCCTCACATACATGGATGTTGTTCACCTCCCTGTCTTTTACTTAAAGAAGTCTTGCAGTCAATGTACCTTCAGTTTTGAATCTGCCTGTTTAACACTAAAGTCATACAAAAAATACAAGGTGTATTTGGAACTGGTGCTTGTTTTTGTGTTAGGAGCTAGCTTTAGGTGGATTATCCATGTAGCAATTAAGGCTGTACCACGGTGTGCCCTAAGCAGGATCAGTGTGTTGATCTCGCCCGCACAGTAGTCCAGGCACGTGGGTGTTTCCAGGCAACAGCCCTCCCTGAAGTGATGTCTCCAGCAGCACAGCAAGCTGCCTACCTTGCCCAACAACTGGGTGCCGGCAGACTGGCCAAAGCTGCCTTCTCCATGAGCACCTGGAGTGTGGCTGGATCCAAGGGCAGTCACTGCTGCCCTGGATAGCAACAGCATGTAGCCTGTGTATTGATACAGTGTCTCAGAAGGCATCGATTAAACAGAGCTCTTATCTTCTTGTTTTAACAATTAGGAAACTGGAACACTGAAATTATTTTAGGTAATCCAGAAATTTTGTAGAAGAAACAGAAATAAATTCCAAGTGACTGGACTCAGAGTACTGTGCTTTACCACACATTTTTTGATCTCTTATAAAAAGAGAAGACCTTTCAAGAATATAGATTTGTTTTATATATGGATCTCAAAGGACCCCAAAGTTTGGATGTCAGATTTGAACACTGGGTTGCCTAGGGTTATTGAAATCCTTTAGAAATAGCCTGCTCCACATAGCTGCACACAGCACGGAGCACTGCTGTGGCCGTTAATCACAGCACTGTGTAAACATATTTTTCATTTAGAATTCAGCATACGTTTAATCCTTCAGTTCAGGGAAATGCTGACAACAAAGAATTTTCATCTGGCAGATTAATTTCTCTTTTAGTACCTCTTCAGAAAATCCTACACTGGTATCTCATCGTTTCTCTAAATCATCCAGAGGGTACTGGGAATTTGGTATACCTGTGGTCAACGGTTGCTGAAATCTAGTTTATAGTTAATAGACAACCATCCAAAAAAATAACTGAAGGTATTTGTATAAGACTGTGAGAAGAAAAGGCACTGGAAAGAATAGAATTGCAGGAAAGTCTTTTTAGATCTGTACTCCCCTTGATGATATTAGATGAGATGTTAAAAGACTGTCCTAACTTCTCACAGGCATTAAAGAAATGTGGTTTATGGCAGCTAATGAGGGCAGGACAGCAAGAACATGAAGTTAAATTTTACCAGAAATTATGAAATTCTTCTTCTGAGTGGTTTGGGTTTCCATCCCAGGGGAATGACCTACCTCTGAACTGAGGAAAATGCAATTTTTACAGGTATGTTTTCCATGGATGCTGTGTAGTTTCATTAATAGAAATATTCAATTGTATTCGTAGTGCAGTCATCATTACAGTAGTACAGGCAATTAAAACCATCAATAGAGTATACAGATCTAGAAATAGCAACAACATAGCATGCAAAATAGCATAACCAGGCCTCTTGTTTCTCACACAGAATGCAAAAGATCTGGGATTTGTCAGCACACAGACTGCATTATGTCCTTCAATTTCTCTTGCATTGCGCTGCGGTGCTGTGAACTGTTAACTGTTGCCTTAAGCTTCAAGGAAAACTACTTAGGTAGCAGATGAGGTAATACTTTTGCACGGCTTTGTCAGCAGTCTAGGAACCATCAGGAAAAATATATGCATCCTATGAGACAAAGTACTTTTAAGAGCTTCTAATTCTCTGGCTTCTACTACCACTTAGTGACAAATTCGGCCAGATAACCATAACCATGGCCTTAGGCTGCACCAAAGCTTTTAACATGCAGTGCTGGAAGCATCAGTTCACATTGGAAGTTTCTAATGGGCCTGTAGTGCATTGATTCAGTGTCAAGAAGTGCTGAAACAAAGTGAAGGCAATGCCTAGGCAGCACTACTGATCCCCTGTGGCATGGCATGCACTCATACACCAGGATGGTGTTGCAGAAGGAAGAGACAGAGAAAGAGAGAGAGAGAGAGAGGGCAACAACTTTATTAAAAATGACTTCTCCTGCTAGAAGAGAAGAGAATTGAGATATTAGTGGACCTGCTGACTGTGCACAGAGAGAACAGATGTTGGAGGTTAATGGAGCATTAGTAAAAGAAAGAAAATCAAAGTCTTCTAATACCTGGAATGGTTATTTTAGTCAGAGGATTATTTACCAAAATGCACAAGGTTGAATCGTAGTTGAAATATAAAGTAAGACACTGCATGGCCTTGTTTAGCATAAAGGGTTTTAGCAGAGCTATACTTGGCTCCAGGATAGCCCTCTCTGAATTTCTCACTTCAGAAGTATTACCTCCAGCCACTGCTATCAAATTTATTTAACTGTAATCATCATCTCTCCAAATACACATAAAAACTGGAGCCTTCCTTCTGAGAATTATTTTGGGTAGTGAGGGACAACAGATTAAAGAAAGAAAAGGGATATTTACATCAAGGAAAAAAAAATGTAGTATATAAACATACTCTGTATTTATGTTATACAGTTATAAGACATAAATTAACAGTTTGTTTGCTGTTTTACCAGCAGTTAAGTGTGGAGATAAGTGATGTCTAACTGGTTCATACTAATGACTGTTTCTAGTAATAATAAAGATTTCATCTGACACTGTAAAAATATAATTTATAACTTCAGGATTCTGTTTTCCTTTAACAGAGAGATAGTTAGGCTTGTGAGATCCCAAACTCCTTATGAGAATAGTTTAAAGATCACTATGTGCATTCCATTGTTAACTAAAAGAACTATGTGCTGACAGACTTAAAAACTGAAATCAGTTGTTTATTGAAAGAAGCCTCAAGGTAGTGAAAAAAGATAGCAAAGTATTCTCAGGCTGCTCAGCTGAAGTGTCTCAGAGTTCAGTCTAGCTAAGTGGCCATATATCCTGGCTTTTCAGATGACACTCATTTCTCCCAGGAACTGCTTGGGGCGCTCTGGAGGTGTTCAGGATTCAAGTTCATTAGAAAAAGATTTTTTGTTTTGTAACCACAGTTTCCTTTTTGCTGCACTTATCATTAATGATTCTTCTTCAGTGTCTCATGACAAATTCAGTCAGACACCAGGTTAGCAGGAAAGCTCTGTATCCTGAGAAACACAAACATATCCCTGTTGAGTTACAAGCTAGCCATGGCGATGCTAAATCATTTATTTTAAAGATACTTCTGCATGACTATTGTATTTATTTGAAAATATAACCCAAAGTCAAGTGAGTAGTTTACTTTGTTTTAATAAAAAGTTTTTTCTGAGTGGTAGAAAAGTGAAAACCAGATCAGGCTTATTTAATACATTGTCTGCTTGTGAACCATGAGGTTACAGTTTATAAACAGAATGAATGAAGCTACAGTCTGGGAATAGGCAATGGGCTGTTGGCCTTTAGTTTGCTTTAGAATTAATGTTTAGCTCAGATGGTACAGTGATGAGTCCAGTGTTAAGCTGAAAATGTGTTTGTGCTGTCAGTGTATTTCTCCTCCTGTCTCAGTCCAGTGCCTTGTTGTGTATATTGTCTCTTCTGCGCATAACACCAGTCTGCTTCCAGGCTCCTTATGGAGGGAGCCAGCTGCAAGTATTTCAACAGTATAAAGAAAAACAAAGAAAATGACAGAGGGTACTCTGGATGCCTAAGTACAAATTGTGAAAAGAAAAATCTAAGCTGAATAATTGCAGAATTTTCCTAAAAGGGAGACATTCTTGACTGTGAAGGGAAGAAGCAGAAGCCTCATCCCTTGGGGCTTTAACTGCACACCAGAGGAGAAAAAATATTCAGAAATATATTTTTTGTGAAAGGCAGATATGTTTCATAAGGTTATTTCAATGAGGAAACACTTTGGAGATAAACACTATATTGGTAGAATAACAAACAGAATTATTTAGTAGTGTTTTCCATGTGTAATTTCAGGATGTCTTTATTAACAAACAGTGTTGTAAACACATTATAGAGTCTTCCATACAAAACCAGTTCCTTTTGTTTTGCTCTCACACCCTCCATGGTAATAACAAAAGTATTGTCAAACAAACAAATGGTTCCTGCTGTTTCGTTTTCTGCGCCTCCTAATGCCAAATCCTTCAGAAGAGCATAGATTGCCATACTGGACTAGACCAGGATCCTATCTCAGAGAAAGACCAGCAGAATATTTACTTCAGAGTATTTAGGAAGTAACACACAGCACAGCTGTATGAGCCATCTATTGAAACACAGTTGCCAGCCCCCTTTCCTGAGCTAGAAACTGCCTGTGGACTAGAACAATAAAGTAAAAATAATCTTTTAATGTCCCTTATCTGACATCAAGTCTCACAGTTGATAAGTATAAAAATTTTCATTCTGTTAATTCTAACTGCAACTGTGAATTCTCTTAATATTGAAAGAGTCATCTGTGGTCAAAACCTTAAGGTAATTTAGCTGTAATTGCGTGTTTTGTGATTTATTCCTATTTTTAATGCTCAGTGTCATTCTAAATCTTAATTATCAGCTATAGCACAAAATTATCTTGAATTTATGGGTTTCTTAGTGTCAACAATATATTTCAAAAGATATTTACAACAATTTATACAGTGTATGTGTGTGAACACATGATCAATAAATGAAGCAGACCTTGCAAAGAACCAGGTAGATAGGATGTGAAATCTTGGTAAATTTAAGACTCTAAGGAGTTTAAATACTTCTACATATGTCAGACATTAAGTTTTTGGGTTTGGGTTGGTTTTTGTTTTTTTTTTTTACTTGATGGTATCATTAGCAAAGATGCAAGATAAGAAACTAAGTGGGAAATTTATATAAATGATGGTGACAGTTTGATTTTTGCAACTGTCATTTCAATTCAGAGTTTAGACTCACATATTTGTCTAGTTACTGGTGCTCCTGGCTCTGTGTCAAAAATGGCCTTGAATCATCAAACAGACAATCCCAGTAGTACAAAATTCCCCAAGACAAGACTCAAGTTCTCTTGTGCCATTCCTCTTAGAGAAGAATAGAACAGTTCAAAAGAAACTGTGCCACCTAATAGTGTGCTAGCCATTACAAATGCTAGTAGTTACCAGTAGCGTATATGACTTATTAAATACCGGCCTTGTAAATTAAGCAGTGTCCTAGTTACCTTTTTATGCATATCATGCTTGAAATAGCAATGTGTCGAGCTGGTAACATCCATGTAATGCAGACAACTTTTCGGTAAATTCCTCCAATTGCCTCAGCTAGCACTATTTCCCCCTTTTAGCAATGATCAATTTTTTTATTGAAAGCAGACCCTCAAGCATCAACATATAATCTATCATTTTATAGGCTTGGTGATGAAAAGCCTATAAAATTACTCATCCTATACAAAAACTTTAAAGACAACAAGTGATTTTGTACACAAGTAGCAGTGCTAGACTCTCATCCAGGCAAACCACTGGGCAGTTGTATTCTTTTTACATAAACCTTCATTTGGCCAGACACATGAGACTTAGTCACTTCCCATTCTAATCAGCTGCTCAGAGTAGCTGCAAGAAATTAAACAGCAGCTGTTTTCTGCCTGCCATATTAAATGGCTGCATTGTATTAGTGAATGCAGTCATATGTTTCACCTACTCACTCTCTCCAGATCTCTTTTTCATTGTCTGCTCCAGGGAAATTTTCTCTGAGAACAAGAGGGAGAGGTGTAACTTTAATATGCTGAAGTGCCAGGCTCTCACAAGACCAGAATGAAGTCCCTATATTTTTTTTCAGTGTACTTCGGCTTCCTAACAAGATGGAAGATTGTGTATAAATGTGAGAGATTAATTTAGTATCACATTTCTTACAGCAAGAAAGCAAATATTTCTTAGATGGTCTGGGACACAGTCCTAGCAGCTGAAAGGAGGCAGTGTAAGATACAAGGGAGTTCTTAATTTCTCTTAGTTTAAAATTGCTTTTTAGAAAGAAAACTGCAGATTCAATAAAATATTTAAACTAACTGTTTTCTTCTATGAGCTTGTACATCAATTGTAATGAAATGGAGCTAGCTTGGTGGAGTGTATCATTGCAAGAGTCTTTCACATATACCTCACTCTAAAATGCTCAGCTGATTTGCCACCTGGCACTGGAAAACCACCACTAAGGGAGTGATTACCGAGAAAGAGTGGGAGAAAAAGAGGACATAATGCTGTGCCACTCTTAAATTTGCTAAGAACACCTGTTTTTTGACAGTGGTAGGAAATAACAATAGAAGGTAGTTAGGTAGAATGAAAAATTAAGAAATGTGAAGTGTCTGTAAGGAACAGTTTAGATTGAAGAATAGCTGAAAGCTATTATGTGCATTGTCATTCCATCCATTTCACACAAAAGAGCTTCACAGAAGCTATGGCATACAGACACATTTGTTCTGCATGTGATTGCCTCTAATGAAGATTATAGCTTGAAGCATACTCCATCACCATTCCTCCAAAATCAAAAGACTGAGGTGAACTTCCTTACAGGGAACCACAGCCAAATGGCTTCTACTGTCTGCACACACCCTCTTGATATAAATGTAGTTAAAAGTAAAGAATTAACACAAATGTGGCTCACGCCAAGACAGGTGAACCTGGCCAGTCAGGATGCTCTCACCAAAATCATCAGTTTTCTGTTGTCTGTTCTATGATCATGCCCAGGACAGCTTTCTTCTGTATGAAAATGAATTTTCCTCCATGATGATCATTCTGTTAAATTATGCTACACATGACACAGGCTGGTACAGCTACTGTGGTTCTTTGTGGGAAAAGCAAAGCCATGCTCACAACAGTGAGCTGGGAGTATCTATTACATGATATGACTACACATCACTGCCTGTAAGATGGATAGCATAATAAAGAAGTGAAAGAGGGTACTTCTCAATTCAAATTGACACAGTGAATCCCAGAAAGCCTATTTTAACAAGATTCAATGACTCCAGGACAGAACTGTTATGACTACATTTCTAACTTTCTCTCTTTTTCCACCCAGTCATCAATACTTTCAGGACTTGTATGCCTTTGCTGTGGGTAGGAGCTGATAACTTGGGAACACACATAAGTTAGGACTGTTGAAAGTCTATGTCTGTGACCTGAAAGCAGTATTTAAATTAGATGGCCTGTTTGGGCATGCACTGTCTACAGCGAGCTCAGCTTTCCATACCAGAAATTAAAGGCTCTCTTGAAGCTTAGATGTGTTTTAGACTCAGGAGTTTCCACAGGCTGAGGAGGCACCACTACATGAAAAACTAGAGAAGAGCAGAAAGCTGAGAGCAGTAGGAGGAACTTAGGGGCAGAGATATGGGAGGACACAAAGTGGCCATCTGCACAATTAAAACTGAAATTTTTGAAGGATACCCATAAAATTGCAGAAGTGTTTACTCTCCGTCTCAGATTTTCTGCCCTTCCTTTTATTATCTGCCCTCTATAAATCCCTTCTTGCAGACTCCAGTGAGCAGGAACAGAAATTTCAGCAACAGAGTCATTTTTGCTCAAGCCACTTAGCAATAACGCTGGCAATATGAATTGCCAGTCACATCAGGCTATTGTTGTAATCCTTTGTAAGAAGAAATTGGACCTGTTTTATAGGTCACATCACTTTTTAAAAAATGTAACCCAAGCAACACTCTGATTTAGGCTAGCATGGAAACACAAATCTAAAGCCATTAAACCAAGATGACAATTTAGGGGATGGAACAGAGTCTGACAGGGGCTGGAAACAAAAGATTATTTCTCTCTGTGCTGTCTTTAATTATGAAGCATAAGTATAAAATCCTTTGTAGCAAGTTCAATAAGAAAATCTAGTGGGATTAGCAATTAGTACCATCAGGGTACTTTTAAACACTGCATCATCCACACAGTGCCTTTGGGGATCAGAGAGGGAAATCTGAGTTTTTGCTCATTGTTGGAGTCCCATGGGGGGAATTAGACAGCAACACATACTCCTAGGCAGTACCAACACTTTGCAATGAGCCAGCCTAATAGCCCACTCACTGAGGTGACATAATATACCAGCAAGAGTCTGCTCCTGAAATCACATTGCTGTGGCTGCTGCTGTGGCTGCTATCTGGTTAAAATAACATATAAGGACAAGCAAGATCAAAAAATCCATCATGCACAGCAATGAAGTGGGGCATGAATTTATACCTTTAAAAAAAGTTTTCTGGGACTTCTTCACTGGTAAAAGCTTTATCCAGATAGAAAAATAAATCTCCTGTGAAATATCTTAAAATTAGAAAACAGAAGCTTTGGCTTGGCCAAGCCGTATTGGTGGGAACACGAGATTTTTGATAATCAGATAACAGTAGTACCATTTAGGACAGGTGAAGATCTAATATTTTTTCTACATATCTAAGTGTGACTTATCAAAGCTGAATTTTATTTAGTCTCTTTCTTCGGATTGAAGAGTTTTTAAAGCAATAGAGGTATTTCACAACAGTCACTTTCTTGACTGTAAAACTAAAAAATAGATTTAAGAGCCCAGGTTTGCTGCAATTTCAAGACTGAATACAGGAAGAATCAAAGGGATATTCTATTGTAGAGACATGGGAAAGAAACAAATAGTTTTGCTTCCCTCCAGTTCTAGGGCAGCCAAGGACCAGTCTGATGATGTGATGATAGCATCTAAATTGGCAGGAGATGTTTGCAGTGTTGAAATATAGAACTCCCTGCATGAAGACTCTTTGCCCTGATTTACTCTTTTTAGTCCCTTTCTAAGCCACCTACCAAAGCAATTTCTGGACCTCTGTTTGGTCTTGGTAGGGAGGGGAGACATCACGTATTTCACATCATCTCAGCCACAAAGCATAGGAAGTTACAATATTCTCTATATAGCTGTCATCTGTAAAAATACTTAGTCTTAGAGATTGTTTCTAGATCTAGATTATCCTAAACTTTGAATCAAACACATTAGAGATGGTAGAAATTGTTCCAGTGCATGTTTTAGTTCTTTGAAATGTCATTTACAGCCATGACATTTAAGTTTGCTTTTGCTTTTAGATCATGACACATGCTATGGAAACTTTTTCTGAAGAAAGAGATATAGGGAGAGAGTGGGAAAATGACACTTCTGTCTCCCAGGCATTCATATTAGAAGTATTTGTTCTTTTATTTATCATGGCAATGTTGTCCTTTTCATAATTACCTGATTTTGTTTCCCAACCAAAACGGCTGTGGCTGTAGCTACAAGGCATTGGGATATGAGAAATTAATTAGTGAGGAAAGTGGATGGTAGAGAATAAAAGCAGTGTGAGTGAAATGAAATGAATGTGGGAAAGAGAAAATAAAATGTGAGTTAAAAGAACAGTAAATCTTGCATAGGAAGGGACCAGGGCAACTGTGAATGGGTCCAAATACCTCCTTACAACTTCTGTGATGACTGCAGATGATGACAAGGTGACATTTTATGGTTACTCTCCTGACCTAGACATAAACCAAACATTAAGGGGCTATTTGCAGAAATCTTCTTTCTCTTGAGGCTCTCAGCTTCTCTGTGAATGCTTTGTCCCTTCCTCCTTCCTTCATTTTCTGTTCGTATAGGCAAAGATGATGAGTTTTATATCCTTCGATGTTCCTCTGTAGAATGTCAGCCTCAAAAATTCAGCTTGAAAATTTCTCTCCTCCCCCATCTATCTTCTCTCTTCTGTCTCTGGGTGACATCTGGTATATTGGCTGAGGTCTCCAGGCAGGTTCATACAGCTCCAGACTCGCCTAGGGCAGCTGGCTGGAGTGATCAAAGGGGACGACTGAGTTGTTTTGTTTTTGCTGAATGTCGGTTTCTTTAAGTCACCTTTGGGTTCTGGGGATTTTCAGAGCAGCTTTTTATTTGTGACTGACTTGCACACAGTCTTAATGCTGGAGGACTGGAAGCAGATTTCAAAGAAAGCAACAGTTTTCTTTTGTTCTTGAAATGTGCTCTCCTTCCCTATCTCCAGTACTAAATAAATGGAAGAAACTTTCACCTCAGAAACAATGCTGCTTCTTTTTAATGACATGTTTTGTTGTGTACTGGGGAGTCAATAAATTTTATCTGCATTTGTTTAAGGGGAAGTGTGAAACTGCCTTTGTTGACAGCAAAGAGCATTCTCCTCAGAAGTGAAACAAATTTAGGATGCTTCTTATGTGGAAGATCTCAGAAAGAAGAATGTGAATAGATTAATTTTTTTTGTGATGATGAAGTTCCACTGTCTTGCCCAGGTTATCTTCATCTTTTATCCCTGCTTACTTTCAACTTACTACTAGTGATATTCTTTCTAATACATAGTTTCTAAGTCAATTTTTTTAGTCTCTTTGTATCCTTCCATTAACTCCTTCCCCCTAGTATCAAACTCTTCCTTTTGTTTTTTTTTTTTTCCCTGCTAATGAGTGAGTTTTGTTTTGCCTTCACTCATAAGATCTTTTCCTCTTCTATTCTGTCTCTTTGGCCTACCACAGCTGCTTTGTCCATGATATTCAAAAAGCTGCTTCTCATGTCTACGGCTTAATCCTACACCTCATGCCCCTTGCCTATTCCATCTGAATTGACCTCTGAAGCTAATGCTCCTTGAGCCTTTGCTCTAACTGGACAGAAGGCAGAATGGTGACAGTTGTGAGCTAATCCTAGTGCCAAATACCTTGAGGGCCAGGCAGCCAGCATTTGTATTCTGCTAAATTCCAGAGGAAAAAAAGACCTTTTCATGCAGAAAATCAAAGTAGAGAAGCATTCTGCTCATCATCTCATCTAATCTGAGACTGCAACTGGCATAAGAGACAGCTTTGTCACCTCTGCCAGTTTTCCTGAAGCAAAGCATTTCAGTGCCCAGAGAAATGGTTTGGAAGGATAAGCATCTCAGACTGTTTCAAGGTGCCTTTGTCTTCAAAAGGATGTGCTGTTTCAAGAAAGACCTCGGATTACAATATTTTTACACACTCAGAGAAGGAACTTAGGATTTTACCATGGGCTTTAAGTAGACTTGCATAGCACAGCGTGCCTCTGCTGAGATGCCCTCAGATTCTGTAAGAGTTTGGCTTTTAAGCAGAGCTACAAGAACTGCAGTTGCTTTATTGAACTTCAAAACTTGCATGATAAACCTTTTCAGTATTTATGGAGTGCAGTCTTACAACCTACCTTAGGGTTTGTACCATTTTGTGGACTGGTCCATAGCACAAAATCCACCAGCCATGGTGCTCCGTTCTAGCTAAGATATATTTGTTCTCTAAAGAAATCCTGACCTAATGGATTGATTGTAAAAGTTCAGGTTTCTAACTGTTACCTGTGACTTGAAGAGATATTTGTTCCAAATGGTAACAACATTCTTTGTGTAATAACTGGAGTCACTTGCCTTCACCTCAGGAGTACATGTTGAATTGCACCCTGAACATGTCACCCAGCTACCTCACCTTCCAATCTGGCAGCCCCCAGGCTTGCTCAGGACATTTTGGACATCCAATATACACCAGATAATAATCAGTTATGAATACATTAGCCTCAAGGTCTGCTGAATATCACAGCTCGAAATGCAGGATATGCCTGCTAGTTGAATTTTTGTTTAAGAGCATAGTGCAGTGTTACCGTGTGTTCAGTGTGAGCAATCATTAGATGAAACATGACAAACTGCTCAGTCATTCAGCAAGAGATATTAAGAGAGCTGAAGATAGTGTGTACTTCAAAAGGAGCTAAAATCCTAGAGTGGCTAAGTCTATCTCTCTTTAAAAAAAAAAAAAACTCTCAAAAGGAGAGACTGGAGCCTTTGCAGGGTCCAAAGGTAAAGGAAAAGAACATTGGTAAAGGCAGTAAAAATATTAACTGGGAATAGAAGGGGCGATTTAAATTGAATAAAAAGAAGATCCAGCAGTCAAGTTTACCAGTAACTTCCCAGGTAGTTGAGTTCATCAGTGGAAAATGAGATCTGCTGTCCTACTTTCCTAATTCAGTCTGGTGAAAAGCCAGGCCTCTTGCTTCTACAGAAAGAAAATAATATTGCTGCTTAAGGAGTCTTGCTTTATTCACTCTTACATGCTCTTATTTTTTAGAGCCAACTATATACTTTCAGTCAACAGAACAGCACCCAAAACATATTTGAAAGTGCAGCTGGAAGGATGTGTTTTTGTCCTAAAGGGTGAATCCAATTGAATCCCAAGGAACTGGTTGTGCTTCCAGGAACAGGCTGAAGCCTGTTTTCACACATCATACAACAAAAATAATTGAAGTCAATAAAGCCGCCAATTGGAGGAGGAAGAGCAAGGCTTACAAGCATGAGATAATGTGATTTATCCAAGAAGACATGTGAAAAACAGAGTCATCTTAAAAAAATTTAAAAAAAACCCAAACCAAAACAGAATAACTGAATGTCTGACAGATTGTCTTTATAAACAATATTCCCCAGAAAAAAAAAGTGTTTTGTTTTGGGTTTTCCCCCCACACACATTAGTCAGGTATCTCTTGAGAGGCAAGATACAAATTTCCTTTCATTTCAGGTACTTCCCACATGTACATTAACACAGAAATAATGATTATTGGTTTTCCCCTGACAAAAGCTGATTTATGAGTGTTTCTAAAGGAACTAAACTTTTTCTTTCCTTTGCAAAATGTTGTTTTTCCCATTTTCTATTATTACCTGCAAATGATTCACAAATAGAAGTTTTTCTTCCTGTTCTGGTTACAAGTAGTTGAACTGAAAAAAAGTTCTTCTGGAACTCTTTTTCAGTTTTTAGCAAGTCTATAAACATTTTGTCTAAATGCATTGCATAAATGTGTTCTGTGGGCACTTCCACCATATTTCAGGTAGATAATTTTTACGGTTAGGAAATGGTCTTTAATGGATCCAAATGTACCTTTCTAGACAGCATGGAAATAGAAGTGGTTTGGAGAGCATTTTTGAATTAGCTGAGTGACTATTGCTCCATGTATTACTTTCACTGAAACTAAGGGACTCCTACAGCTCTTTGGCCAGATACAGTCTGAGTTTTGAGCTCTGAGAATCCTATGCATTCAGAGCAATTACCTGAGCAGGAAAGTTCCTAGCTGAAATGTTTGCATTCAAAGCCATAATGTAATATTTCCTGACCAGACTCAAATGAACTGTGGGGTTTTGTTGGGTTGAGGTTTTTTTTTGTTTTGGTTTGGTTTTTCATTAGTGTGATTTTTTTTTGGTATTTTTTTGTTTGTTTGCTTGCTTGTTTTTGTGTGGGTTAGTTGGTTGTGGGTTTTTTCCCAGTGTGAAAAACCCCGCCTTTACAGTTTTGTATGAATTGCTCATTTCATGATTCTGTTTGGATTCTTATTTCACGTTTACTTTTTCCTGAAAATCAGTTACTCAGCAGCACATAGTATTGACAAACTAAATTGTATTACTTAATGGAAATAATTTGTTCTGTGACATTCATGTTGTTTTTTCTTTTTCATAAAGTGTGATTTCTCACAAGTATGATGTATTTTAACCAACAGTTCATTAAATACATATGAGACAGGAAACTGTATTGGTTTTTGTGCTCCAGGGTTTTCACCAAATGGGGAAAAATCAATTTTCATCAATACTGGTAAAATTTTGCATCATCTTTGCAAGAGTCAGACTTCTCTAAGAAAGAATCACAAATACCTAAGCAGAGCTTTATCCATGCTTAAGGTGGCAGTATTGGATACCAACACCATCTAGCTCGCTACAAACTGGCTCTAGGAATTTTATGGGAGCTAAAGGTTTTTTATGGAAAGAGCAGTGACGCATATTAGAGAAAAATGTCGAGACTGGCTTTAAAATGCTGCTAAACTGAAGATCTGACATGGGCTACATTCTGGCTGTGATGAACTGTAACTGCTTCAGGAGTATTAATAAGGTCAAAGCAAACAGCATGAGAATCTAAAGCATGAGCTTCTCCAAAATGCTTTGCCCTGTGGAGGTAGAAAGTATTTCACAAGATGTGAAAGCAATCTAATGTGATTTTCATTCTAAATTATATTAATGAATTATGTTAGAGAAAACAAGTAATGCCACTTAAGTCAAAGGTGTCCCTAGCATGAGTATTTGGATCCAGCACACTTTTGTTTACATTTGTGAGATTAAAATTGAGTGATAAGAGTAACCACAAGGGTCAGTGCCTACTACGGACTTCCTTGTGACCAAAACATGCTCTGTATTGGTGATCCATATCAAATATGTTAGATTAAATACAGTTTTACTTCTGATTAATCTTCTGATAAGGCATCAGAAAAGAACTCTGTGGTAAAGGTGGAAATCAAGCCACCTGTAAAGGAATTTGTCAGAGAAATAAAATCTCAAATTCCCTAGTGGTGCCTTCTATTGCAGTGCACCAAGTGTGCATTTCTAACTAAGTCTTGTACATGTGTAAATAGGAAACTTGGTTATTTGACACCTAAATTGTCAGTCTGGATTCCCACGGTTCTAAATACCAGACAGTGAGTTCGACATAAATTAATCCCTCTGTTGTTATATGTCAAAACATTGGAGTTTTATGATGTATTTCATTAGGGCCAGGATAATGCCAGACACTGATTTTCAAAAAACAAAAAGAACACTTTCATCTTGCTAGAAATGGCAATTTGGGAAACTTATTTTCTTTATAAGAGAGAAACCATCAGGTAAACCAATTGATTCTAGTGTCACAAACCTCAAGAAAAAAATAAACCATCTTTGTGAATAGGAACAGTTGTTAGAATTAACTAATTTGTGATGTATTTGAAAATATGATCAAATAAGTGTTAAGAAATACATGTGACAGCCACAGAAATTAGGAATATTCACCAGACTAGTAGACGATATACCTCCATAAATTCAAGTTTTAGTATGCCTCGGGAAGAACTGCTAAACATCTGTTCAAAAATCTACATCAAAAATTATAAAATTAATCTACACCCAGATTAGCCCACAATAAATATGGAGCCATAGCATTTTGCAGAATTTCCAGTCAAGGGATGCGCTGCCCTTGTCCTGGTTCTGGCCAGGGCATAGTTAATTTTTGCAATAGCCAGGAGGGGACACAGCCAGGACACAGGGGTTATTCTGTACCGTGTGACATTACTGTTAAGGGCAGTGGGAAGGGGGTCTCCTGCGAAGGGAAGGGGTCTCTTCAGCATGGCGTGAAGGAGGGCGTACTCAGGTATTGCTTACTGTCAGGGGTGTTCCGTGTGATTTGCCCACCTCTCTCTTGTACCCTCTCATCATTGTTGCGGCTCATTTTCTTATCTCACTGCTGTTTCCAGTAGATTGTTCTTATCTCAACTCATTATCTTCACCTTTTGTGCCTCCAATTCTCCTCTAAGGTCACTTACAGGGGGAGGGAGGAGAGGGAGTGTGACTTAGAGCATCTCAGTGGGAGCACTGAATTGAGGATTACCCTTCCTAAACCACAACAGTCATATATAACAGCATTAACCATTTTATTAAGATGTGGTTTTCAATACAGTTACAAAAGAGATGTAAAAGCAAGCTAAACCACAGGAAATCAAGATGTGGTTTTGGAAAGAATTGACAAACTTGATCACTGAAGATCAGAATTTGTCTCAGAGCCTTGAAGATACATACATTACTAAAGTCAGAGGAGAAGCCTGCTTCCTTTCCATTTCCTCAAAAGCTTTGCCTTTCCTTCAGGAGCTCTACCAAGTCCTTCATGAGGCCTTGCTGTAAAATTTAACTTTCCTGTTTGTGAATGAATACAGTTTTATTTAGGAAATACAGAGTCTTTTCCCCTTCAATTGTGCCTCAACATCAGGTACAGTAGTAGTGATTCTTCATCAACAGGAAATATTAAGCAGGCTTATCAGTCAGGCAGTTTTAGATTAAAGATGTAATAATCACACATTTCCAGCTTCAAAAATGTCTTGCATTAATCAACAGCAAGAAGAGCAGCAAGTAATGAGCCAGAAGCACTTACAGCAAATGAAGACATTTAGAATTCAGTACGAGTGAAGATTTCATATATAAAAACCTCTCAAAAATCAAGATCACCACTGTCTAACCAGATAACTTTGACAGATAAGAATTGCTGTACTCAATACTGTCTTATCTGTTTCAGGAGCAACAGATGCTTTAAAAGTTATTACCTGCTAAGTGGAAAATTACAGACCAGATGGAGCTAATTAATTTGCAATTAAAAAATTGACACAAACCAAATTATATAATTAATTTTATGCAAGATATGGTTACGCAAAAGATTGGTCTGCCACTTTTAAGGCATCCAAAACATTCATAACAGTTATATAAGTTGATGGATGCTATGGAGTTGGATAAGCATCTACAAATTCCTATGTGCAGCAAGCTTTGGTGGAAAATTGCAAACTTGGATAATAAACTTTCAGAGAGCTCTGAAACTGGGTGTTAATCTGGCAGCTCTTTGATCTCAGCTGAAACCTCTGCTTGGAAAAAATAAGAGAAGAAAAATAAGTTTGCCTTTGCACAACTCCAAACCAAGTTACAGAACTATTTTTCCAAACTGAAATGTGCATTTCTACAACTTAGTTGAAGCTCTGAAGCGTGGAGGTGTCTGGGCTTCCCTGTAAGACTCCTGTAACTCTTGCTTTAACTCCTTAATATATTAAAAAATCCTTACTGTAAAGTTGCACAGCAATTAGTTAAGTGATTAGAAATTCATTATAAACCTAGGGCTATTTTGAGCTTTTATTCATGTGTGTACAAGTGTGCATATATATGTGTATATATATATATATATATATATATGTATATATGCATGAATACACAAACAAAAGTTTCAGGATCAAGCTTTGCTGTATAGTTTTTAAAAAGATATTTTTATCCCCTTGTTTTTGTGCAGTTTGGATATTTTTCATACAGAAAAAAATTCATTTGTTTGTGAAGCCATATAAAAAACTTCTAGTTAAATCCTGTGGGATAGAGGGACAAAAGACTTGAGCTATTTCTCCTAGGAACAGCATGCTCAGGACTCTCATCTTACCCTTTATTTAACAGCATCATCACTTCCTTGACATGCAACAGACAAGGAAACATTTCCAGTCAGATAGTGAATTTGCAGAGACCTCTTCTCAAAAGGAAGCAGCACAGAGTTTTCACCACTTCCCTCACCGCTGCAGCTCACAGCTGTGGCATCCACTTCACCACAGTGCACTGCTGTGCTTCCTGGGCATTGTCACCCCAGGGCTTTCAGAACCTCTCCAGAGACTGATCACAAGGTGCCATACACAGTAAGTTGTCTACCAGAGTAGAGGAAAAGGTATGAAAGGCTAACTTGGGAAGCCTTCATTTCTTGTATAAATTTAAATAACTTAATAGATAACGCAATTGCTTTCCACTTTTGTGTTCTGTGCAGTAGTATGAAGAGAGCCTTGTAAGTCCATAAATGCCTATGCAAGAAACCCTTTAAAACTGCAGCATGTTCCTATATTTGCAATTTATTTTGTACTTTCTTTTCATGGCACATGGCATTGCACTGTAGCTAAGAATTCTGTATTTGGCTGCTTCAGGGATATTATCGACTGTTTCTAATGAAGGGAAAGATGTATAGGTGATTCCAATGCCCTGCATCCTTTGTAATGTTGGGGTTTTTTTTTTAAATATCATGGTTAACCTTCACCTTGATATTCATTTTCTTTAGCATCTTTGAGAATAAGTGACTGTGGGATTCTGTCTCACTAAATCCTGACCACAGGCTGTGGTCTTAGGACGATCTAAATCTTCTTGGAAAATACCAAAGGGCATTTTGCAAGGGTGGAAAGATATCTGACCCAGAGATTCATATGAAAAATCATTATTTGGTATAAGTCTTCCCCCAGAAAGGGTACTTGGGAGATTTTTCCAGCACTTCAGTTCACATAACCTTGCTTATAGGAAAATGGCAAGAAATAGCTATGAGAAGATTTAAAGCAGTAGGGAAATAAGAATAATAGTAAAACTGGGCATAAGATGTCTGAAACAAAATATCTAAAATTTGAAATGTTAAAACTTGTGCTGTGTCTGAAGTTCCCTCCCTCTGCCTGATCCTTTAATGAAATAACAGAATGGATATCTCCCTTGCAGTAGCACACTTGTACACTCAAATACAGAGTTAGTTACAGCACAACAAGGAAAGCCTCTGGAAATCTGTTGAGTTTTCTTTATGGCTGTTCAAAACATTTTTTTCTTCTACCTGATGTTTTCAAGAGAATTTAAAATGTATTAATAATTATTTTAATCTCATAAATCAGGTACTGTAACCGTTAATTTTCATATTTAAGCAAAAATACAACACCATGAAGTTTTTTTCCAGGTGTTGTCTGGTGAACAAAAGAAACAACCTCAGAAAGAAACTGAAGATTAAATATGAAAAGAAATAGAAAAAGTGCTATTAATGTTAGTAATGCATGCTCCTTCTCCAACTTTAAGGTTTTGTGGGGTTTTTTCCATTTAACTTCCTCAGGATATTCTGAATTAGTATATTAAAAACAGAATGGGAGATAATACATTAAATAACCAAACACAAGTAGGAAGTTTCATCTTACTCTGCTTTCTTCTGTTCCTCTATCTCAATAAAATACAACAGAAACTTAGAAAGGGTCTACATACATAGAGTAAACTACAGGGATTACTTTTCCCCACATGCCATTTAAAAGGACAAATGCAATGATCTATATAGGAAGCACCTGCAATGATTCTGAGGACAAACATGGACCATGCTCGTGACAGCTAAACTTCATGAATGGGGCTATCATATTTTAAACTCAGAATCATTAAGTCTAAAACATGAAGGCTACACTTAAATGAACAAATAAATTTTTTTTATGTGAGAACTAAGGGTATTCTAAATGTATCTTGTCCAGGTACGACAAGAGCTACAAAATCAGACATATTCTAACACCCATCTTTGAGCCCGTCGAACTCTATTATGCAAGAAAAAGGGAATATTCTGATCCCAGTCATTTTCATAGAAACGTAGAACACAATACTCTTCGTGGCACAAGTCACAAAGCCACAAGTAGATTTACATTATACATCAGTTTCTGGCTGCACCCTTTCCTCTGACTGGTAAAATGGAAAAAAAAATAACTTGGACACCAGTATTTTTCACTTGAACCCCCAGGGCTTTGTAGCCTTCCTTGGTTCTGCCCAAATTCTGGCTTGCAGTGTCATTCCTGCCCACAGCAAAGAGTAGCAGAGCAGTCTGTGATCTTGGCAATGTGTGACACCCTCTCAGCAGCACCACAGCCTCAGCTCCCCAAGGATCCTCTCCCGATCCCATCAGGGTGGCACATGGGCACCTCAGTGTCCCTTAAGAGAGTCACCCACTGGCAGCACTCCTCGTTTGTTCCTGCTGTATCCACCGAGAGCTGCTGGTACAGTTTGTCCTTGCAGTCCTTTTTTGTGGGTGTCTGTGGCAGTTGAAGCTTCAGATACAGCTTTGGTTGTGATGCTGGAGGGTGAAGACTGAAGAACAGTCCTGATTTTGTGGGTCATCAGGGTCTACAGTGCCTCATTCTCTGTGCTGTCTTCCACAAGAGCAAAGTTCTGTAACCACTGATCCATTTCCTCAGCTGCTCTAATGCTGTGCAGCATTTAAACAGATCCTGAAACAGATCATCAACCTGTGCACATCTTTCCCAAGTACTGATATTTTCTACAGGAAAAGGGACCGAAGATTCATTGCAACCTACCATCTGTACTGACTTATCCTTCCTCACCAGTTCAGTGTGGGTGGAAGCATCAGACATCTCAGGGGCTTTCTCTGTAAAAACGCTTGTTTTTTCCTCTGACACAAGTGCCCACCATCCTGGCAGAGAGCAGAGCACTTCCCTGGGCTGTGGATCTACAAGATGCACAGCCCTTCTTATGCAACCCTCTGTGCAAACTGCTGGTCCCTCTCTGTGAGTCCTTTGAATCCCTGCAGCAGATTAGATGATGATTTATTCTCTAACACACCTTCAGCTAACTGATCTGTCAAGGATGGCCTCTGATCCAGCGCACCATCAGGAAGCTCAGTGGAAGAGCAAACTGAACAGATGTGCACCCACCCTGCTCTTTCTGGACTCCAGAATAAACACTTAACCCCAACTTCCTAAAAGCTTTTAGAAAATATTTGGACTATATGTATTCTTTTAAAAATATTTAGAGAAGTTTTTCTACAGCTATGCCTCAATAGGTATTTCAAGTTATCCAGTGATTCAATTCTGCATCTCAGCTGAAGTTCTCTTATTTCTTCTTTTCATCTTCTAAGAGGTCACTTGCCAGCACTCTTTCTGCTGGTGGTCAGCCATGTGGTAATGATTAACTGACACTGATGATCTGTTTCTCTTAGTTCTTTTGCCCAGGACTTCTCATCCAAAACAACTTTAAACAGGTGAATTATTTCAAGAAGTGTGGAAAAAAAAATACATTCCTACGTTTTTTGTTTATGGAACAATTGTAGTAATTTAGTCCTATTAAATGGGACTTACTGTAGGCCAATGCCTGCTTACTTGCAATTTTGATAAGAAAATATATCCTGGAAAGTCAATGACAGAACTGCATCACAGGATCAGGGAAATACTTGTCAAAAGGGGCCTCTAGAGGTCAATTAGTCCACCAACAACCCAGTCAGGAACACTCTCAATGTAAGATCATCTCTCCTAGGATCTCAACATTTGAATTCCCACATTAACAATACATTCAAAATGGAAGAAATTAAGGGGCTAAAGAGATGGGAAATCATTCACCCCATTGTATTCTTTCCCATTTCATGTTCACATATCTTCTTCTTACAGACCTAACTAAAATTTGTAGACAGAAATGTGTAATTTGTTAGTATTCCTGACAGAGGTGGAAGAAAAACTGCAACATGCAATTTTGTGGCTGCCCACACTTAAAACCATAAGTTATAAATCATAGATACCTACAATGAAATTATCAGTCTGCATTGTTTTATGTACCACCATGAGAGTGCATTGCATTTCTCAATACACATTCAGGTTTCAGTGTGTGATGAGAAATAAACCTTACATCTTACCTTGATTTTAATTTTTTTAAATCATACTTTGCTTCCATTTTTTCAAGACTGACCACTTAATTTATAAAATGCATGTGTTCTCTGGCAGACTGCACCTGGTCTGTGATTAGAATATTATTACTGGGAAAGGTATATAATCAATCATAAGAAAAGTAAGACTTGCTGTAGTATTCTACTTGATAATCAGTCCCTCTCTAGGTTTGAGACTGAGTTCTAGGTGCTCAGGCATGTTCAGTTTTTGATATTGTTAGTCTGGAATTGTCTGAAGAAAGAAACATTTAACTTAAAGGTTAAAGTACTAGTTTCTTTCTCTAACTGGAAAAAGAGTCAAATTGGATTTACATTTCAGAAATTGGCAAGAAGCAACAGAGGAATAGAACTGCAGCTAAGTAATAATGCATTTTTTCCTGACTGGCACTGATTTCCCTTATGACTATCCTCACTGTGTCATAATGATGAAATTAATGTGCAGGTTCACTCTGTAAAAGGTCAGTGCATCCAGAAAAGAAGCCCCAAAGTGAAGCTGTCCTAGATTTATTATCAGGCTTCCTGAGGAACTCACCCATAGAATCCAAGAATGATCCTGGAGCCAAAGGCAGACATGAGATGACTATTTTCTCCTGCACATCATGGACTGCCACAGACTTGCACCTCTGTGTGTTTTGTTCTAGCCACAAACTGTTCAACATCTCCCCGAGTTACTCTGGTTCAGCTATAATTTTATAGAGCTCCTAGACCTGAATCTGAATTTGGTGATCCCTCCTAGCTCTCCAAAGAAAACAGAAGCATTCACAGACATTTGGATATCATCTGGGCATTATATATTTTTATGTAAAGTGGCATTTATTGGTCATCTGGACAGAGAAGCAACAATGCTGAGCAAAAATGCCATTTTGCCAGACTCCTGTCAGTCACACAGCACATTTACTGCAGTACTTTCCTAAATCTCTTTTTTCTGGTGCTGGTGTCTGCCTTCCTCTCCCTCTCTGACTCTGCGACAGTTTCTATCAAAAGCTGTGTTTCGTATGATTCATCTGATCTGCAGCAAAAGGCAGGTAGGTGTTCAGTTATTTCTGGAAAGATGTTTACCTCAGGTTATTTCTTCACTCAATTTCTGAGTGACCATTTGGCTTTAGGTGAAAGCTCTAAATGAAAAATGCAAAGCAACATTTTAATCCATTCTTCTTCTCGGAAGTCATCCTCTAGGGCAATTGGCTGATGAAATTATTTGTGGGAACTGCTCTACACTTCATTCAAATATCAGAAAGGATTCTTACAGTCAATGTTGACATTCTCAGTGTCAACAATTACTAAACAGTGCTTTTATTTTAATGTCTATAAACCCAAGAATTTTTCAAATAATATGGTTTCCAGAGAAGCTCAGGTTATTTTGTTTAGGGAACATACATATGGGGAAAAAAATGAAGTAATGGTAAATAAAAAATTTCATATATCACCTGGTGATTAAGAAGATGTATTCATTTGATGCTGGGACAGCATCAGTTGTCCTGGCTTTCGGTAGTTCAAATGGAGATAATATTTTAAGAGAGCTGTACATAGCAGAGATTTTCTTCAGCTACAAAATTTATTGTAATTAGGATACTTCTTTACTTGTGGGAGAGTTCAGAGGCGACTTCGATGGCAATGCCAAACTTACTTGACTGGTTTTGTCCATAGGGGCTTGGGGATTTGGGAGAAGGAAGAGGAAGAAGCATTAATGCTGTACGAAGTATTCCTACAATTTTTGTTGTATTTTATTATTTATCACCTGCTATGTACATAAAGGTTTTTTCTTACTCCACCTGCTTTTGCCCTGTAATAGTCATCAGCTTCCAAGCCTACTACTGCTCATGCAATATTAACATTTATGATCTCGCCAAAATGTTTAGAACAAGGAGCCAGAATACTCTTGCACGCATGCACACACAAGGGATGGCATATTTTGAGATCAGAGAGGCAATATCCCAAGCATATGAATGCACTATGTAAGCAGAACTGGAGGGATTAGAAAAACTGGAGAACTTGGCTGCAATTGACTGTATGATTAAAAGGTTAAGTAAAGCTTTTCCAGTAATTTCTCTCAGCATAATTACTCAGTGCACTGCCTTTCACAGGGTGGAATGCTTTAAGCAAGACTGCTTCTGAACTGGACCTGTAGTTGTAGTTCAAGATGCTTTTTCTTTTTGTACAAGCCCAGTATATTTACATAAGCTACAGAACTGCTATATAAATTTGTGTTTAAAATCTTGTCTTCTGTTTGGAGACAGAAGTATGAGCTGGGTGTTTTAGAGTAGGGAGAGGCACACCTACTGTTTGCCTGAGAGAAAGCTATGTGAATATTATCACAATTGTAACAAACGTTATTTTTCTTATGGTTTACTAGATAAAATGGAATCATCAGATGAACAACCTCAGTTCAAGCAGTCTATGCTAACTGGTTAGAAATGTCAGCATACATAACCTTATAGGAATGTGAACCACGGTAAAAAAAGAGGCATCCCCATTAAAATAAAATGAGGTTTGATCTAATCCTGCAAGTGCCTGGTGAGGCTGCATCGATAACACTGAACATTTCAAATTCATAGCGAAAAGGCTTAGCATGAGGAAAGGTGTTTTATTTTCACTTCAAAAATCATTGGAAGCTCTAATTATACTTTTCACCTTTATAAAGTTTTAAATCACGTGATCTCAAAAGGCATTGCAATCCCTGATGAACTTAATCTCATAATGCCCAAGAAATAGAAAGCTTCTTTAAATAATATTTTCTAGGGCTTATGGGAAACTGTTAGCTCAGCCAAGCATAAAACCAGATCTCCTTACCCCTTTATCTGTGCTTCAGTCATCAAAAAAACCCTGTCTAACTAATGGCTCCCACCTTCTCATTTTATTTTCTTAATTTTCTTTTCAGTGAGATAACTCTGGTCTTAACAGGCATCAAAAACTCTGACCAAATAACATCACCAACTGATTTGCCGGAAAATCAGAGTAGTTGTCAGCTAGATCTCACTTTTTCAAGTATATTTATAGAAGGTTTACACTTTAATTAAACTAAGTAACAGTAAATTACAGGGAAATGTTGTTTAAGGAGCCAAACATAATGAATATCATCTTTTTTTAATGAAAATTTGCATGCAGCTATACATAGAGTGAGTTCACTGAATTTGATTACTAGAGATCTTATATAAATTTTTAACAGATTTGCTTTTATATTTTTCCATTCTCACCCCTCTCTCACCAGTCTCTTGAGGAAACTTCTTTCTTAGGAAACTTCTTTCTTACTCTACCTTTCTTTATCACAGAAAGAAACTTTTTTTTTTTTTTAATTGTAGGAATAGATCTTTAATGCTTCTGAAATTACTCCTGTGTATCTCAAATCATCTGAATTTGGGAGTTATAATGAGAAGTTGAAGGAGAAGTGTTTTTGACATAGAAACACGTCCCACTGTCAAATGCTATCTATTCCCTGAAAAGCAGAATGGAAGATGAACCTGTAAGTTCTGAGTTGTAGTATAGATTGTTTGTGAAAAATGGGAGAGAAAAATAGAAAACACATGGACAGAGCAGCAAGATTTTAAGGGTTTTTTAGGGCAGAGGGATCCTGACTGTCACTAAATATAATGTTGAGAAATAAAATCAGAAGAAAGCATATCTCTGAAGGAGGTGCAAACAATATGTTTTTCTTTCATGTAAATTAATAAAATAATATTAGTTAGGTAAGCAGTCTTTTATCATTTACAGGTGAGATATGGATATATATTAATAATAGAAATACAGTCAACCTGCTATCTAAATTACCTGAGGTACTGCTATTGATGGGCTGTGGTGCAAGTAGCAGATGTGATTGTACTACATCTTTCTTTTTTAAGGGGTGATAAAATTTGAAAACACATGTAACATTTAACCAACAACTTTTTAAAATCTCTTTGAACCTCAGTTATTTGGGACTAATGATTGCACTTTAGATTAGATGGCTGAGTTTTTTAACTTCTGCAAAAATTCTAGGAAGGACAAAGAGGTTTGAAAGTCCTAATGTCAAGAAAGTTTGATTTTGTTCCAGTGTGTTTACCTCTTGACGTTCTGTAAGCCGTCCATCTCCCATGGAAAAGTATTTAAATGCTGTGGTTGAAAAAAAATCTATGTTTTATCTGAAAACTGAAGGTAAAATTAAAAGCTGATGTTATGTTGTTAAGCTGGAATAAGTAGCATTTATTAGGCTGAAAAAATGAGCACACTCAAGGAGAGAAAATCTTTTTGCTGTGAAATCTGAATGATTACTATTGGTCTGTGTTACAAAGGTGTTTGTTTCTGACAGATGCTTGCTGATAGATTGCAGCTTTTAGTGTCCATATCTTCATAAAAACAGAAACAGCCAGCTGCCTGAACAATTTTCCGTGCAAAAAAACAAAAGTGAATTTATAAATTGGATAAAGGTAAAGACAAACCCTGGCTATCAATAGAGATCAACAGTGGAATATTAGCTTGAACTAGTGGATTAAAAATAAAGGCAATAAAAGGTAAGGTGTATTCAATTGAAAAATTACACTCTTAAAATTAGTTTTCTCTTAGACTGTGGAATAGTCCAGGGGGGCACTTGTGGACCTGGGCTGGACATTCACAAGTAGCCAGGACAAATTAGCAGCTATAAAGCTGTAGGAAATAATTCTTGATATATCAGATTATGTGATTGTTATTAGTGTTGATTTCTTATTTCTACAAGTGCTTTCAAGGTGTCTTAGTGCTTGAGTTTACAAAAAATTTTGTCCTATCCACTCTGCACTGCACATATAGCACACTGGTTGACTTCAGTATTTCATATTAATCCTGACCCTAGAAGCTCATTTGTTTCCTATAGTTCCTGAAATGTTGTGTTGTTTTCAACTGCTGCCCTTTTGCTACTGCAATTGCCCTCCTACCTTGGTGACCTTGGCAGTCAGTGAACAATTTTGAGGAGCTAATCAGATTTCCCCTGAAGAGGTAGTGGAGTAGCACCTTGTCTGACAATGCTAAGTGGACAAGTCTTACTACTTTATGATGCTTTTTCTGTACTTGTTTTGACACACAGAGATCTTTGTTCACACAGCTGATGCAAATACATACAAGCAAAAGTGATTTATGTTTAATTAAAATGCCTTCCACAGCTTGACTGAGCATAAAAGTCTTTCAAAAATACATCCCCCAAATAGGGACTCTAGGGAAACATTTACAAAATGAGATAAAAATGAAAAAAGCACAACACAATTACTTAGTAAGCCAAATTCCAGTTTAATAATTCATGCCATCCCTCCATGCCATTAGTTGAGATGAGGAAGCAGGGATGGTGACAAAGGGTTCAAAAAGGACTTGTAAATGTACACTTTAAATTTTCTGATTATTTCAGCTTTCTGTATGGGTCAACAGAACCAGTTCCTTGAGGAGAAATCATCCTCATCTGAGAGATTATAATTTGATTTATTAACCATTCAAGCTAACTCCTAATTGTAACTGCCGTAATTTATCGGAACTTCATATTTTCCATGTTTTACCCCAGTACCTACTTGAAAATTTTATTCTTTCCTCCTTGACTCACACTGTTGGGGAAAATGACCTTTTTATTTTCTTTAAGCCTTTATTTGTTTTTGAATGCTCATATAAACAAAAAGAGAATGTGAAACCACCTGTCATCTGAGTCTAATCATCAGCAATATGCAAAATATACACACTATTTCATCCATATTCTCCCATGATAAAACCTGAAAGATCTCTATATTTCATAGGTGCAGAAGAAATTTTTCAAGTAACAAATCTTGCTAAACCCAGTTCCAATCTCCCTAGTTTGATCACTGGACAATATTACTTTTTGTTGT
The DNA here is from genome assembly GCA_013399225.1 of Rhipidura dahli. NCBI lineage: Eukaryota > Metazoa > Chordata > Aves > Passeriformes > Rhipiduridae > Rhipidura > Rhipidura dahli. The sequence continues at coordinate 834,786 of VXAC01008728.1, read as the reverse complement.
TTAATTCCTTTAGAAGTAAATACTCTTTGTCATGCTGTCCCCAACTGGCAATACAGATGTGACATAATTTGTTTTGAACAAGGCAGATATGGTAGTTGGTTAAAGGTCTGAGATTACTACTCTACCGTGTATAGTATCCCGGTGCTGTAAATAGAGCTTATTGATGTGTCCTGGCTGACCCTTTGTTCCTCATTATATAGTGGGTTAATTATGTGATGTTAAGGATGGTGCAGGAGAAGAAGGGTAGATTTATTTTTGCTACTCATGGTATATTCTGACACTTCAAGGAGAAAACATAATCCAAACCCATATTTTTATAGCATTTGAAATAACTGTGAATTTAGTGGGGATTTACAGGACAGGAAAACAGGGAATGCTTGTCATATTTAGTGTGGGATAAGGTTTCTTACAGAGGAGCAATGTGAGGGTTGTACAACTACTCACTGTGGTCCAGTGACAGTCCAACTCCTTTTTATCATTAAGGAGTACTGAAAAGAAATTTGAACCATTGTATGTGGCATTCAATATAAAACTACAGAGGGTTTGTGTCAAAGGAATTATACACTGAAACTGTTCAAACATATTTATTTTAAAAAAGATAGCTTTTATACACCATTCCACTGTAGTTAATCATACCCATGACTCTTTCCTAGGAATGGTAAAAGCTCAATCAACTCACATTTTGAGACCTGTAAGAGTTTGCACTCTTGATATTGCAAGAGGTTGCACCAAGCCTCACAGCTCTACCACGATACTCCTAGGCCTCTGATTCACCAAAGTAAAACAGTTGTTCTCCATGAAGTTTCGGATGAACTGATGTCCATTAAGAGCTTTCCATTAGCCTTAACACGTCTGTGTGTGTGATTGCTGCTCTTGGTCACTCCTTTCTGTCAGCATCCTGGCAGCTGCCTGTTTCCCAGCCTGTTCCCCAGCCTGTTCTAAGGACAACTGTAACAGAAGCTTTGGATAAGTATGAAGAATAGGTGACTGTGGAAGGTGCTGAAGGAAACAGTGGCAGGGAGGAGCTAACAGGAGTAGCGAGTGTTGATGGTCCTAACATTAGCCGTCATGAGGATGCCAGCATGGGAAGGGGTAGGAGCGGGTTAGGGAAGGGCAGGTGGAAAACGCTGATGACTCACAGCAGCAGTGAGACTAATGACCTCTTAAATTAGGGAGCAACTAACCTGAAAAAGAGCAGAAGAGATTGTTTTACTAGTTGACATCCACCGTCACCTGTTCTATGGCAAGTAATTCTGTAAAGATCACTTGGATAAAATCTTGGTTTCATGATTTCTGGTAAAGCTACTTGGATACACAAGTGTAGTGCTGGAAGTATGTAGGTATAAATATGTCTATGGTAGTTAGTGAAATCAGTTTTGATACAAAAATGAAATTATCCTCTCCTGCTATGATATTGCTTATTGAACTTTGCTACCTTGTTGCTACAATGCTCCATCAATTTCCCACAAATCAATAGCTGTCAAAATACAGTTATACAGCCAGGCAGTGCTCATCATTAAAATGGAGAGCTGGGAAAAGAAATCTATTCCATAGAATTAAAGAATATACAGGTAGCAAAGGTTCAAGCAAGTTCATCACTTATGTTGCAACAACAACACTAGAACTGTTTTCTTTCTCCCCGTGCTGAGCTTTCTTCTATCTTCCTTTTTCTGGAAGATGTGTCACACACAAGTTATGGTTTGTGGATGAATGCCAAACCTGCTTTTTCTCCTACAAATAGTGGAGAATAAGTTAAGAGTCTTAATCATCATTATATTAATATAAAAGCTTTTTGTTCCCATTAAGACTTGCTCCTCATTTTTCAAATGTCATTTACAGCAATTGATTTGTATCTTGCTAATTTGAAATAATTCATCTGAGATTGAAAATTATAATTAAAAATAGTTGCATAAACTGACACTTATTCTTTAACAGGATTACTATTACAAGACTTGTCTAAATGGGCTTCAATGTATTATTGATTTTCTATCATTGTATTTTCTAAAAATAGAATGCTGATTTATTTCATTTTTCTCAGCATCTTATCTTGTGTTATGGCTGTCTGAAATTGAAAGTGCATTATACTGTGGATCTCTGTATTTTCTTATACTGCTGTGGTAGCATACAGCTTTCCTCTGCAGCTTAGATTTCTAACTTGGGGTCTTTTGCTAAGCTGCATAGAAATGTTACAAGGGTTGGCAGAGCCAGATACCAGATCCAAGACGGCTAGATGGAGGTTCACAGAAAGAGAGATGGAACAAGGAAAAATAGGCAGCAGGAAAGGACAAATAAGGACAGAAGAAACATAATATCACCATGTAGTTGGGGATTCAGTCCTGAAATTTCTTATTCTACCATTGATTTGCTGTGTAAATGTCCTAAACTCCAAATGGTGGTGGTGGAAAAGAATCCTAGATTTTAATTTTATACATCCCCCTTTCAATTCAGATTGGAGGAGAGGTGACCAAAACCCACGTCCCATATGAAAGCTAAGTTAGCCAGATATAGATAGTTTTGTCTATCTTAACTTAGCATGAAGAAACATACAAGCTAAATTTGAAAAAGGTTGAAAACATAAATTCTTAAAATGTTGAGTATATTGGTCCTACAACTGTTAATTAAACAAGATGGGTCACTGGACCATCTGTACTTAATACACAGTTTTTATCATGAAAACTGTAGAAAACATTCACATCTAATGACACTTTACCAAAGTTTTCATAAGCCAAGCTGCACATAATTATTCTTATTCTTTTCACTGCATGCAAGTGAGTTGTCTCTGACCCATCATCATCTTCTTGGCTTTTTAGATTTATCTCAAAATGAGATCTTATTGTCATGCAAACTCAGTCAATAAGCTAGGGAAAAACTTCAACTGAGATTTATAATCATCACAATCACCCTTCTAAATAAATAACTGATAGGAAAAAGGTTGGCTGGAAGAAAACTGGAAAGTGAGGTATGAAAAATCTTCTGTTCAGACAGCGGAAGAACACATTAATCAGTCCCTTTGTGTACTCTTCCTCAGGTCTAGTGCATACCACCATCTAGTGGCTCTGAATATAGTATGGAGAATGTCACTTTACTGTAACTCGTTTTGATGCTTGAAATTAAAAATCCTCAAATAAACTTTTACAGGAACCATTATTGGTAATGTAACATTTCCTGCAGCATTACAATCCATCAGAATTACATGGGAGATTGGAAACTGTCTTGGCCTTGACTGGGACTGAAGTGCCATGCCAGAACACAAGGCAATGGACATAGGAGATAGATATCCCTTAATCCCATTCTTCTCTCTTCTTGGCGCTGAGAGCCTCTGAAACAGAAGATATAATACCAATCTATAGAAGGGGACAACTCCTGCCTTTAATAAGAAGGATTGCAAACACATTAACTGTAATACTGTGTTAGTGAGCAGTCAGTTATACAAATGACTTTGCATCTACCTCAGAATTCTTTTTTCAAAACTGTTACAGTGATATTTAATGGTAGACCTTCCTGCTGTAGTGTATATAAGGCACTAAATAAAAGCAGTGCTATCATGTGGAATTTGTAATTATGGACTTTGAGACCTGATGTAAATGGCAACTCTATGGCATCATGTTAACCAAAACCGAATACCTGAGCACAATTTAGTGCATGAGCTATGCAGATCCTGAAATCTTTTCATGATCAGTTAGGCTTTGTATAACGTTAATAGATGTTTCCCTATGAAGAGAACAGTCATCTTAATCTGATCTTGAATTCAACAAGGCAAGAGTAGTCCCATTAGACAAGGTGCTGAACTGTACATATGGAAGTCATAGGATAGAAGATGGAGACAAGGAAAGATGCTGCATTTTAGTTCTATCAGCCAAGTAATAAATTATAATTTCCTCTTGTCAGTTCAGGCTACTTTGGAACTAGAAATGACTCATTCATGAGAGCTGTCTAGAAAAGGGCCTGGAGGTATTTTTCCACGTAGTTCAGAGACAGGAGTGGGCTTGGCAGGTGAATTTCCCATACATAGTGACAAATAACCCTACATCATGAAGGTGGGCAGAATGCTGAACAACAAGTAGGAAGCAGAAAATAAAGAAAAAGCAGGAGAAGAGGAAAGCATACTAAAATAATTGCAGGTCAGATGACATATCTGTGAGTTACAGAGAACTGGGTTGTTCAGATCACTTCCAGTAAGCTCAGGTCCTCTTCCATAATACAGTGAAGTCCCACAGGTTTATTTTGAGACATATTTCTTAATAACTTTGCTCAGACAAATAAGCAAAACATTGAAATAAAACCACATTCTACTCTTCTAGCAGTCTGTATGCATTTTATTTTAGGGATGCTAAAAATTCTTCCATACAACAATTTTCCCATGGGAATCACAGCTTGTGACTGGACATACAGATTTTCTTTCCATTAGTAGCCAATACTCCCTGTGGTGAAAATGAAATCAAAGAAAACAAATCAGCTTTATCAGTCAGCTTTTCAGAAAGCTGAAATATTCAGTAGAGAACATTCCTATCAGGATCACATGTAAATTTGTCAAACAAGAATAATTTCCAGCAAAAATACAGTTATGCAATAAATTTATATATTTTTTTCTCAATTTCTGCAGTAGAAATCATCAAAGATGCTTTCAGCAGTGCCAGATATCCTGCTGGTTACTCATAAAAAGCACAATTTAGTGCTATTATGGTATTTTAGCCAATACTCTCTCTCTAATTATTTTTGGTGCTTTTCTGCATACTCAAAAGAATTTAATATGTGATGGAGGTTGTGACAATATGTGACAATATCTAAAACTGTTCATACAAATAGTGACCAAGATCAGCAATTTAAATTTTTTATGGCTCTGAAAATATTTCTTACTGTAAGGTTATTGCACAAAAGAGAAAACATAAATTTTGGATATGTAAGAAAGAGTAATTAATCAGTACTTCTTATAAGTACTTATAACTAGTGAAAGCAATATTAAAGATATATTTTAAAAGAAAGGTAGTTATAGAGATTGAAGGAAATACAGAAGTTGAAGAATGAAAGGAATAGAGAGAGTTAATGTGTTCATTTGTATACCTTATTAGGGAAAAAATAAGAGTTGATAAATAATTATGTAGCACCTTCACTAACAGAAAAATATTAGATATTGAAGAAGATTTACAGTATAGTGCAGACATATGTAGCAAGAAATTACGTCTGTAATTTTAAGAATTAAAATTGGACATATAGCCTGCATCTTCAGCTCTGAGGGTAATTAACCATTGCAAAATACTACTTAGGAAAATTGCCCATTTTCACCTCTTCAATGAGGGCACAAATTATGGTCCTGCAATCAAGACTGACTGGATGGAATTCCATGGTCTGTTGGACATGAGGTAGAATTCAGATGATAAAATTGTCTTTTACTGACCTTAAAAATCAATAAAAGGGTTATAATTTTAAACCCTAAATATCACAAAGAAAACTAATCATGCAAATCTGATTTGTCTCTTATAATGAATCTTCATAGTGAGAAAGAGTGTCAGAATAATGTAGTGCAAAAGGAACATTCTCTTCTGCTGCTTCTTCTGCTTGTCTCCATATGGTCACAACTTTGAGACTTGTCATCATATCCATTCCTTCCTTACACATAACAGTTCTGGATTGCTCTAGAAATAGTTATTTGCAGCCAAACCTAATGTACTGGAATTAAGTGCAGTGTTTTCAGTCACTATACCCACAGTTTTTGGACAGCCCTTATTAGTTCACAGCTTTACTCTGGCAACATTAGAGGGGAGGGAGTTGTGGGAAGGGTAAAGTGCTGAGTACTTCATGTGTGAAACCGCAATATTTGCTTCTAATAACATTCCTCCAGGCTGCATCTTCCCACAAAACACATGGAATTGTGGTGCATTTTCATGCCAACGGATCTGTTAGAGAACTCTATTTGCAATACAAAAGAACTCTCTGTTTTAAATGGATGTACTCTTGTCTCCTCACCCTTCTTTTTGCATGGCTGCTTCAGAAACAGTATAAGAAGTTACACATGGTAACACAAATCTGGGGTGGGAGGTGCTGCATATGGGTGCAAAAGACTGTTTCTGCTTAAGCCCCACAGAAATCTATCAGTGATGCTCATAATTGGTTATAGGAGAAAAAAGGCATTCCTAATTTCATTCTTCTTGAGAGGGCGAGAGAGATGACTTATAAAGATAATCAAATAGAGAAAGACCAGCCAATATTAACATCCTGAATAACAATACAGAGATTGACCAAAGAGATTTAAACACTGCAACACGCCCTGGAAAAGAAAATCCATTTTTCTGATAGCAGTTGTTGAAGATAAGCTATGGCAAGCATAGATGAGCAAAGAAGAAAAATACCTTAGTATGCAGTCTGGAATGGTCAGATGTCATTTTGGGGCAGATCTTGTTACACATAAATTCAACAGGTATCTGTAATACCAGTCTTGATCATGAGAGTCAAGTTTGGTTTCTAGCCTAAGTGCCCAGATAGCCAATTATTCTTCTGTGATTTCATTTGTGAATTGTTTTGCTCTGTTCTAGGCATGAAATACTCTTGTTAGGATCACATTTTTCACATTCTGTCGTGCAGGTTCTTCATGCCAATCTATATCTAAGTCTATGATTCACATAAAGTAAATTCTTGTTTAGACTTAAATTTACCACACCAAAGTTAATTGGATTAGGTAACTTCAGTCCTCTTTTTACTTTTTTTTTTTTTTGCCTCTGATAATTGCACTAAATTTGCAGCATAGACAAATGTGTCAAGCATATATCATCCTTAAATAAATATAAACCAGAGAAATGTTAGGTATGAAACAACTTGAATCTGCTATTGACAGTTGCACCCATCTCTGAAACATTCATCCACTCTAAAAACAAGGCAAATGGCTAGTTTTGAATTTGTGCAGTACCTTCTTTGCTTATGTCCCCATCTACATGCCACAAAGTGAGTCAACCAACAAATTTAAATAAAGAGAATTTTGCACTGTCTGCAAAAAATTATTCAAGCAAGTTGTGGCAGTAAAAATGCTTTATCTTTAAAGCATAAAAAAGGTCCACTGAGCAGCTACAAAAGACTAAATGTACTTTGGATCTAACAGCTGATTTACAGTTGCCAAGCCTGCAAGAATCTTGCCAATTTATATTTGATTTTTACTCATTATGAATATCACAAAGTATCTCTAAAAATCCTAACTTTTAATAAGCCAAAACTCACCTCATCAGTAGCTTATTTGATATAATGCACTGGAATGATATGAATCATCCAGTTACAAAACTGGGTTTTCAATTGCACAACCCCCCCTCCTAATAACATATGATTGTTTTGTCGGGATTAAACATATTTCCTGCATTTAACAGTGGGTTTAGTTACCCCCACAAAAAAATGCCATTACAAAGATCCTCATTTAATGGATGCTTTTGGGTAAGTGACTGATGTTTTCTTTGGGGAGAGAAGTAATCTCATGTTTCTTTGGTTTTTATACCAAGGACAGTGCTCATAAACAACTTAGGACTGAAGAGTGGTGTGGGGGTTGGTCCATCACAAGGCTATTCCTTTGTCTTGAGCCAGACACAGTGAGGCAGGGCAAGTTTTACAGTGTTTTTCTGCTGCCTGTATCTCTTTTCTCCAACTCATTATCTTTGGTCTTGGCTCTAATTTTACAGTGTCATTTTCAGCTAGCGGCAGTTATGATTTTTTTCTGCCTTCTAGAGTTTTATTGCCAAATGAATATAGCCTTATGATATCTTAGTACATTTTGTAATTTTACCACAGGTATTTAAAGTGAATTCAGGTTAGTTTTCTACAAAATGTAATGATTCATACAAACTATGAATCTCTGTATATAAAGCTATGTGTATAAAAATAGCTGAATAACTGATTTACAGGACTTTTGAAACAGCATTATTTTGTTAGTTTCTGTGTAATCTTCTGTTGTTCTGCTGGTTGTCTGTCTGGTCACACACCCAGGTACAGGGATAACCCTGCCTTGTCAGTTTAATTATTTTCTCATCCATACTTGGGTTTGAGGCTTTGAAGCTTACTGAGGCAAAGTATGTGGGCAGCACAGCTGTCACCCTTGTTGCTATTGCTCCGAATACGGTAGTCCTGATTCCCATTGTACTGCAATTAATCTTCTGCTTTGTACTAATGGATGAACAAGCATATTTACTGCAGCATAAAATCCTAATTATTTCCTGAACAGATGTATAAAGGGAATTTAAATTAATGGCAAGTGACAAATGTGATAAATGTAGATAACATCTTTAAATACTAATATTCTGCTTTGCAGACATTCTTTCAATACTCAGTTCCCAAACCTCCATAGGGCATCTTCCCCTTTGTAATGAAGTTCTCTTCCAGCCAGATGTTTCAAGTACCAGCTAGCTCCCTCTGGAGACACCCCTGCCCAGCAGGCATGGCTGAGCTGTATTGGATTCACCACGGTTGCAGCCCCTAATTCTCCAGTAAGGTGTTCAGAGTCCTCCTTTCATCCCAACTCCTTTGCTTTATAAACATACAGTATTTCTGGTCACAAGCCTATCACTGAGGTCTTCATCCTCTCTTATTGAACTGTTTTTAATGTGTTGTTATAGAGATGAAGCAGATTTGAGTTTATTTAGAAAATTCTCTACAAAGTAAGTTTGCTAGATGACCAAATGTAGTTGTCATGCCAGCAGTGAGAACTTTAACAATGAAGCTCCTAATATTTACCATGTCTTCAGAGAACTCTAATGGAAGTTGTCATCTGCAAGGCTTTCAGGAGCCATCACTACGACACACAGTTCTGTCTCTTTCACAGAGCACAGACATATTCTAGGATCTGTTTCTCCAGATCCATCGAGTTCTTGGCAAAAGACCTCTTTTTTTAATGTCATGTAGATTCTCAGTTTTTGTCTGGGCAAAAAAATGTATTGGTTTGCTACTTTATTTTAGCAGCAGCAGCAGCCCAAAGCCTGTCAGTGAATGCATCTTGCGGGCTATATCCTTTGACAAAACAAGGGTAGTATCTGGTCTGTGCAGCTTTATTAATGCTTTCATACAAATATTTTTTGGGGGAAGTAGCAGCTTTAAAACTTTTCATCTTTTCACTGTTCAAGTTTATGTCTGCAGTTATTCCCATCTTCTCTGATTTAGTCTAAAACAGCTTTTCAGACATCCATGACTCCAAAACTTCACATAGGTTTCCTTTTTTGCCAGTATGCATTCAATTTTGTCCCCACTCTTTCAGCTCCCCTTGTCTAAAAATAACATTTCTATGCCATTTTTGTCACTTTCCAGTTCTGCCTTTTGTCTGTCCATGTCATGGTTCCACCTTGCCCACTGCTGTTTTCAGCTCCGTAGATCTCCTTTCTCAAGTGTGCATTAGATTTAGATATCACTATAATGATACAGCTGGGACTCCAAAAGTACCACAAATTAGATTTGAAAGCATATATTATAATGAGCTCTCTCTTTCCCTGCATACCAAGAGGGATATTAGGAGAAACTAGGATAACTGAATCTTTACCACTCCCTGGAAATCAATGGCACAAGCAGCAGAATAAAAGTGCAGACAAATACAAAGGAAAGTCAGTGTAGTATACCAGTAGAATTAACAAGATAAAAACCTAGGTTTTAATCAGAATATATTTGTCATAAAACATTGTAAGAAGCATCCAGGCTGCTACCTTTTAGCAGTTAACTTCTGCCCTTAGGTACGAAGGTTTACATTCTAGTAAATTTTTATCATGTCTACGTTCTCATTATCCATGTAAATGTATAATTCTTTATTAATTCCGTTTAAGCTCTTAACCTCAATTATATCCGGTGGCAGCAAGTTTCAAAGGTTAATAACGTATCATGTTTAAAAAATTTCTCCTTTCATCAGCTTTATATTTATCTTTTAGCAATCCTTTCTTTATGACCCTATTACAATTTATGTAATTTCCTAGAAATTGTCTTTTTTGTACTCCAGCTCTGGTTTTGGGGTTTTTTTCTTTTCTCAAGTGCTGAAAAGTTTGGCAGTTTGCCTTTTTTTTATTATTTTAAACAAGGCATCTCTAAAATAATTAAAATACGTGAGACTGATGTCAAACTTTATTCTTTGACCTCAGGATCATCTGACAGAACACATTCTAATATTTTATTTGATAAATAGAACTAATCCAGAAAGTTATCATGAATAAAATGTTATTTCTGAAGGAGACACTTTGTGTGGAAAAAATTGGTCTTCACTCAAACTATTGTGATTGTTAGCAAACTTGATATCCTGTTAATTAATTTTTTCAAGCTGAAATTGCAAAACATGAATAAAATAATTAAGCCACCTTGTTTCTCTAAAGCCTAAGCAAAACAAAAGACCATGGATATTATTAGCAAAGAACAGGACTGCTACAAACATTTAGTTCAGCCATGGAAATATATTTCTCAGGTTATATTTTTCAAATATAAAAAAACAGTATGAGCAAAGATAAAATCTGTGGAGATAAATTTTATGGAAGTAGTGTCTTTTCTAGCTTCTTAAGTGTTACATATAGCTGTATATATAATCTGTTGTCTTTTGCAGTCATTGACTGATATATTCAGTTGATTGGAAATGTATATATGAGAAATCAATGTTGGCAAAATATTACTACACCTCTAGACCCGTTTCCTAATTTTAATTTTCAGAAAGGCTTATCAAAGGCAATATTATGATGTATTTAATGATTGAACTTAATTTTTCCTGATTAGTGCATTCAATTTTTTTTCTCTCAGTATTTTCATATTTATTCCAATACATTATTGTAGCAGAAAGATTGTGATAAATCATCAGGACATTGGCTACCAAAACATCTTCTACAACAGAATCATTCCTTGCGCTTTTTGAGGCCGTATGTAGCTCCAGTAGATACACCAAGGAAGTTTTTAATATGTATTAGACATGCAGATCCAACATGGCTGCACAAAAAATGTTAAGCTTTTCTCTGCTTTATTTGCCTTGAGCAGATAAAGGAAGTTCCATTTTGTTTGTCTGAGTTCCTTCTTAGAACAGAACTCAGTAAAAGAGCTCGTAGAATTTCACATTACCAAGGAAAACAACCAGGTTTGCTGAATGATTTCAAGTGTCAGGATGACCCTTTCCCCCATCAAGTTCACCCCAATGTCTTTAGGGTACTTTGTAAATTTGGAGAGGTAAAGAGAGACAAGCAAGGAGATGTAGCTCTTGTGACCTTCATCTTCTACATGCGTAAAGGAATAGCTCCTGACTTTTGAACTGGTCCCATTGATCTGAAACTGTGGGAAGAATCAACTTGGAAGCTCACTGGCCTACATGTTCTGTGACTGACACTTCAAAAGAGAGTTTAAGTTCAGTTCTTCACCCTTGTCGGGTCGACATTTACACAAGTATAGAAAAATAAATCCTTAAAAATGAGGATTTAATATGAGACTCTAGTTTCATGAATCCATTTTTCTCATGCAAGTTCAGTGGAGTGAGTTTTATGAAAACTCCTAGAAGAATGAAAACAGAGGTGAAGGTTAATTTTTAATGCATCTTTCTGTGTAGCTTTTCCCAGTCTCTGTAGTCTCTACATAAAAATCCCAAACAATTCTTAGGGTTTCTGAGATGTGATGACCTCCTTCCTTTTACCTCTATGCTGTATAACTACAGGTGAATTCCAGAATGACATCAACCCCATAGCTCATAATAATTTCAGCACAAATCCTCAAAGATACTAAATATCATGGCTCTTGGTACAGTACTTACTTGTGGATGCTTAACTAAAACACACTTGGTAAAATAATACGAATTTTAATGCATCTCATTTGATAAAATTCACAGCAGACATATTAGAAGTCTGTGATACGTATAAAGTAAAAAAATATTTCTTAAAAATAGAGTAATATCAGTAATTCTGTGTTGGATTTGCGGAAATGTAGGAAGTCATCTGTCTTCCCAATAGTCAGGCTCAGAGACAATGGCAGGCCTGGGAACAGAACCAAATTTTCCCATGTGTGATCCCTGTGACAATATTGTCTTCCCTTGCATGCTCTGCAGTGTTCTCAGGCTTTCAGTGTTCAAGGAACAGTGGGTGAGACCTTTCAGATTGTAATTATAAGTAGACTAGAGTGCTAGAAATATGTGATACATTTATTTTCTCTTTTGGTAATCTATCTTCCATTACTAATTGTAAGAAACAGGAAAAAAAATCATTTTGAAAGACATTTTTCATTATGAAGTTTGTTTTCTTTTTTCTTCTCTTAACATTCAACTTTAAAATGAAAGGTCACTTCAATATTTAAAAAAAAAAGAAAAAGCTCTTGTTCCAAAAAGATTAGAATGAAACAATTTCCCTTATGAAGAATGTTTTTTCACTTTTCCTTAAGAAAGTGCCAATCAAATTGGCATATTTGTGTTAAAAGTTGGATTTTTTTAGCAAAGAAAGTATTTTCTAGAAGAAAAGAAAATGGTTTCACCAGTTCTAATGAAGGTTTTGTGTTTGAGACATGGATAGAAAATTCAATAATTCATGAGGTAAAATAAGACCCAGTTAATTGTAGCTTAGTGGCTGTGCCCTTCAAATCTAACAGAAGGAAACTTTTTCAGTCACAAAGTCAGAAGATGATTCAAACGTACTCTAGCAAGTATGTACGTAGATAAGGAAAAGCTGCTTTTTAAGGCTTGTTTTTGATCATAAATATACTTTCAAACTACTCTCCAGGACAACTACCAGTTCCAGCACTCTTATCAGTTCCAGCTGAGCACAAAAAGTTGCTGTAGACTGGGGGTGTCAGAACAATCTCATTTCAGGTGGTGATTTTTATACAGTTCTCAGATTCTGCTACATGACACCGTGCAGCATGATATAAAGGAACAAATGTAGAGTGCTCATTACTTGCTATAACTGAGTGAAAATGGCAGCAAGTTATGAGCAGGCACATACAAACTCTTTCTTTACAGTAAGCAGAGATTTTCCATGGCCCGTTAGGGACCCCTGTGCATCGAGGGACAGCTGTGTATGACGGCACAGGTCATAGTGCTGGGCCTTTGCTCATCCACAGCTGAAGGTGTCGGTCCTGGCTAGGGCATGCAGAGGCTTTCTTTTCTTGCCTAAATACAAAACCCTTTTCTTTGGGTGGAGGGGTAACACTAGTGCCAGTGTGGATTTTGGAATTGGTGCCACAGTATGGCTTTGAGAGAACAGGAAGATAGGCTATTGCAAAAGGTCCATTGGTTTAGATATGGACAAAAACCACAGTGCTCTACTCAAGTAGCCCGTGAGTGACTTTATAGGCCTCAGGGTAGCCAGTAGAGGGAAAAAAAAATGTTATTCAGGGACATTCTTGGTCATAGTCATTCTTCAGGCAATTTCAGAACTTCTCATGAAATCTTACTGTGAAAAACTCTCTAGGGAACCATAAGAACTGCAGCCAGTGAAAAAGCGGCAGAAGAAACCTGGCAGATGAAACTGTCTGTCAGGATGGCCAGCTGACCATCAGTTTTCATGGCTCCCAGTGACTGTCTTTTGCTAACAAATATGAATATGTAGTAGAGCAATATTTCAGAACCAAAAAGACTCCACTGAAAAAAAAAGTTTGTAAGATCACTAGTATCTTGTGAAACAACTCTTCTTTCTCAGAGGCAGATGGTGTCCAATAAGAGTTCCTGTATTCATCTGCCCTATGATGACAGCTAAAAGAAGTCATTCATGCAAAAAGATGATAGCACTTGACAAGCAAAATCTGTAGTTTATTAATAATTAAAAATTATTCCCACGTTCTCTTACTGATTGAATATTTAATCATTTGTTCAGTCAATACCGACGTCTCATTTATTATTCATTAAAAATAAATACTGTGTAGTGCTTCTGGATTGAAATGTGTTACACCAAGATTATTAAGAGCACCCAGAGTTGATTTATTATTTAGAAATCGATTAAACTTTTGTACAGAATTTAATGATTTAAATAACCTTTCAAATTTTTAGAGTTAATAGTAAGTTTTATTTAAAGATTGGTTATGTGAACACAAGCAGTGATGGTGAAAAAAGAAACTCTCAGACCTGAGTTTAACAATTTAACTGAGATTGTTTTGGAGAGAAATGTTACTAACACCAGACCTTCCTCACACATCCAGAATGACTTCCTTCTATTTTTAATGTAAAAGTACAACAGTACATGCTGTGCCATAATCTTGCCACCCCTTATTCCAGTCTTCTGAGGAATCATTAGAACTCCATTCAATCCCCTCATTTTTATCCCCTTCACATTTTGTTACTTGACCTTTATGAAGGGACTTACTTATGATTTATGGAAGTTTTGCTGTAGCTCTTCTTCTTCATCTGTATCTTGAATAAAGCCAAAGATCAGGAAAGTAGATTTTGATCTCTACACATCCTCTCAGTGGTAACTTACCACCTGAGGAGTATAAGGAGATGAGACACTTCTTTCTTCTCTGCAAGTGGACAGTCAGCCTAGCAGCAAAAGGTCTGCTGTCTCTGTCGAAAAGGGTTTCTGACTTGACTCATCGTGGCTAACTGCTTACTGAAACCAGTCTCCAAAATGAAAAGTCTTTCATTTTTATAACTCCTTAATTGCTGGGGCAAACCTGGAGACTGCAGCCCAGGCCAGGAAACTGAATTTACTTGAGGAGAAAAAGAAGAGAATAAGTCATACCTGAGTGGATCAAAAAACAACTATCTATAGTTTATACCTTCAGATTAGAGATCTCTGACTATATATGTTGTGCAAAAATCGTGGAAAAAAGGAAATAGATCTGTTTATTAGTTTATTTTAAGTACACAGAAAACCCCTTGAGGTAGTAATATAAAAACTGAAGGGTTTTCTGTACCTTTTTCTTTTTGAGCTAATTATTCAAGGTTTGGAATGCTTTTTCCTTCTTTCAAATAATGCAGGCCTTCCCAGCCTCACTAAAATAAATTTTTCTGGTCATTCTCTTCTCAGAGAGAAGCAGCTTGAAACAGCTTGAAAGAGTTCAGCTACACAAAAACATGTATTGTATAGAATTACAGACTGTAAGGGCCATTGAAGTGGCTGTCATATGGTTTCTTCCTGCGTACAGAAAACCATATTTCTGAAGTACCTTAGTTTCCCCATGCTTCTCAGTTAGGCACATGCAGACATTGGTGTTGGATGCCAAAGCTGGCAGCAGAGGAGAGAACCTTGATAAATCATAGCTATCCCCTTCAACCCTCCCAGAGAAGGTATAGCAGTACAGTGGAGAGAGTATTTACTAAAATTTAGAAGTATTCTCTCCCATTCTGGCTTATCTGTACTCAAGAAGAATGGGGAGCACCTATGCATCTCCTAGGAAGATTTCCTTCTCTCTAAGGCAGATCTTCCTTTTTTCTGACTGTACTCATTGCTGAGATTACAGACATGCCCATTTTCCATGCATGTACTTATCAGAGAAAGAGGATATTTCTCTGTACATTCTCTGCACAAGTTCACTCCTATTTCATAAAGAGTGAATGCAAATGTCAGACAGAACAGGCAGAAAGGTATTAAAATACCTGTTAAAAAAGCACCAAAGTTGTTTGTGCAGCAAAGCAAGGGTCCCCTGTGTTCAGTGCAGGGGCGGCTGTAGCAGAGCACCAGAGCTGGCAGGAGTGAGGGAGGCTGCTTCATTATGGAAAAACTTGGTGGAGAAGAGAGGCTTGAGGAAAAGGAAGTTTTGTATGTAGCTTTTGGCTGCATCGTAACAAACTAGACAATTAACAGTGAGTGTCCTGCCATGGGAAGGAGCAACATCTTCTCATCTGTCATACAAGAGACAAGTTAAAATAACTCCTGCTCTGTATGTGTCCACAAAGGCTTGTCACAGGCTTTACCCAGAGAGCATTTCCTCATTAAAAGGGAAGGGTAGAGACAGAGTGCAAATATCACCACTTTTCTGTAGTTCTACCTGATGTTGGTTTTCTTGAATCAAAGCCCTCCTTTTCTTTAGATTCAGGTGTCTGGAAAGGGAGTGTGTCCGGGCTGAGAAAGGCTGCTTGGTATTGCTGTGAGACACTGAGGGACTGAATAGAGCAGGGTGAAATTCAGGAAGAAATGTGATTCAGTGGTGAGCAGAGGATGAAAATGTTGATCGGGGAGGTCTTCAATAAATACAAATTTGCTGATTGTTATAAGTGCAGAATATCTGTCAGCATATTTCTAAACGTTGTAATTAAGATTAGATTATGTGTGTCAAACTCTATAATTAAT
Organism: Rhipidura dahli; assembly: GCA_013399225.1. Taxonomy (NCBI): domain Eukaryota; kingdom Metazoa; phylum Chordata; class Aves; order Passeriformes; family Rhipiduridae; genus Rhipidura; species Rhipidura dahli. Next base: position 818,608 of record VXAC01008728.1, on the reverse strand, counting down.
TTCTTGATATTGTAATTATAGAAATCAGAAGAAATTTTAGTGATTTTAATATAATTAACATAAACAACCAATAGAGAAGACATAAGAAAGGCACTTTTGAGTACTTCAGGAAAAATTTTGGGGTTAAGTAAAGAATTTTGTCTCTTTTTTAATTTCTAGTAAAAACTTGAACAGTGTTAATTCCTCGATGACAAAATGATTTCTGTATTCCAAAACAATTTGAGGTGTTCCCAGTATGCTGCTTAACACAGTATATCAGAAAGAAAAAGACTAAAAAGACACGAAAAAGACAACACTTTGACACTATAAATATGATTTTAAAGTAGTGAAGAAAATGTAACCAGGTAGGAAGAAAGGAAAAGAATTTAAAATAAATAAATCTTTGCAAATATGGAGTGGATTTGCTGTGCTGTGGAAGATTCTGGTAACTTGAAAGCTTTGCACTTAGAGAGAACCATCTTAAAAATGAATCACATCAAGAGAAACACTTTCATCTGAAAATGACTTAGCTGGCCCTATTTATGACAGACTTCATGGATCAAATTCATTGAAAATATAGTTAATGAGATTTTCAATGGGACTCAGAGCCTGAAACCTGAAACTCATTTGAAGTCTTTTGCATGTTGTAGCTAGAATTTGTTTTGATGTTGTTTTAAAGAGAGATGTGTTTCTATCAGTTTATAGCTAATCAGATCATTGGCATGAAGACTTTAGGGCTCTGTGTTCTTTGGTATTTATTTTGCTTTTAGGTATATTGAGAGGAGTATAATTCCATTAATAGCAAAAAAAAAAAAAAAAAAGACTAAAAATGCATTTTTACATTTTTGGAAACAAGAAAGTAAAACAATGAATACATCCTTCTCTTAATATGATGAACTGTTCAAATGCTCTGGTTTCAGTTTGTGGGTACAGCAGAACCTATTATGATTTATATGTATTTCTCAAAGATGCTCACCATACATTATGTGACTAATTTGGTATTGATGTCAAATATCTATTGTGACTTCACCCACATCTGTAAACTGCTAACTTTAGGCACAGTACTTACAATTTTCACTGGTTCTACTGAGCCAAGGGAATGTTTTTGCTGGGTTAGAGTCTTTATTTTGTTTATGAGTCTGCAATGTTAAAAGTTTTTTTATTTTTTAGTAATTAGCTTATGTCTTTGAACCTTACACTTTGTTGTAAAATGCTGAAAAGAATTAGAATGATTTGTATATACTTAAATATATGAATATAATACAAATAAATTAAGAGGCAGATTTAAAATACTGCAGTCTTTTCCTGCCCCCCTCCCCACATTTCTGTATGATATTGTACTCATAGCTACAGTATGGAAATGTGTGCAATACAAATGGATTTCCTCCCTGCCTTTGTTTTGTTTGTAAAAAGCATCTTCCATTAACTGTGTGGGATTTCAAGTTTGGAGACTGAACATTTTTTGTCCCTATAACTGTATCGATCCCTGTGTACTTCAAAGCCTTAGGAATTATAGTTATAAATTCCATGACAAGAACACTGGAGTCTTCCAGCACTTCCTTCCTATAAAATTAAGATAAATGATCAGGAGGAATGGGAGGTTTGAGGTCTTGATATTTGGTGGGTTTCTTTTATTTGACTCTTTCATGGCAAGGAAACTCCTATAGACCAGCAGTACAATGAAGCAAAGACTAAAGGAAATGGAGATTATTGTTTGCTTAAGCTACAAGAAGGTATTTTTCAAATCTGAGGCAGGAATTTCACTCTCTTAAAGGAGACAGTGTTTTAGACGACTAGTCTATTCAAACATGAATGCTTTATAACCCCCATCATGTGAAAAATAGTTTGCAGGGAGTCTTTATGACTGATAATGGACAAAAAGGAGCACAGGCCTGGATCTCCTTCCAGGTTTATTTGTTGGGAATATGTAAGGAGCCAAAAGACAACATAGTATGCAGAGTTTCACAGTTCTGCCTAAGGCAAGCTGCTTGTTAATTGAAGTGTCATAATCCATCAGAAATACTTGACCACAGTATGAAAGGGTCAGACTGTAATCTCTTGAAGGCTGGGGACTTAAGACCTTTGAAAAAATCATTTTAAAAAATAGTAATTTGTTTATTTTCTTTTTCTAAATTTGATCACACACCCTTACACTGTAACTAAATTACTGGGAGACTGTTCTTCAGTGGGGAATAACCAGCTGATGGTTTTCTGTCCCTAAGACCACAGAAGGACTTAACTAGGAAATATATGATCCTATTTTTTTTTAATATATATATATATACACACACACGCACGCGCGTGCACACACACACACCTATATATAATTTCTGGCACTGAATTTGTATTTTAACCTCTAAAGACTTCATGGTTTGTGTTTGAGTCACTTGATTCTCCCCTGACACATAGCATTAAAGTAATTTTGCTCCGCTATGGATAAGTCCCAGTAGAAAACATGCCTAATGAACATTACAAATGAAAACTTCTCCAGCAGCTTGCTACTGGAGCATTCAGGCATGTGGGGCAATAACTTGGGGTCAAATGTCAGAACTCTCATTTTTTTCCGGAAAATACCATGCCTCATCCAGTTCTAGGCAATGCTGGCAAAGAGAAAATTGAATTTCAATATTACAGTTGTGCCCATCTTCATACATGGAATCTGAGGGATGATATCCCCCTTAAAGAGATAGTTCTCTATTTTCCAAAGTTTGTAAATAAAAACTGTGGGAAGACTGACAATTAAATTTCACATTTCAGAACTGCAACTGTTGGATGGGCAAACAGAAAATATTACCAGAGAAGATATTCTTAACAGAAACTGTATTTCAGCAACAAGCCTTGATGTCCAGTTACATACCAAGGCCACCTCTGTGTATGACCACCTCGGTTATTATACACCAGTGTTTAGGTGATCTTGGAGTAAATGACATTTCTCTTCTCTGCCTGAATGCTTTCCACAGGGGATTTTGTGGTAAGGTGTTGCCAATGTCTAGGCTTTCCAAATCCCAACAAGAGCTTCAGACTGTGCTAACCTCTGTGGGGCTGTGGAAAGCCCATCTGTTCATTCAACCTTTTGATGGTTGCACATTAGCTGTGATGAGGTTTTGTTTATAGCCTTCCTAATATAACAGGTTGGATGTTACCCTTGTGTTTATGTTGTTATAGCATGGGTTTGCAGTTATAAATTTACATTCCCTTCCTTTGTGGGCAGCTTTTGGCAGTACCATGTCAAGTGGAATCTAATTGCAAAATAAATTCACCTCAAGGGACTTTTTTTAAAATAAATCAAAATATATGTTCAGAATTAAATCTTCATAAAGTGGCATTAGTTCACATGAAATCTGCTTACTAAATGTTAAACATCACTAAAAATCTTATTTAACAGAAGTACTTTGAGAACTATATCTGATTTGACTCTAGATCAGCAATGGACATTCTGATGTTGCCAAACACTTATTCTTTTTGATTGTGTATTAAATTTTCCTTACAGACATCCACTCTGTTCTATGGCAAGTTTGACATCGGTAGAATTCATGGAGACTCCAGAAGGTTACCTGTCATTTCCCACTCTATGAAATAAGAATTGCATCTTTACTTCTCAAAACATGTACAAGAGACCTATCAAAATTATCTCTGAAGGGCTGCTGTGAATACTACAGCAGGCAAATACACATGCCTCAGCAGAAAACCTGCAGTTAGGAGAATCCCATGCCAATTTAATGAATCTGCTGAGACATTCAGACAAAGTTTGAGATACTTATCTAAATCAAGCTGTTGTGGATTGTCTCTTGTGACTGTCTGTTCATTGCTGATTCATCCTTAAATTTAAATGGTGCTTTTGTTAAGAGGGATTTGAATCACTGATATTTTACTGCTCCCATATTTTTCAAATCAAAGAATAGTAGTTAATTATTGCAGCTGAAATGTCTCTTTTGGTATCTGAGGGGGTTTTTTCCCTTCCTTCCCTTTTTTGTCTTATCACCACCGACAACATTTCAGTTGACAACTCCTCTTTACAATTTTGTTAATGCTGTCAAAGTCCAGTGAATGCATTGGCTAAGTACCAACAGCTGTATTTCTTTCACAAGGTGCTACCTCTGTCAGTGAAATCCCTAACTGGTGCTCCACAGAACCCCTCTGCTTCAAGAATGTTAGCTGGATGAAGTGATGTAAAGGAGTATGGTCCAAATGTTAGGGAGTTTGATGGCTTTTACTTTTTTTTTTTTTTTTAATATTTTTGTTCTTAGGAAGTGAAGCTCTGGTCTATTGATGTGAAGAAAACTAATTTCTCTCTCACAAGCACTTTGATTCAAGTCATAAATGACCTCTGCCTGGCATTTCTGGGCCTCGCCCAGCTTTTGTTTAAAATATGTCTAAAAGGTGCTTATCACATCATGGCCTACATTATGCTGAGGTGATTTCACTACCAGCTTGGGAGCTACTTTCTTATTACTGCCCATCTGTACCCAATCTTTTACTAAAGATCTTATTGAAAGCTTACATTTTGTGGATTGCATATTGCTGAATGAAATTGGAATGCAACAGGCATGTTCTGCATTTGTTTTTAAAAGGCTACATTCAGTTCCTCTGATCTCGTGGGTGATGTTCATTTTTCTTCCTATACTGAAGAATATTACATGTTCCAAAATTAAAGAAGCAGAGGTTTGGAATAAAATGTTGTTGACGTGTTCATAGTTTTTTTAATGCTTTGGGGTATAAGTCAACATGAATGAGCACAAATTTCATATCTGCTTCTTCCAAGGTGTCTTGAACATTACTCTGAAACTTGGCACTGCTTCACCTTGGGGTCAGAGTTTTTTGCTACATGGAAAACTTATTCAATCCACTCACTCACGTTTTCTCTGTTTCAGGCAAATTAATGGAAATGTTGCTGCAATGAAAGAATTGCAGAATAACTGCAATGAAAATGCAGGCAAGCCAGACAATAAGATATCACAACAGTTCCTTTCTTTGAAACAGTTCAGCTGTGCAAGTTTTCACCACAGAAGTACATCTTGGGGGAGTACTGGAGGAATCAGTGAGTTACACAAATTCTGCTAGGATTCTTACTTGGATCATGTATAGTTTATTTCTTTATTACGGTATGCCTTTGTTTGCAAGGAGCAAGTGAAAAGTGGATATGAAATAAGCTGTTCTACCTCTGGAAAAATCATATATAGTCTGTATAGAGGGAGATTACAAATGGAAAAACAGCAGACAATTTAGCCTACACACTTCACAAAACTGTGTTTCAAGCTGACTATGACATAGATGGTGTTTGAAAAATCTAGACAAAATCTCCTAAATAAATGCATCAGATTTATGGGCAGGTTTTAGAGAAATGAAGGTGAAGTCTGTCAAATATGAAAATATGTCTGTCTAACAAACCTTGACAGGATATTAATTAATGGAATATTTTTTAATTTATGTATCAGTAATGCAAAGAAACCACAAAGAAGGCCTCAAATAAAAGCTTTCACATTAGAACCACTGAGTAACTATACAGCTACTAGCATCAGCATGAATGCAGTCTATTAGGCTTGTGCAGTGAAAATATAAATCAATCTGATGCAGAACAGTTTACAGTAGTTCTGAAATGAATGCTTTCTATGATGAGAAATTGGTCTTTTTAGTCATTTGCTATAAGTGATTTCAAATCCTGATCACTCTACTGCTGTTAATTACACATTTTCCCGAGATAGTCTAATGGTAGACTTTAAAAATAGAAATACAAATTAGGTTTACCCATGTCATTAATTCCTTACCCTTTCCAGGCTGTCACTGAAACTGTCCCTGTCTTCCTCAAACTGTCAGTCTGTGTTCTTTTTTGGAGGCCAAGGAACAGCATCATTAACAGTTTAGTGGTAAAGAAATATCCAAATGGAAAAAATCTCTTCTAAATTTTTTATACCTGGCCTGTAAATTACTAGCAGGACTGTGCAAATGGCTACAAATGTGGAGGATGTACATATGTATTAGTGACTGAATAAAAAGATGGTTTAAAAGATACTTATATTCTGTCACTAATCAATAAGTACTTCTATCTATGTATGATAGTACACTATCATTGAGTCCTCTCCTCACCTTTGTTTGGTAAGATAAACATATGTTTAAACATAGTCAACGTAAAACATTTCTGTTATCCTTGTGTAATTTCTGTGGGTAATTTTTCCACCCTTTAAACTTTTTTAAGATCCTCTAAATATATGAGAATTTGAATACATGTAATTTTCTGGCTTTCATTTAATCAGCCATATGCAAACATACTTTTCTTCTATGTATCTTCACTGTGTATCTTCACTACAACCTGATCATTTTTCCAAGGATCTTAATGGCCAGTCTGACAAAACTGCATACTGGAAGCTTGTCTTGGGTTGTTAGACTTCTCTGACTCTTTTTATGTTTATCTGATTCTTAAGATGAGGCCCTCCTATGTATTTTGGCTGGCTTTGTTGGCTTGGTTGAGATAATACCTATCTTCAACTTTAACTGCATTATAGCAATCCTCCATATCAGTTATTTGCCCATATGCAATGAGAAAAAAAATCATTTATCATGATTTCTACGTGGTTAGCACGTAGAATGAATGCTCTGTGTTTAAGCAACAAATCTAGTTGGGTTTAGATTTTTTTCTTCCCTCTGAAATATCAAATAACCAACATTGGGTAGCCACTGAGAGAATTTGGAAAATAGAAGAGTAAACTTCTCTAAATAAAATCTCAGTGTTCTGAGTTTTATAAGCACTTTAAGCTCTTGCTAATTCAATAGATTGCAGTTAATTTTTCAAAAAGCTACTCAGAACTTTCTATTATAACTTCTGCATGGATTTTTTGCTCATGATGAGTAAAAATCCAAAAAGTGCAAGTGAAATATATAAGTTTGGAATGAAGCACAACTTTTAAATCTCCTCTTTTATTTGGGATAAAATCTGGCTAGAGCTTATTTTTTTAAATAAAAAAGATAGTCAAGACTTCTCTCTACAGACTACAATTCCTTTAAAATGTTTGTATATATTAGTGAAAATATATCAAACCTTTACTTGTGTGATGTTTCCATAGCAGCCTTTTCTGAGAAAAGCTTGCCTGGCAGCACCATCCTTCTGTGTTTCACATAGAAGAGCATTCCTGCTTTTTCTTTGCAGACTTCTGCCAGTCTATTAAAAAACTCATTCATGATTAGACAGGCAGCATTGTTGAAACAAGAAAGGACACATAACAGAACCCATGGGCTGGAGAAAAAGAGCATAATAGTTGTGTTTGATTTAGAATGAGCTTGGACTATTGTGGTACCTAAAAGTTAGGAAAAAGGGAAGAAATTCAGGAAAAAGAAGTAAGAAAGTAGGGAAAAAAAAACCACAACTGTATGTGCCATTAATTCTGTCTGTACCTGTGTTATTTTTACAAACAAGGAATACATTTTGCTGTTAAACACTGCAAGCCAAATTATTCATTCCTCTTCTAAGAAACACTTTCTAAGTATCATGAAAGGCCTGAACTTTACCAAATAATGCATCTTTTTACTAAAGATGAACTTTGAACATGAATGGAGCCCGGAGTCATCTTGTCTCTTTAATGTAACCAGGAGGTGAAAGCATCAGTGAAAGTACAAGATTCACAGAAAAACCTATAGATTGTGAGAAACTGCATTCAGTTGTTAGACATCAACTTTTTCTATTTTGTGCAATGCTGGCAGAACTTGAGAAACAAGTTCTTCATAGTACCTTTTTTTAAATATCTTATACATAACATGGGATCAAAAGTTGCATGCAAACAAATAGGGAACAATCATTACACTAAGACTATAGAATGCCAACAAATATAGGGTATGTGAGCAAACCAATAAACTGAGGAATCAAGTTCTGTTAGGGAATATTTTCTAACAGAAAAAGCAGCAAGTTAATTATTTCACTGAATTTATTACTTTCTTCCATTTTTAAATAATGTTCCTGGCATTACCAATAACACACAGTGCAAACACTTCCAAGGAAAAGAGACTTGACAGCTGATATGTAGTAACCTGGTGGCAAAAATAGGAATAGAATACATTAAAAAAAATTAGTAGAGATCTGAGAAGTTCCAGGGAAAAAAAGGAATAAAGAGGAACAAATATGTTTTAAGAGTTTGGGGAGGTAAAACTAGAAAGGCTGGGGGGGAAAAAAAATCTTAGTGATACAAAATTTTTTTCAAGGAAGTTCTAATCATTCTGACCTGTAGAGAAGATGATGTCTGGAAACTTCCTTTGCCCAGCCTTTGACGGTTTCTGCTCATACGGAGACATTTACTGTCAGCTGAAAGGATTACTGATCAGTTCCTGGTCACGAGAGCATGAAAGAATGAGCAGAAAACCCCCCAACATTAGCATCCTAAACTGTTGTGAACACTAGACTTCATAGCTAGCTTTGGCAAGAAACCAGAAATTCTACTTGTCTGAAAGTTCTCACATTTTGAAAATAATTTTCATCTTCAACCAAGCGGAACAGCTGACATTTCCAATCATTTCATAGATAGGTTTTTGGGTTTTTTTAAAGAAAGAAAAAAAACCACCCAAATATTGAACTATTTTGTTTCAATTGTGTAGACAAAGCACAGTAATTAATATAAACAGATGAGAAGTCAGCACAGGATGAAACAATACTGAATACAATCCTGCATAAAAACTTTGAATTTGTTAAGAAAATGTTTTGGAACTTTTTCAGCATGTGCACATTATTGTGAAATAGTTTTTCATATGAAACAGCATTGTCCAAAGAGAATACTATTTTTGGATAGTATTCTTCATATAACCTCTTTATATAATTTCCCTAAAAACAGCTGTACAATAAAAATAATGTAATAGCTAAATAAGGAATGGTTGCCATCTTTTAATGGGTTGTTTTAAGAGATAGCAAAATACTTACTATGTTTATCTGAATAAGTTTTTACACATTTTTCATGCTGGAAAATAGTTTGTTCATTGATATTATCATAGTTACAAATAATATTCACCAGATGATTTTTGAAATATAGGTGAACAATAATAATTGAAAATATCAATGAAAATTGTAAAGTGAATTCAAAAGGCATGATGGCATATCTCTTTTTGGGTATCCCATTCAAAAATTCATACAATACATTATTTCTCTTAGTTGAATGAGTCAGATTGATTTAATGTATGTGAACTGTTGCTTTTAAAATGAGTTAATGAAAATCTCATTTACATTTTCTTTTAAATGCAATATAATTATTCAGACTTCAAATGTCTTTTCATAACATTTGTGATAGCATGAGGACCATGAGGACCTGAAACACAGAGAATATTTGAAGGCATTGCAGATGCAGTCAAACTGAAATTTATACTAAGACAACAACAAACATAATTGCAAAAAATTCCTTGTTTCAACTTGAAAAATTTGAAGGCCAGTTTCTAATTTGATGACTACTTGCTGATATACATTCTAGAGAAAATCTGAAGGTATTCTATTTTAGAATAGATGACCATGAAAAATCAGATAATGATTTAGTAGTTTCAGACTGAATTCCTGTATTCAGTTTTCCAGGAAAAAACCTCAAACTTATATCCATGGTGTACTCTGATAGAAGTTAGAAAAAGGTCAATACTCCTCTCTTTTTCCAGCATCATCCTTATTAAGAAATTGCACTCTAAGCTCCCATAAACATTGTAAAGTCTAGAAATGCTGTAAAGATGAGTCTGACAATGTTACATAACATCCATGTCTGAAAATTTTTTCTATAACCTTCATAATATAGTTATTTTGTAGATCCATAAATTGAATTTCCAAATCGAGACATCTAAAATTCTGGTGGTTAAACATAGTTCTTTGGTTTCCCCATAGCTCCAAAGTCAATGCTGTGGATGAGAACATATTTCCTTTTAATCTTGGTAGCCTAGTTCTGGCAATCTTGTGATGCACCATGATGTTTACTATTTGGATAGGAACAACTTGCACTTCTATGGTGATTGCTTATCAAAGTCACAGATACACTGAATTCTTAACTCTGATATTACTCATAGGAATTCATGCCATTGATTTCAGAAGAGCTGGTTTTGACACTACTTCCTTCATCCATTGAAAAGAAAAATTTCAATTCTGAGTTCAAATCAGTTTCTGTTATGTATGTTTCTAATAGCATTTAAAAGACAAAGTTAAGTGAATCCCTTTATTTTTTTTCCTATATTCAAAATTATGAGCCTCAAACAAGTTCTCAGAATCAGGAACTCCTCTGGGTCGGAAGGGGCTTCCTGAGGTCTTAAATGAAGCCTTCTGCTCAGAGCAGTTTAACCCTGGGCATAAACCATGTTCCTTAAGGTTTTGTTAATTTAGCTCTGGGAGACCTCCAGGATAGAGATTGCATTATATCCTCACAATGATTTCTTTCCCTGAAACAGTTTTACAGGACAATATGTATTCTACTTATCTGGCCAATGTCCTGAAGCACATTTACATACCTTTTTACATACCCACAGTATGCAGCAGTGGTAAACCAAAATATTCCAGCGTAAATTTGGTTTCATGAGGAGCAGGATTTAGAGCAGAAATACCACACATTGGGGCTGGACTAGAATAACTGGTCAAATTTTGGTAGCTTCATTGAAGTTCAAAGTTTACACTTCCACTAATTGACAGGGAAAATGAGATGAAGAAAAATGAAAAGTCTTTAGGATTTGAGACTTCATAAAATTTCTTTCAAGGCTTAGGGTTTCTAAAACTCTACCTGCTGGAGTTTGGATAGTATTTGTTACACAAGGATAGTTGCTTTATATATTCAGTCACTACTGATGAACACACTGATGAACATAGTCACACACTATGAAAATATTTGTAATTTTCCTGTCTTGTCTGATCAAAAAATTAGCATGATTTATGTGTCAAAACAAACACTGAGTATTTGGATCACTTGCTTCTGGACCACTTGTTTTCCATGCATTGTCCATCCATTGCAATGGAGCTGAAGTTATCTGTGTAGCTCAGTATCTTAGCTGTCTTCAGGTAAGACTGCAAGGAGGGTTGATCAGTTGTAGCAAGAGAACCTAAGACTCTTCAGATCTTGGAGTATAGAGTAAATACTATCCCAGAGTTTCTCTTGCTCTCTGTCAGATGTAGTATGAGTTGTAAGTTATATTTCTGAAATAACATATAAGAATGCCAGTGTAGGAGGTTCTTTGGCATCTTTATCTGGTACCAAAATAATATTGCCTAGAAATGTTGCAATTTATGAGAGAGAAAGTATCATAAATCAACATATAAAATGCTGGTTAAAATGGAACATTTTTGTTAGAAGATGTCAGATTGTACCATATTGATTTTTTGTGTGTGTGCCATGTAAGAGAGTTTTTAGTCTGTTTTCTGTTGTATGGATTTGAATTAGAACACATATTAATGAATACTCAGTGAAGGTTATTTCTCTGTATTTCACCTCTATAAATACTGATGTTTCATAATTTAAACTGGTCAGAAGAACAATGAAATACTCTTTTCATGATGGCTAAAGTGCATGAAATTTCTTTTCACTTTCCTATTCACCCTATATCCTAACAGGCTGACTAGGTCCTATGTGCATATTTTGGCTGTCATGTTAGAGCTGCTAAAATTAGGAATATTTCGATCAGTAGTTTAGTATTTGAGGGGTTTGAGTGGTTGAAACATGGAGTTAGAAAGAAACCTTTTCCAAATATAATTTTGGTTGTCACTGCCCTCCTATTTTTCTTGTAATGTATTTATGCATCACAGTCTGAAATCCTTCAGACTCAGATCTTAACTATGAGCTTGGGATGTGTTAATACATGCACCTGTCAGTGTCTCAGCGTGAGTGGCCTTTATAGAAGCACTGGTGATCTAATGGTGGCTCACAGCTGTGTCTGTGTGAAAATCCAGGCATCCTTACAGTGTGTCTGAATGGCAGTTTGAATCTCCTCAGATTTTTATCCAAGGACAAATTCCAGTCTCATTTCTTGTAACCCAGGTGAAAAAATGTCTGGGGCTGAATGCACAAATCAACATCGTTAATGCAAACAAGGGTAGAATTTGTTTACAGAATGAAGGTTTAGTTAAATAAAGGAGAAGGTTTTCAATTTCATCCTTATTTGATATGGGCTTTTTTCCTTTCTTTTTCTTAAAAGACAATCAATCTTCAAGTAAAAAATAAAAGGAAAAACTCTGTCTATGCTTGCTTGTATATTCATAAGCAGACTTAAATAATTTAGTAAGAGCTTAATCCTCTTCATTTTTAAATATATTACATTAATCCATTTATATGAGATCATTATTTCTGGCTCTTCTGTGAGGCAGACGCTCATTACTTAACAGTGTTTTCAGTGAGGAGAAAAAAAAAAAGAGAAGAGAAAAAGGTGACAAACTTCCACAAATAACACCAAATACAAGGTTTGTTCCTATTACAGTTTGCACACTGGTAGCTTTTACCACACCTCACAGATGGTTAATACTAGTCCACAGTCTGAAGCCAAGTTCAGTTTCAGTTTTCACACATAACATTTCCAGCTCAGGCTCTGCTTCCTATACTTTGCCCTCTGGTCAGCCCCAGGCATCCCATGCTTTTCTTGGTTCTTCCCTTCACCTAGACTGTCCATTAAGGAAGAACCTAAATCCAATGCAGGAGCATGTTTATGTGCCACAGCTCTCATTTCAGAAAGTTTGCAGATACCTAGCCCCAGATATCATACAAGATGGCATTTCTAATCATTAAGAGCCCATTACAGTAAATTCATCCTAAATCCTCTCCCATGGCCAGGCTAACTGCACAGTATCTCAGGAGCTAAGTCTGCCCTTTGCAGATCAGACTTTCTGTGTTCTCACAATGTGTAATTAAGCTGAAGCATTGCTTGCAACAGGGCACTGTGGATGCTTAAACATTTACATAGTGTCAAAAAGCAATTAGACAAATTAGAATGGAAAATAGATACATGAGGGTATTATTAAGTACAGGGATAACAATTTTGGTTCAGGAAATCACTGAGCCACAAACCTCTGCAGCTGGGAAAGGATATCAGAGATTCACCAGAGTGTGATCTCTAGGCAGGCACTCACATATGGCCATCTCCCATAGCAGGATGCCATGTTGGATGAACTTTTGTGCTGATCTGCTGCAGCCATTTGTCCAAAGTGTGCAGACTGCAACATTTTGAATGTATCCCACAGACAACAGCCAATAAAACTTTCCCTAATGGAAGGTTAGATCTGTTTCTGTGTAGTCAGTGACAGCTTTGCTGCAGTCAACGAGCCACTGGGGCCATTCCTTCTAAGCTGACTCCAGATCTGACAGTGTTGAAGATACTAGTTGTGTGAGTGTGGCTGCTCTGTGAGAAGTGTACAGTGGTGGTAATTTCTATAGAATTGCATGTATAAATTGAAAACACACATTGAAATTTAATTAAATTGTATTAATAACAAAAAGGCCATAGTTGGCTGATGCTCATATACACGAGTAAAACAGCTGGAAGGCCGCAGACTGTTCAAAACTGCTTTACAAAGAACAATTGATTCTCTCTTTGTCACTCATGTGGAGAAAAGAAAGTTTGCCAACTGATAAAGTTTCTGGGATTTATCTTGTCTCTTATAACAATAGCAATGTGTGAAAGGAGGCTGAGTAGGATATAGGAAAATACTCACCTCTTCAAATACCTGTATCATGATAAATGAATTAATTTTTACTTAGATTCACTGCATTAGCTCAATTTCTATAGCTCCTTTCATTCAAATGTGCATTCCCTAAGTGCCATCTAGATTTACTCAATGGATCTATAAATGAGGGACAGAAAGTAGTGACATTTCTTTAGCAGTACAAAGCAACCCTACCTAAATCTGCACAGCAGGAAGAAACTTGTTAATATTCATTGTTCACACATAGATAACATCTCCACTGAATCAAGGGCTGTCTGTGCACATGTTTTTTGCAGTGAAATTTGGAGTTACATCAGCAGCTAGTTCTGCCCATAGTCCCAAAAGCAGCACAGAAGTGTGAGCTGATGGAAGAGTACAGGTGTAACTGATGCAAAATTTAAGGAATGATTAGAAGATTCCCAAATGACTGGGAAAACAATTACCAAGACCATCAGCCTGCATGCTTAAGGGCATTTAAATTGCCACCAAATAGCTCAGAAAAGATTTACATATGTTATGCTACAAGGCTACTCCAGTTGCATTTTCTTCTGCTTTCCACTGAAGCATTGGATAAAGGACAATCTGTCTGCCAAAACAGTTGAATAATTTATTTCACAGAGGCATTTGCTTACAGAATTCATTCATTATATTTACATAGGGTATTCTCATGGACTTGTGGTGTCTAAGTTAATTGGTCTTTCTATATGTATACAAACCTGATAAACAATTCTAAAAATGCACAGAAATACTATTTTAAATTCTCCCCAGTAGCTAGTTATGCTGCATATTTTATTAAATCTCTTTGCAGGTTTTTGCCAGCAGTGGTGTACCTACAAGTGTCATAAAAGGACACTGTAGGGCTGGTTATCCAGGAAACAAATGTCATGGAAGTATCTGTAAAAGGTTTTACCCACTTAAGAGTGCAGCAGGGAAATTGAAGAACAAAAGGTAGGTTCATTAATTAAAATTATGTATCTTATTTCATCATTTCCATTGCTGTTAGCATGATCCCAGTTGGTGGTCCTAAAATTAAGATTTTTTTGTACACTTAATTTTAAGGGATGAAAACATTCTACTTAATTCCACCAAAGAAAACACATTTCAAAATTTAATGTTCTGTTATTAAATACTTTCATTTAAAAACCTATTTCTTTAAAGATTATTGTGAAGGATAATGTGTTTTATTACAATTCTAAACTAATACTATTTGGAACTGTTGTATAAACACTGGCATAATAACATTTGTTTCGCTTGCAGGGTTTAGCTAGAGAAAAATGGTACATTTGCTAGATGCTTTATACCAAGAAATAGGTATTACCAATATTTGCATTCTGTATTCCACTAATAGCTCTTGGTTGGTAGCTGGTCCCATTTACAGCAGAGATTATGTGCTGAAAGACAGGGACCACTGATCCATTACAAAGATTGCTTACATTACAGACTGTTCCAGTCTGTTTCACTATGTTTCAGTTGAACTTTTTTTCATATTTTTCTGAGGACTGAGATGAAAATCTCTAAAGATGTTAGAGATTATGTGCTTTTGTTGAACATCACTTGTCCTCCATACTGGTGGACTCTGCATCCCTAGAGAGCCATGCTGGGTTACTAAGATCAGCTTTGACCTCAGTGCATCAGGGAGTTGCACTGTCTCAAAATGTGAGAGCCATCCTTGACCTTGCAGTGATCCAATGGGGAAAGCACCTTTATTTCTGCAATTCAGTATAGTTTTGGGTGCCTTTAATTTTCTGGAAGGGTTTAAATAATGAAACTTAACTGTAATAAAAAAAGCACCTTTCAGAATCTTAACTTTCTTGAAATGAAAAACTGTGAAATAGCCTGTTTCTTTAAAGATTATGTGAAAATTAATAAATTCTAGTGCAATTCTATATGCATGGTTTATGTTAGAAGGTCTGAGAAGGAAGAAATTAGGTTTCATCCGTGTTAGCTCATCACCTCTTCCCAACAAGAACCAGACAGGCCAGATGACAATGAAAATGAAAGCTGTTTCAATTTTTAAACCCTCATATCCAAGTCTAGTTATTATCTCCCTGAGATCTGTTCAATGCATGCACTGGGTCATATTCTCCCTGTCTTTCTCCAGTTCTAGTTGCATCAAAGTATTACAAAAGTATGATAGCACTCAGCATGTTCAGGCATGGGCATTTGAAGCTAAGCAGCTACATTTGGGTGATACATCTGTCTGTCTGAAAATTCTTTTCAAATTCAGTTTACAGAGTGTCATGTGTAATGTGTGGCCACACCATAGATTTTATTTTGCCTTTATCATGTCTGCACTGTACCTGAGGACAAACAAATTTTAACAAACTCTGTGACTTGCCTTTGGGCCCCATTGCAAGGAGTTTTTTGGAACAAACACAGTGCCCTTCCTCACCAGTCTCACAAGACCTTCATCATTACATGAAGAAATAACTACGTGAGCATCCACATTGGTGTTTATATGATGCTGTTTGGTGATATTCCCGCTACCAGGCTGCACAATCTCAGCAACCCAATCAGGGAGGCACTTCATGGCTTTCTGTGATGAAACCATAGATACTAGGAGGTGGAAATGTACAGCATTAAGAAGGGTAAGGATGGGAGGAGTTATACTTCCCAACTGCAATATTTATTCTAAGACCCACTGGAAGGTGAACAGAGCTGCTAGTGTGTTGTTTTTCTGGGACAGAGACAAAAACTGCTGATGGGATCATAGTACATTGTATTCCTCTTAATGGATACAGGCTTTAGGAAGAAAATACAAATTTAGGAAGGAAATATAAAGTTCATATGGTTTATGAATTCAGACCTGCTCCATACCCTTGCAAGTAAGGACTTAGATTACTCTTTTCTCAAGTAACCCAGCCTGATGACAGAGAAGTTATCCAGGAAAAAGTTGGGATGATTTCATATGCCAAATGTTCAGTGATCAGATTGGCATAAGATATCTTAGCACTTAAGGGTATGAGAAAGTGTAGAGGGATGCAAACCGAGAGACATTTCCAGTGAGATTCTGTAGCATGCTAGACTTACTTTGCTATATCCATACCATGAAAATGAATGATAAAATGAGTTACTTAGAAAGGACAGTGACAGGATAACTTAGCATTTGCAAGAAGATTAGAAAACCCAGATTTTCTGTTTGCTAGCTTATTTTAGATATTACTAAAAAGTATTAATATTTGTTCCTTATGATCTCTGCTCTACTGAGTGATTCAAACTATCTGAAGTTAAAGGAGCCACCTGGTGCACACCAAAGGTTCTGCCTAGAGGCAATGAAATATACACATATTCTTGCCAGAGATATTTGTAATAACATTAAGAATACTGAGAGGCAGCAATTTTTATGAGCATTTTTGGCTTTGTGTAACTGCATCAGAGACGGAAGTTACTGTATATTGTATATTCTGTGAATGTTTATTGACCTGTCATTTTGAGAGGCTGTGAGAAGTCAGAATGGACACAATTGTACCTTCCAACCTTCAGTGAAAATGCCATTGCTGGTTTGCTTTCCAAGCCTGAGAACAGCTCTCTGTTGAATGCTAAACAGCCACAAGCCTTATGAAATGAGGGGAGATATTAGATACTGTCTGAAAAACATGCTGACCAGGAAAAATTGTGCAGACAAAATCTAAAGAATTTCAGACTCCTGTATCCAAAGGAGGGTACTCTTCATAGTCTAGACAGTCTACTGTAGAGGCTTTTATTTTTTATCCCCAGAAATGCTTTTTTTCTAAGCAAAAAATATTTTACCTGGAGTGGGGACAATTTAGCCATTGATTACTATTGCATGGCCCTGAAGGGAACAGTGCTGCAGAGGACAAATAAAATCAGGCCTGCTGAGCTTGATAGAGGTATCACAGGACTATAACCCAAAGACTCAGCTAAGAAACTAAGAATCTTGTGATTAAACCTACTTAAACAAGTACTAATTAGAAACTGAAGAAAAAGGCTTCATATAAAAATTAGAAGAGGTTTTGTTAGAGATACTATGAGGGAGACAAAGCTCTTACCTGCTTAAACAACCAGTATTTTTAAGAACAGTTTCTGTCCCATACATTTTCACTTTTCTTTAACTTAGAAGAGGGTATATGTTTTTCTCTCATTCTGTTTTAGACACTTCACCTTGTAAAAGGTGAATATACTCATATGGATGTTGGAGAGATAATAGGTGTTACCATATGTGACAATTGCCTTTTGTCAGTATGAGACCTTGAACTTGCTTGAAGAATAGCAGGAGTTCTGGAAGGGAATGGGGAGCCAATTTACCTTTCAGGGTCCCTGGAGTGAACCCTGCTGAAAACATTAGTAGTGGCTGACTTTTCAGACTGTGTGGTGTCATGTGCATGTATGCATTTAAGGTTTACCAGGAGACCAAATACAGAAACTTGAATTTCTTTATGTGCTCAGATGGGTATCACCTGGTTATCAAAAATGAAACATTTCCCTTAGTTTGGAGAATACAAAATGTCTTTGTAGCTAAGAAACACTGAAAATCATGGCACATTTTTTTTTACTCATCTGACTCTAAATCTTCAAATTGAACTTGAATATGGTATTTTTAATCTTGTTACAGGTCAGAAATTCAATGCATTGACCTTGTCACAGGATTTCAATGCATTAACCCACATATGTTTAGGAGAGCTTATGTGAATACACATGGTTTATGGCTCTCTAAAGACAGTCTTACCAGACTCTGGTTGCCAAAACACAAATGTTGCATCATGTATTTTGTTTGGAATAGCCTTTTGTGCTTGTTCAGGGAATGGGAATGGAAATTTTGCTACAGTGTTTCATATTTAGAATTAAATCATGGCACAGAGAAAACACAGAATATAATTGTGATTGAGCAAAAAGAAAATATGAAAATATAAGAACAATTTATTTGTCTTGAACATTAAAGCAATGCAGTTATAACAGACCTGGAATCAGAGACATATGTTTCCTCTTCTATTCAAAAATTATATATAGCTCAGGTAACCTCCCTGAATAATTCCTCTGGAAGCTTGTGCATGGGTCCCACTATGTGCTGAGAATAGCCTTTGGGAATTTAAAACCTAAATAACAATGCTTGGTAAAAGGATTAAAAAATTAGAGTCAGTCAGTGAGGCAACAAATGTGACAGCAACAACTACATCAGTGGCTACAGTAAGTTCTGAGCACTAGAATTAGCTGGGCAGGGAGTTCCTAGAGGCCGGGAAACAGAGCACCATCTAAGAGACCTGAACCACCAGGCTCTGAGCCACACAGGATCACCTGGAAGACACAGCAAGCAATAGCAGTGGGTGACTTCCCACTGCAGGGGACAGGGGTACCCATCTGCCCACCCAACCAGTTCTCCTGATAAGTTTGTTGCTTGCCAGGGACTCGAATCAGAGATGCCACAGAAAAACTGCCAAGACTTTTCAACACATCTGGCTATTACTCCTGTAGGTCCTTCATGTAGGCATTGATGATAACAAGGGTATATCTGAAACCATCATACGTGGTTTCAGAGCTCTGGGGACACTGGTCAAGGGTCTGTGTGCTGAGGTAGTTTTCTCCTTGGTACTGCCAGTTAGGGTAAATGTTGAGAGAAAAACTGATTTCCCAAAAATAAGGGACTGGCTACGTTGCTGGTGTTGGCATCAGGGGGTTGGTTTCTTTAACCATGGGACCCTGTTTGCTGACAGCTCATAGGGAGAGATGAGATCCACATCACTCTTGTCATTACTCAAGCATAAGCAGGAAATACACAGGAGAATTCCTGCATCTGAGGAGGAATAACCCCAGGCACCAGCACAGGCTGGGGGGAACCTGCTGGGAAGCAGCTCTGTGGAAAAGGATCTGGGGGTCCTGGTGGCAACAAGCTGTCCATAACCAGGCAGTGTCCTTGTGGCCAAGGCCACTGGGATCCTGGGGTGCATTGGGAAGAAAACTGCCAGAAGTACACAGGAGGTGATCCTGCCCCTCTACTCAGCCCTGGTGAGGCCTCAGCTGGAATGCTGTGTCCAGTTCTGGGCTCCTCAGGACAACAGAGACATGGAGCTCCTGGAGTGGGCCCAGTGGAGGGCTATGAAGATGATGAGGAGACAAGAGCATCTCACTTAGGAGGACAGGCTGAGGAAGCTGTGCCTGCTCAGCCTCCAGAAGAGACGACTGAGAGGGGACCTCATCAACGTCTGTAAGTATGGGACAGGAGGGTGTCAAGGGGTGAAGCCAGGCCCTTCTCAGTGGTGCCAAGCAATAGGGCAAGAGGCAATGGGCAGAAACTGATGCAGAGGAAATTCCACCTGAATATGAAGAAAAACTTCTTTACTATGTGGATGAGCATGCATACGGTGATGATTGCCCAGAGAGGGCGTGGAGTCTTCCTCATTGGAAATATTCAGAAAACATCTGGACACAGTCCTGTGCAATGAGCCCTAGGGTGACCTTATTTGAGAAGGGAGGTTGGACCAGATGACAACAACCACAACCTGACACATTTTGTGATTAATATCTCGAGGTATCCCAGGCCTGGGAGGAAGTAAAGGAGGGACTTTGAATGGCTTTGAATGGATTTGAAAGGAAGAAAATATGAAAGCAATGGATGTTATGATTAAATTGGGTTACAGAAAGACTTTTGTCTAAGATTAAAGACTTCATATATGTGATGCAAGGGAATTTTAATTTGAAAAGGGGAAAAGAAAAAATTTGGAACCATATTGCCAGGCAAAAATACATACATGGATAAAGAACTTGTGCATAGCTCAGTAGAACTTCATGACTGTTCAATATTCACAAGCAATTCATTTCTGCTAGTAGCTTTAAAATTCTTATTTCTTGTTCCTAGACATATATGCCAGCTCTTCAGTTCTGTGCACACTTGACCAAAGTTGTAATATTTTCCTTTCAGCTAAGACCAATTTTATATGGAAAAATGCAAATACAGGAATTTCATGCCCCGGGCCTGAATTTTTATTCTAACCAACTCTCTCTTCCCCCTTCACAGCACATCTCACTAGATTTTATATGCAAATATATTGAAACGGTGCAGCTTCGGTTCCCCCTCTGGTGGGAATGAGCAGAACTGCAGATGCTACAAAAGTGTTCTGTAGCTAATGGTCAGATCAACAGCCCTGGAAACAAATCCTTTTGTTCCTTTTCTGAGACCTTGCCTCATGCATTGTGTTTTGTGCTTGCTGTGCTTTTCGTTATTCCCAGTGTTATAAAGTTGCTCTGAAAAATAGTGACACCAAAAAAAAAAAAAAAAAAAAAAAAAAAAGCCTAANAAAAAAAAAAAGAAAAAAGCCTATGGTGTGTAACAGTGACAGAACAGTTGTATCTATGTTGTTACTCCAATGACCTGTGGAAAGTAGTAAAGAACTCTTTCTCCTCTAATTGGCCTCAGATATGAACTAGACATCTTATGGTTTCATGTGTCATAGAAACAGGCAAGAATGAACACTCTTAGGTTGTTTCAATAGGAGTTTCCTTTATCATCTCAATGTATAAGATTATATACCTTGCCTTTACCTTAAAAAAACTGATAGAAATTTATGTATTTAGCTGTAGTAAGTGCACATATGGATCCATTTTAAAAATATAGCAAACTCTTTTTCATTTTATAACTTTTCACAAAGAGATACAATAACAGAAGTGTGATAAGACCCAACTAAAGTTTGCAAATGTTTAAAGATATTCCAGAAAAGAGCAGAGAAATTTCTGTTCTTACTTCATGACAATCAAGAGTTTAAAGAATTAGTATATAGACTGAACATCAGAAACATTTGTTCAGCTGGAGATTATACAAAACAATACTGCAATAATATCCCTTGGTTTTGCAAATCTTCCTTTACAGGACTCATATTCCTTAATAGAAAATGATATGTAATACAAGAGAAACATTTACATGCAAAGGGAATTTTCAATTTCTTTATTATGTAAAGGTTTTACTGAAATTAATGTTTACCTCATTCTTGAATTTTCAAAGTACTTTATCTTCCCTGTGTCTAGAAGTAAACATTTTAAGCTCATGTGAAACTAAGGTTGAAATTTCATCTTCTTCTTTTCTGAAAATTGGAGCAGAGCTCTAATCCAGAGTCTTGACAGTGAATAATGCTCCATGAATCCCCTGATCATATTGTAGACTTGTGAAACTCAGTGACAGAGACAAACTTATGGAAAAACAAACCCATCTTCCCAAATTCAAGCTTAATACCTTTTCTACTTCTAAAATGACTTTTTAGTGTTCTAAACTTACAACATCACTTTGAGAAAAATATCAGACTACTGTTAAATCCCCAAAAATTTTTGTCTGTCTTTGCCTATCTCTGTAGCACTGCACCTATAGTTATTCAAAACTGATCTTAAAAATTTACATAGTTGTTAAAAAAACCCCCAACAAAACAACAAAAAACTTCAAATGGGATTTGTTCCATGGCTAGAGAAACATTGCAAAATTATATTAACATCACATTTTCAGGAAACTGGCAGCAGAACATAAAAAAATCAGGAGGGCAAGTATAAGATATATTTCAGAGTAAATGAAACAAAAGGTGCTAGGTATAAAAAAGGTAAGTGATGTTAAGAGAAGGTTAAAACCCCCCAGTCATTATATGGTTAATGTTTGAATAATATATCAGGAAACATTTTATAAAAATGCACTGATGTCACAAGACACTGAATAACTGGAAAAGCTGCATCAGGCAAATAAATCATAGTGAGTAGAAATTCTAGTAGATAGAATTAAGTAACAGTGGAAACTTAAATTTACTTTAGCATCTAGGTCTTTGGAATAGGTCCAGGTTTGTAACCCCATCAAGAGCCTACACAAGAGGTAGAGTATTTTAAGAGCTAGAAAAGCACCTGCCTTCTATGTAGATTTAATGAACAACAAATTCAGTTGAACACGTTTAGTGCTCTCGAAAAGTGAAACCCCAAGGGTTTTGTGGCATTTGCACATAGAGAAAGTACTATAAGTTTATATGAGAATATTGAGAAAATCTGTTCTTTTCTGTATAATAAATTGCACATAAAAGGAGACTTTTGATGCCCTTTGGTGATGCTGTAACACTCACAGGGTGAAGCAAACAGAAAACACAGCAAAGAACCATGGACAGAGTAATAGAAGGATTGTATTCTGGCCCAGAAAAGGTCAAGTGATAAAGTAAAAGAACTTCTGAAAGCTCTTGCTTTGAAAAAGGGAGCAAATATATTGTCTGTTGTCTGTTTCCATCTATGATCAATTCATGGCCTCTGCAAATAAACAGGACTGCATCAATGAAATATACAATGCTAAATAAGTGTTTTCTCAAAAGGTAAAAGACCACAAAATCTGAATTTTTACATTTTTGTCTATCAAGTGGTAATGATATTTTTCTCAGTGTGCAATAGAATTCATGTAGTTACTTTTTTTTTAGAGCAGCTGTCATGTCAAAAGCTTCTCCTTTTAGAAGAAATATTCACCACAGAGAATATATGGGACTTCGGTGTTTATAAAACCTAAAGTAGCAGTTTCTCCAGAAATAAAAAGAAAGATTATTTCCCAGCTGCAGAAATTTCACAACCAGAGAGAAAAGTCTGAAGGCCCTTGGAAAGCTGTATGACAGGAAGAAATCATAGAATCAAAGAATGGTTTGGTATGGAAGGGACCTTAAAGATCACCCGTTCCAATCCAAAGCAGGGAACTTTCCACCAGACCAGGTTCCATCCTTCAACAGTTCCAGGAATGGGGTATTCACCGCATCTCTGGACAACCTGTTCCAGTGTCTCACCACCCTCACAGTAAAGGATTTCTTCGTAATATCTAATTTAACTCTACCATCCTCCAGCTTAAAGCCATTCCCCCCTGTCCTATCACTACATGCCCTTGTGAAAAGTCCCTCTCCAGCTCTCTTTTAGGTCCCCTTTAGGTACTGGAAGACTCTGTATGGCCTCCCTGGAGTTTTCTTGTGGCTGAACAACCCCAGCTCTCTCAGCCTGTCCTATCTTCACAGCAGAGGTGCTCCAGCCCTCTGATCACCTTTGTGGCCTTCTTTGGGCTCACTTCATCGGGCCCCCATCCTTCTTATGTTGGGGACCCCAGAGTTGGATGCATCACTCCAGATGGGGTCTCAAGAGAGCAGTGAAGAAGGGCACAACTCCTTGCGCTGCTGGCCATGCTGCTTTTGATGCAGCCAAGGACATGGTTGTTTCTGGGCTGACAAGTTGAGCTTCACATTAACTATTGACCCCCAGTCAGTCTTTCTTCTCAGGGTTTATTTCATGTATCCATGTTTGGGATCGCCCTGACCCAGGCGCAGGACCTTGCACTTGGTCTCGTTAAACTTCTTGAGGTTTGCACAGGCCCAGCTCTCAAGTCTGTCAAGACCCATCCAGGAGGGAATGGCTGTCCTAATCCAAATGCAGATGTCTGTGGCTATAAAGCTGTGCAGATATTTCTATTTCAAGAAATGCATGTGCAGTGGAATTGTAGAGGGAGAAACCAGGGATGAGAGGAGCTATAGACTCCGTAGGAATATCCTGAATAGCTGTGGCTCACAGCTATGGGCCCTAAGAACATGTTTCGCACTTATCCATGACAGGTCATGAATTTCGTTTTTAGGCTAGTCAAGGAGAAGGTGGCAGTGACCAGGAAGCTCCAAAACATTACAGACTGAGGGATAATCTGAGCCAACAAAATAAATTGTAAGAACTACCTCCTAGTGCTGCATTAAGAAAGAATCACAAACTGTTGTGTACTCCTGTAAATGCCATCCAGCAACAATAGACTGCTGGTAGTTAGAACTGAGGACACTTGCTTTGGTATTGATGGCCGCTTCAGTGGCGCAAGCAGAGAAATGCTTTAAAATTATCCAAGCTGTCTTAATGTTTGGGTGCTTAGCCCAAGCTAAGGTGCATGTTGCTAGGCCTGCTCTGCAGCAGAAGCCAGTTTACATTAAATTTTCCACATTTTGTGAACTTCGTCTATTTGAGTCTTGTCAGAAGCTTCTTGCTCATCCATGCAATTGTCTTCCTCATACACATGCACTGATCTCAGGCTTGGAAGAAGTGATGCTTGAATATTAACCAGTGCTCTTGAGGACCCTACCTTCTAGAGCCCTAACCTGTGGTATACTTCTATGTATGTCCTTAAAGAGGCCAGAGTTAACTCAGCTGAAAGCCAGGCTTGTGATCCTACTTATTGCCCAGCTTCTTCCACACAGGATCTTGAACTCCATCATCTCATTGTCACTGCAGCCAAGGCTGACCCCAACTTCTAAATCTCCAACCAGTCCTTCCTTATTTGTCAGTCCAAGGTCCAGCAGCACACCTCTACTCACTGGCTTCTCCACCACCTGTGCAAAAAGTTATCAGCTTCTTACAGCTGACTGCAGAACTCTGGTTTCCTATTCCTGACATGGTGGCCTGTAGCGAACACCCACAGCAGTGTCACATGATGCCTGCCCCTGAATTTTCTTACCCATCAGCTCTTGACTCCTTCTTCACCTACCCTTAGGCAGAGCTCAATACATCCCAGTTGCTCTCACATAAAGAGCAGTTCCACCACCTCACATTTCTGGTCTGTCTTTCCTAAAAAGTATAAAACCATCCATGACTGCATTCCAGTCATGTGAGCTACCCCACCATGACTCTGTAACTGCAATGACATCATGGCCTTGCAACCTCACACAGATCTCTAATTATTCCTGTTTATTCCCCATGCTGTGTGTGTAAAGCTGCAGGTGGGGATTGAACTCAGTGTCCTTTGAATGAGCCTCTTGCCCCTAACCCTAACTCTGACACTTGGCTGTGTTTGATGATACTATTTTAAACAATCATGCACTTAAATTATTCCTAGTTACATTTATCCATGTGTCAGTTTCCCCATTGCAAATGCTGCATTATGAAAGTCCCAAGAAGGATGACTGTTTTGGGAGTTATTGATGTCAGACTACTTCTTAGCATACAATACAGAATTCTTTTGCCTAATATTTTCTCAGTGTTTTCTGATTCTGCTATAATAAAAATTATTCTGAGATAGCTAAATGTTTACTTAATATTTAAGTAAATATTAGAATAGTCCATGGACAGTGCACAGCTATCTGTCAAACTATCAAGAAGTTTGGTATGTAAAAAAACAGGATTTGTCCTTTACTAATATAATTGCTGTATTTCCTCTGTGATTTAATGCTGACATGTATAGAAAAAGGAATAGATTCCAGACTCGTGCTTTAAAAAAAAAAAATTCCTTTGTTATGTGAGTTCATTCTTTGATATATAGCATGAAACATCAATAACAAAGTAAGGGAAAACAAATAAATTAAAACATTTTTTGTTTGAATATCATTTGTCAACTAAAGGATGGCAAAACACTTTTAAGAAAGCATTGTATCCACTGAATACACACTGAAATTGAATGAAGTCTTTCCACAGAATTCCCTGGGCTTTGGATCAAGGCTTAAATAATTAACTCTCTTATCAACCCACTGAAGTAAAATATGACTAGGAAAATCAAAAGTAGAAGAGATACTTAAGTTATACACTCTGATTTAAAATACTGTGAATGGAACTGAGAAACATTTTCAGTCTTATGTCATGCACCTCAGACGTCACCAGTCATAAATCACATTCATTTTAAGACCTTGAGGCATTCTACAGAAATCAGTAAACACTTCTAGTATTAGAAGTGTACTGAGAGTACTAAATGCAGCAGGATAGAAAAAGTTGGACTTCTGTTTGCAGAAGAGTATAAGAGAAATAGCAAAGACTCTAACTCTTCCACTAAATATGACTCACCATTTTTTATCGACCATCTTGAAGAATAAAAATTACTGTTTATCTTGGGGAAACTACATTTGGTTATTTAAAACAATTTACTTAGAAATAGCCGTGAAACATTAAGGACAGCCTGAAAAAGAAAGCTTCCTACTAAACATCCTGGCAGAATTATCTGATTCAATGGTCAAATGAGTTTAAAATAATGGCCTCCAGAAACATTTTATTTGATTTACAGTAATTTTCTTCTCTTTTCAACTCTTAACAAAAACAACAGCATATTGATATAGTTTAATATCCTGCGGTTCAGAACAGTTTCAGGCATTCTATGGAACAGTCCTAATCTATAAAATATGGTCTTCTTTCTAGAAATCATTACATCCGTGAGTAACTTTATATATAAGACTTATTCCAGGGATTTGCAGGGACTCTTTACACCTCTTCCCTCCATCATTCACAGGGTGTGTACACTAAAGGCATACAGGTAAATGCTTGTCTGAATAATACATCAAATTAATAGGCCAGTGGTAGAAGGGGTGTTTCAAATTCACCTGTAGCTTTTATGTAGGTACTGTGACTTTTTATAATCATAGTGATTACAAGATGCAACAGAATTTGTGCAGCAAGTAGAAAGTAACACTGAAGAAAAGAATGGAGAAACATGTCTTGAAGTTATCAAGACTTGTTAAACTGTGTGAATGTTATTTCATACCGACAGTATGAGGAGTGGAGAAATCAATTCTGTAGTACCAGGGCTATGACAACAGAGGAGGACAGCTGGAAGTGACAAGCTGGAGCTGCTTAGAAAGAGAAGAAAGAGGGTTATTTAGTGATACACTTGGCTGTGAGAGGCGGTTCCCTGTGTCAGTGCTGTAAAACTGTTTGGAGTGCAGATAGCTGATGCAGTGACGCTGAACTGTGACAGTGACTATGGAGCAATGCTATGGACTGATAGATGTGGGAGATCTTGGCACCACTGACAGATAATTAGGGAAATTGGGAGGGCTGAGGGGAAGAAAGCTGAAATCTATTGTGAACATAAAGAAGATGAAAACCTGTTGTTGGGAGGAATATAAGGGCTTTTATCTCCCGTACATAAGGAGGGAATTGAAAGCTCTCTGATGAAGGTAAGAACTTAGTGTCAGGAAGTAGAGGATAACCTGAATGATGACAATTTGCCAAGCTTGAGCCTGCTGCCTTGTAGAGAGCTTGCCATTTGTAAATGAGAAGCTTTCGACAGGGGAGAAATATAGAGGCAAAAATACAATTTGGTGTCTGCAAAGGCAGGTGTTACAGAGATTCATGAAAAACATTGGCAAAAAATGCAGTGTAAGGCTGAATGTTGTCATCTTTTTTAAGATGACTTGGAACTCAATCAAAGTTAACCACAACAGTTCAGTGTTAGCTGTAATAATAACAATACATATGGCAATGTACCTTAGAGTCTTTCAGTCAACTTCTTCTGGAAATCTCATGCCCTAAATGCCTGTCACTGCTGAAATCTGCATTAAGCAAACTCTCCTTTGGACCTTAGGTACAGACTCGGAGGTGGATAGGAATGTCCACAGACTGGAGTGTCAAATACCAAATGAAAACACAGAACCCAAGAATAGGTGTACTTGTTCAGGCCAAAGGATCCTCCTAATACAGAACTGTGCCCCTCATGAGTGAAGATAGGGACAAGGTGGCTGGCAGGCACAGGAAAGCCTAGACTCTGTTTGCTGTTAGGGTGTTAAATCAGGTTGTTTTCAATCATATGCTAAAGGGGAAAGTTTTTAAAGCTGTGGCTACTTTACTGCAACATATGTGCATTTTTTTCACTCACATGAAGTGTACTTAAAGGAATTACTTTACCCCATGTTTCTTACCTGGGCATTCATCATTTGACTGGTAATTATAATGACTGCTCTTTGTACTTGGATTCATTAGGGAGTGGGCTGTAGGTGAAGTACCTTATATTCTTTAGGTGTTTATATCCTATTAATTTCATTGAGAGTTAGACAGCTAATTAGAAGCTACATGCCTGAAAACCTTTGATAAGGTAGGCCCTTGTTTCTGCAAACAGATGCTATGCTGCTGATACTACTGCAACAGAGTGAAGTTACAATGTGGATGGTTTTTTGCATATGCAAGGAATCGGACCTTAGTCCAAGACTTTTTCTTTTTCAATGCCCTACAAAGTACTCTGCAACTTAGTGAAGTTACTCAAGCAACTTAGTGAAGTTACTCAAGCTCAGCAGATCTCAGTTTTTCTCTAGCCAATTTCAGTTACCAACATCTGTCTCTTTTCAAGACACAATAAGGGCAATATTTTCAAGATGTTTGTGGAAATACACAGCACCAGATAACTACAAATTAAAAGAGTGGTGAAAAATAGATGCAGATAGCCATGTATTTAATAGATTTCCATTTAACTTCTATACAGTGCACATATACATTCTTCTTGATTGGGAAAGGAAACAAAACAGTTTCTTGGGATGAGGTACAGTAAAGATTTGCTTCCACGACTATCCAAATGTCTTTGTCTCAGTAATACAAACATCCTCTATACTGTATTCCACAAGTCCAAACTGAAAATTAATCTCTTTGAAATTTTCTTTTTGTCTCCTATTTCTGGCTCCAGAAAGTGAGGAGAAGTGTATTCGAATGGAGATTTCAGTTCTTTTGGGGGTATTTAGATGTACAAGTCTGCCAAAACATGCTTGGTCTAAACAATTCCCCAAGAAGTCTGTAAGACTTTGAATTTTATTACAGAAGTGAGTCTACAGCTAAAATGGTTTCCTTGCCTGTTATGTGCTGTTTTCTCATGGTTACACTGGGGAGCAGAACCTGATTGTATAATAAAATTTACTTATTATGCAAAATTCCAGATATGGAATCAATGAAGGTGCTCAAATAGAATTTAATTGTGATGATGAGTGACAGATGAGAAACCAGCTGCCTCTTCTAAACCTGGACTAGCTCAATGAAGCCATTAAATTGTAGGTGTTCACTAATTTTAGAAATGCCAGTGATTGCTTAATTTTAGTAAATTCAGTAAAAATCCAGTAAATGCAGGTTTAAAAAATGCAAATCATGAGCTTTCTCAGAAAGAACTACCTTCGTGTTTCTTTTTCAAAGAATACTTTGTCTGTACAATTCATGTAGTTGATGCACTGTGTGAGCTGTTATCCCAGTGGCCAACTACCAGCAAGGTCCAGATGGATTAGTTTAGCTAACAGTGAGGTATATACTGTGTTATAGATTCTCCCATGAGCAAAACAGAATCAACCTGAAGAATTTTTGCTGTATCTTGTTGCCAACTAAACCAATTTTCTAGTTGTTGATTTGAGTATTCAGAGAGAAGGAAAATGTGCACAACAAACCAAACCCTGAGGAAAATACTTGGCCCTTGCCTTCCCCAGGTTCAGCTTAAGTCAAACACCTCTCCACCCCACTTCCTACACTCAACTTCCCTCAGTTTTGATTGCCTGTGGCACCCAGTCCTCCCCAATTCCTTTGGAGAGGAGATGGGAGGCACAGTGTCCAGGGTTAGCACAGAACCATTCCTATCTGCTTCTCCTCTGGTGACCCACAGCCAAGGTCCCTCTGGGCTGTTTCTGCCCCAGGGTGGGTAGCCCACTGCTGAGGTTTCGGGGTCAGTAAGTTGCTTACACCAGCACTGAAGCCATCTGGAATTGGTTGTGACCAGCCTGGGGCAGTTCATGTCCTCCTGTGGGCAGTGCTGCAGCTCCTACTACTTAAACCAGTTCAGGCACAATACACTCTTCTAGACTTTAACAGGAACTGACAACTTTTCTTTGCAGGTGGTTTTGGCTTTGGTTTGTTTTTTTTTT